>SSNR01000012.1:3782178-3965550 GCA_006937965.1 Callopanchax toddi
TTTTTTTTTTTTTTTTTTTTTTTTGCATTTTTGGATTCTAATTAAGAAGCCAAAAGAAATCAACACTTTTTTTATTTAATAAAAATAAAAAATCAATCATTAAACAAATTTAATTAAAGTTTTTTTCAGTTATGTGGATCTGAGTAAATAACTTGACCACCAGTGTTTTAAAAAAAAAGACCAATTCCATTTGACATTCTCTTTTTTTCTTGCCAGACCATACATAAATTTTCTCCCAGGTTTTGTTCTGTGCCAAGTCAGACAGGATTCCTCCGGAGACGTTTTGTCTTCATCAGCTCCACATGCAGATGAGGATTTGCAGTTGAACTTGAACCCAGTTCCCTCTTGCTGCCTGATTTCACGGTTTCAGCCCTGATCTCCCCTCCACACCATGCCCGTCTTTGTGAAGCTGTCTTCCTTGACTTTCTGCATCCCCCGTCTGGCTCTCAGTAGCCTCCCTTCCATCTCTGTCTCCCCCTTCCTCCTCCTCCTCCTTGTCCTCCCCTCCCCGTGCAGCTATTCTTTTACTTTAGGGCCAGGGGGCTCCCGGAGACGGCCTTCTCGCAATACAGAATGCTAATCAGGTCCTCGGCGGCACTTCCCACGATTTTCCTCCCAGACACGGGCTTTTGTTTTGTTATTGATTCCATTGTAATCAGACAGTTCCCGCAACTTTCCTGCTGTCTGGATTCAGAACTCCAACGCTGAGTGAAGTCAGCGCTCACGGGGCCTTCATCTATGATTGTACTTTACTTCAAAGTCACTGCCTGAACTATAGGAGGAATTATTCAGCACAAAGTGGCACTTATAAGCTTTATGTATGGGAACATTTTTAACAAGATTAGCCTATTCTGGTCTGTTTTGATATATATATATAAAAAAAATAGATTCTGCCACCAAAATGTTAGGGCTAACATTTAGCCCTATAACCCATGGCCTTGGTTCTAATAACTTAATCACTAGGCTCCAGAGCATATTTAAGTGGTTTGTTGTTTGTTTTTCAATCATTAACATATCTGATTGTTTCTTATCCTCCTTTGTTTTTGCTGCTTAGTTTAAAACAGAATTGCTCAATGGTTCATTCAGTAAGTTAGCAAACCAGCTGTGAAATGAGATCAAATATTTATTTTAAAAAAAGATAAGAGTTTGAAGTAAGTTTCTTGTGGAAAAGTGATGAAAAAATGTATATTTTACATGTAAATAGGTCTTGAAAAGTCTCAGTTTAGACGTTTAAGCTGGACCAGACTGATGAGCTAACAGCTAGCCTGAGCTAACTAATCCAAGCTAACAGCTAGCCTGAGCTAACTAATCCAAGCTAACAGCTAGACTGAGCCAGGCCAAGACCAAAGTGGATTTCTGCCAGCTTAAAACAACTCCAGTCTATTAAAAATCATAGTGGCTGTCAACACATTCTTATTAACCTTTACATTGTTGTCAGTTTTACAGTACACAGTTGTTTACTTCGAATTGTATAAATAATAATAATGCATCGGATTTATATAGTGCTTTTTAGGACGCTCAAAGACGCTTTACAGAGTTGCATTATTCATTCACACTCTGGTGGTGGTAAACCACGACTAACATCTGTAGCCACAGCTGCCCTGGGGCAGTCTGACAGAAGCGAGGCTACCATTCTGCGCCATCGGCCCTTCTGACCACCACCAACATTCACACAGGCGAAGTGTCTTGCCCAAGGACACAACGACCATCTAACCCAGCTGGAGCTGGGGATCGAACTGGTGACCCTCCGGTTACCAGACCGGCCACTCTACCAACTGAGCTAATGTCCTATACTAGCTGTTGTCTCATGACAAGACATGTAACCATATTTGACTGCTTGTGCATAGAAAATACAAAAAGTAAAAAATAAAAATATAAACATATTTCTAAAACATTGTGTTAGTAAATATGGATGAGATAAAAATATGTGGGCCAAGAACAATATTGTTAGGATCAAATGCGTAGTCATAGCAGCAGGAGGTGGGAGACGTCCTTGGTAACCATGGCAACCCAACATACACTGATGTGTGCGTGCGTGCGTGCGTGCGTGCGTGTGTGAATGTCTCCTGGTTGTTTGATGAAATGTGGGCCTGCCTCCTGAACAGGTTGACAGTTTGAGAGAAGTTTTTTTTTTAAATAAAAAACCTGCCTGACACTGTGCTTTAAACTTTGATTTGCAGCCTGAATCTCAAACAGTAAGAAAAAAGTAACAAGGTTTTTAAAAAGTTTTTAGTATAAATTAATAAGTAAATTAAATATCCTTTGTTATTGTTTGCAATAACACTCAATGGTTGAGTATTTCAGTGAGAACCTAAAGGGTTAAACTTTGCCTCAGACTGAGGCTGTTCAGGATCTATTCATTCTTCATAACCTTTTCTAGCTGCTGGCTAATCAAACTGTTCAGAATCAACCAAATGGAGGTTGTACAAAGAGCTTTCGACAGTCATGAAATGTTCACTGTCATCTATCAGTGTAACATTGTGCTGCTTTGGTCTGAATTAGTCATATACAGTAAAACTGTGGCTAATGTCTCTTCAGAATCAGGCTACTCAATGTTCCTGAAGGAAATAATTAATCTGACATTTGCCTCCTTTGACGACTGCTCACTGTTTAGTGCCTTTTAATTTAAATGCTGCCGTTAATTAAGGTATAGAATCAGAACCTGCTAAAGGTAGTCGACGTTAAAGGTCAGCCAGTTAAGCACACGTGGTGGCAATAATTGAAAGACAAAGTCTTCTCTTCTGGTTTATTACACTGATTAGGAGTTCTAATTATGGACATCAGGTGTTTCTTGTAAGAGTCGGTCATTAGGGTGGCTAAATTCAGTCAGGTTGTACCTGTGTTTCAAGGGTTTTTGGAGCAAATGTTACTTCGAGTTTTGGATATTTAAGTGAAAACATTAAAAGTGGATTGTACAGATGGTTATTTGTGCACTGAAGGTTAAAACGAGCACAATTTGAAGAGTTTGCATAAACAAGTTAGGCTCTAAAATTCAAAAAATTGCCTTTTGAAAATTTAAAATGATGAGACGTTTGACCCAGAATCAACAATTTGCTTCTTTTGTTGTAGCCAGTAAATCCAGACGATCATATTTTTGCTTCAGGTTGATGAAAACGCTCATTGATTTAAGTGAAAATCATTTAAAGTTGGTTAAAAAAAATCATTCTGTCCTGTAAATTCAGCTGAAGCTTTTTGTTTCTCATACATTATACTGTCTAACGCTGTGAATTATTCATATCTGTTGAGTTTTTAATGCTCAACATGACCTACAACCTCAGAGTGTTTGTGCACGAAAACTTCCAGATGTTGCTTTTACAGCAGCTGCTGCTCGCTGCTGTGGACACTTTTCAACATTATGCACTGTAAACACGGATTAGTGGTCGAGTGTCTGATAAACACGTTATGTAACGACAGGAGGGTTGTTTCCAGACATATTTATGTTGACTTTTCTTGCTGTAGTTTGAACAGTCTTGTGCAATTGTGTTAAAGGAATTATGCACATTCAGAAACATTCATCTATTGAACATTTCTCATTATCCTGCATCTTTTTGATGTTCCAACACACCTGATCCAATGGTTGAATGACCTCTTTAGTATGTCCTAAACTTCTGCAGGAGCCCATTAATCAGACATTGATTGAAATCAGGTGTGTTTGGAGCATGAAGCATCTAAAGCATGCAGGATAGTGGCCCTCGAGGATCAGGATCACTCTTACAAAAAAATGTTCCTGTGTGAGTTTTCAATGCCATGGCAAATTATGAAGTAGAAAATAATTAATTTAATTTCTTGTTACATAAATAAAATATTGCTCACTAACACAGAAATTCAAAAATCACATAAGGTTTTAACTTTTTATGATAAACAGCTGTAAAATAAAAGTTTTGGATGCATTTTGTGCCTAAAACATCAGAACGAAATATAATAATTTGCATATTTATTTATTTAACTAGTTTTTAAAAATACTGTTGATGTTATGATGCAAATATTATAATTTTCTGTTAATAACCCACATCTGTATCAGATTCAAATTTAAAATATAAAAACATACAAATTTCACACACAGGCAGTTATTGTCTCGCTGTAAACATCAAAACTTTTATTAGAAACAGTTGCATAGTATAGGTCATGTGCAAAAATACCGTAAAACCCCTGAGACACATTTATAAATCAGTGCAACAAACTGTAACCACATGACTCACTCCAAACAGCTTTTATCTGCTTCACATCTATTGCACATTTTCACACAGGGTCGCCGCCCGCAACAAAACAAAAAAATTAAAATAAATGTGGAAACGAATGCAGATTCAAGTCTCCAAGACCAGCAGTGCAAATACAGAATTAAAAAACCCAAACATCCTCCTCTAATAATCATTTCTACTCACATCGACTTAAATCGTCGATGCATAATATTGCACCGTACTCACGTAGTGCTTTACAGTTCAACGTGTCATTCATACAGACTGAACCTGAACATGTGCAAACCTCCCAACAAGGATTCAGTGCAAACTCATTTACAATTATTGTCAATGTAATTTTGAACAGATTAATTTAAACGTCTTTTTTTTTTTTTTTTTTTTGCACAAATGATTCCCTTCAGTAAAGATGTGCAATATCATAATTAGATTGTAAAAGACTGCTGAGGTTGCTCCAGTCTTATAGTACTGATGTACATTCACAAATACGCAGATTGTTGTCAGGAACTGCATCATCGACTAGTGCAATCTATCTTAACTAATATATGTAACAAATATCATGTCCTTTAGTCTGAAACACAAAATAACAGAAGACATGAAGATTATTGATACGATACGCAACAAAAGATTGTCAACAAATTGTCACATTCAGTTTTAAACGAGACAAAATTCATTTTTAAAGGATCATCAAACTAAAAACATTCACAATAACAAAAAAAAAATCATAAAAACAGATGTTTTCTAAAATAAAATCAACTAAACTAGGACTACTTTTCTAATTCCATCAGTGTTTTAGCTTTTTTTTTTTTTTTTTACATGCACAGATCTCAGTGGCAGCTTGGCACAAAGTGTGTGAGAAAGAAACAGAAAGATGGTGACGTGAGCGCTGACCTACATTAAAAATCTAGAGCAGATGTTTCCTGAACAGCTGTGCAGAGCAGCATCCTGCTCCTTCACTCTGATTTTCAGCCTCATGATGACATGAAGTCTCCCATGTTCCCGTGTGTTCTGTCATCACTCAGGTGGAGATCTTGATTGTGACTTCATCCAGCTACTGAACTGTCCTCCATCGCTGTGTTGGAGCCTCCTTTCTCCAGGTTAATAATGATGGTAACGGATGATTTTGTGAAGGTTGTGTCACTGATTCCATTATAGTCCTGCAGGTAACGTGACCCGCAACTTAATTCAAATCCAAAATCCTGAAAAAAAGATTAAAGGAGTCTGTCAATAAGATCTAAGTAAACACTCACACTGATGTTATGAATGACTCTCAGCTACTATCACACCAAATTTTAGCTCAATGTTTATAAAATCAGCTGAGCTAGAGTCATTTCTATCCGATATTTATTAGCTGTGGTGGCCATTTTTTAAACGATCAGTTGTAGCTGTACATAATTACATCTGCCTGAATGATTTGTATGTGCTCTTTTTTATATTGTATGTGTAATATTGTATATGTTTTATTTTTAATGAAGCGGACCCCAGGAAGAATAGTCTTCACTAAGGTGAAGACTAATGGGGATCCTTAAATAAACAAATAAACAAATAAACATCCACATTTCTGAGAGTTTCATTAAAATCCGTCAGCGGTTCATGAGATGTCTAATGAACACGGATAATAAAGAGACAGGCATAGACACGGCCACCTGCTGTGTCAGTGCCAGGTTTTCATAATAAAAATAAAGTCAGGGAAATCTAGTCCTCTGTTTAGGAAACTGTGTGCATGAATTTGCTAGTGGACAAAGAAAAATACAGTTAAGTTAGAAAGTTGGACAAATTCTTATTCCTTTGATAATTCACTTCTTTTTTTTTTGTTGCAAGGAATCTTTTTAATTTGTGATACACTACAGAAGAATTTTAGTCAAAACAAGTTCAAATTCAAGTTGGACGAGAGCTGAGGAACAGGAACGGAGCATAAAAATTAGAAAACGGAAAGGTTAATAAGGAAATTAAAAGTTTCATGTGGTTATCTTTTTGTTTGTTTTTTTACTTTAATCATCTTCTGACTTTTTCTTCGTGGATTAGCCCAACCTTGACTTCAGTGATCTCATATTTTCTGTTACAGTTCAGCCCACTGAATGTGAACCATCAAGGCAGACAAACAAGGTGAAATATGCCCCGAACCCCCCGGAACAACAAACTCCACAGCAGTCAGTCTAGACACAAGCTGCTCTTCAAATCATCCCCCCTCCTTCATCCCACCATCATTGTCTGAGCCCCCAAAGTGTTTTTTTCCCACGCTTTATTTTTCTCTGTCCTGTTTGCAGCCGAGGAGGAGAAGGAGGAGGAGGAGGAGGTGGTGGGGAAGTGATGGGGTCGCCATGGAAACCCTTACATTGGTGTGCCCCTGATTGGAGAATGTGGTGGCTAATTATTCAGTGCATATGCTTAAAAAAACAATAAAGTGGGACGTATTTAAATGCAGAGGCGAGCATCGAACCGGCGTGGGATTAACACACGAACCCAAAGTCTGAAGAAAGAAAGGAGAGCGCTTCGTGGATGTTACATTTTACTGACTTAAATCACGCTTTATGCCAAATTCGAGTTGCATAATAAATATAGAGGTTTTTATAATAAAATGTAACAGGATGCTTAATAAATCTAACTTAATCGATGTTTAAACATTTAATTGGTCTAAAATAGATAAACGATCCTTTATGAAATAATTTAAGTTTAAAAAGTGTTTTATTTTTTAAAGGGATTGTCTATATGAATTCATGTGTGTGTGTGTGTGTGTGTGTGTGTGTGAGAGAGGGTGGGGGGGGGTTAGGTTAACAATGGTCAGTATTGTTTACCAATCTCCCTCGTCCATTAATCAGGACGACCCGGCTCTAATTGGCATTTTGGTTAAGCTGCTCTCCAGACCCCAGTTCCCTCCACTGGCCTAAATAATGGCGTTACGCCACAAGTGCCGCCACACATCGGGGAGGACAATGTGCCGCTTGTCTGAGGGTCCACGGCGGGATCCCCACCCTCTCCTCTTCCCTTCTTTTCTTAGCACCCCCCCCCCCAAAATAAACCTCACAGAGAAACACAAAGAAGGCCTCACACTATTGAGATCTCACTGTCGCTGCCTCCTTCTCCTGGTCTGTCTGCCTCCCTCCTCTCTGTCTCCTCCTTTCTCCTCGTTTGCTCACTATGGCTTCTCAAAACCCGTTGGTGCCGTTTTTGGCCACTTTGGGGGTCAATCAGGTTAAAAAAAATCAGACTTTTTCTGAAGTTATTAATAGATTATTAAATAACTAATTTATTTCTCTAACGTTCTTAAATCCAAGCCGTTGTAGTGAAAGAATTAAAGAAAAGTTTCATATTCTTTGCGATTTTGAGCCAAATTTCCAAGATTAGACCTATATGTGAATTAATCCGCCACCTCAAGTAGTCTGAGCTCTTATCATAAAGTTAAAATTAGCCTAAAAAATTTAAATAACTAAAAAGAAATGTTATTGTTACAATATTTATTTTTTCTAATTACAGTTCAGGAGTTTGACCCCCATGGGGTCAAATGATGCCGACAGCCAGCAGGACAGAAGCACCCATCGTTTCTCCGCCAAAACCAAAAGTCTTCCCAGATAAATGCTGTTTGGCTGACCTGGTGTTTGAGGCGTATTTGCTGCTGGATGTGAATCCTAAACTAAACGAGATGATGTTTGTGCCACGTGTGAGAATGCAGCTAAGTCTGATAACGAGTGGAGATTTATGAACGCTGCTGTGTTGCTAATTATGGCTCCTTGTGTGTGTGTGTGTGTGTGTGTGGGAGTGTGTAGATTGTTTTTTTTTCTTTTCCCGCTTCATCAAATCAAGCTCCCTGCATCTGGAATTAAAAGCGCGTGGATGCCCCACAATCCTGCCAAATGTGCAAACTGTAACGATTTGCAATTAAAAACGCTGAAGTGATCTAATTAACGCTGCAGAAACGTGAGGGTTTTCTGCTAAATTCTCGATCTTCTGCAGCGTGACGACGGGCACGGCGAAAAGCGACGCAGTTGCCCTTAAAAATGCCACCTCGTCAACGCTAAGAAGCCGCCGGCTTCCCAGTTTCCTCCTATCTCATCCCCCTTCTGCACGTCTCTGGGGGCGATCTGTACAATTAACACACTGGCAGTAATTAACACTGTCTGGAGGCGACCAATGGCGCGGAAAGGATTGAGGGCAAACGTGAAGTGGGGGGAAGGTGCAGCGCTGGCTGTCCACGTTCCCTGCTCAGCTGCCATTTTGTGCCAGTCTTAACACCTAAGATGGTGGCAGGACTGTGACTTGCCATGCGGGAGAGGAGGACACGCTGACATGGGAGGGGTCGGGGAAGAGGAGGATTATGGGATTGAGGAAGGAGTCTCTTATTTTCATTCTTCTAGTTGGTGCATTACAGAACGGTTACCAAGATGGGGAAAAGAGGGGAGGGAGCACGAGGCATGATCGTCACATTGCTGCCCTACATGCTGTACACACACACACACACACACACACACACACACACACACACATGCAAACACAAAGACTCACACACATGACACAGACGACAAAGTCTTGGATGAAAAGCAAAACTCCTGGTGTCTGTTTGTTGAAAAGAAACATAAATTAAGGCGTGCTTAGAAAAACGCTTACACATGTGCCCATGCATGAACACACACACACACACACACACACACACACACACACACACACACNAAATCAATATAAAATCAAATTAAGACCATCAGACTAAAAGACCTGAAACAATCGTACCTAATCACGTTTTAAGTTCAGCTGAATAACGGCCTGAGTTACAAAGGAGTGCTTCCATCTGTTGGTCCGTGCTTTGGGCTGCCGGTACCTCTTTCCAGATGGGAGAAGCTCAAACTCTCCCTGCAGTGGATGATGAGGGGAGTGGAGAATGTCTTTAGCTCTCTGTGAGACTCTCCTCATAAATGTCTGTGTCAAATCAGGTAATTTGATACCCATAATTTTACCGGCCACCTTTACTATTTGTTTCATCCTGTTCTTTCTCCTCCAGATAGGTTCCCAAACCAAGTGATGAAAGCAAATGTCAGGACAGATTCGATCATAGAACAATAGAACATGGTCATCAGTTTCTTACACACTCCAAATTGATTTAATTTGCGGAGGAAGTACAACCTTTGATTTGCCTTTTTGTCTTCCCTGAATGACAGGCCAATGACAACACCCAGGTACTTACAGTGCTGAACACGCTCCACTGGTTCCTCTTTGATGACAACTGCAGGTGGTGGACTGGACATCTTCCTAAAATCTACACACAGATCTTTAGTTTTAGTGACATTAAGTTTTAGATAGGAATTGTCACACCACTCGACAAAGTCCTCCACCACCTGACCCGGTGAGTCATCCTCCCCCTGCAACAGACTGGCAATAACTGTGTCATCTGCAAACTTCAGAATATGCCGCCATGTGTGATGACTTCGGCAGTCATTGGTGTACAAGATATACAATAAAGGAGAGAGAACGCAACCCTGAGGAGAACCCGTGGAGGAACAAGCCTCATATGGCATGGAAACATTCACCAACCAATCACAGAGTTTGCATAGAAAGTGACTTACGCAACTTTCAGACCTCATTTTGTGCATGAGCAAGTTTTATAAATGAGGTCCCAGCTCCTGATCTCTATTGTTGACCTACTTTTTATAGTTTAACGACATGCTGTGTGCATCCTCTGTTTTCAATTGAATTCATGAAGATGGTTTGAAACACTGTTTGTAAACACAGATGGTTCTTTAGATATCTCATTTTAATATTACCAGCTTGTATTTATGGATTCTGGTTGAGTGTAACTTATTTGCAGCAACATTTAACAAACACTGATAAGAGATTAATAAAGACAGTTCACAAAGAATAACTGTTGTTTTAAATCGTGTTCATATGCATCTGTTTGCATGAATACTAAAACAAACCCTGTGATTTGTGTAGATAAACGGTCTCCCTGCATTGTGATGCCCTACAGAAATTCATAAATTTGTTTTAATAACATGCACTAACCATACACAGGTGATCAAAAATGGTCAGTAGCCAATTAAATCTACAATCAGCTAATCCAAAACTCAACAATTAGTTTTTTGTTCATGAATGCACCAAGTAGCAATTTTAAAAAGAATCAGACACTTTTCTCAGTCTATAAGCTATTACTTAATCAGTGTTCGCGAAAACTTTTATTTATTGATTAATATAGCAACTTCCCACCACCAATCAAAGCAGTCCAAAGCGCTGAACAAAGTCAAATACAGACAGTAAATACAATAATAAAACAGAACAATTCAAAGATAAGAACAACAGGCAAAAATATCTTAAATGATTCACCTAAAAGTCAATGAAAAGAACTGTCAGCAGTTTAAAAGACACTAAAAAGACACAACAAGAGGTAATAAACACAACTCCTAGAGCGACATCAGACCACCATAATACTGAGTCAGTTTGACTCTAAAGACCCAGGATGCTGCTGGTCTAGTTTCACTCAGGAATCCTGTTCAGTTTCACACTTCTGTGATTCAGGATCTGTATGGCATTTTAATGATTGAGCAGTATTTTATTATGCTGTTATTATTGTTTAGGCTCTAAATTACTTTACAGTCAGGTAGTTATTCAGATTTTTATTTATATTTATGTGAATCTTTATGTTTTGATTTGCCTGTAACTTTGCAGCTGTGCACCTGAATTTCCACAATGAGGGATAATTAAGGATTTCTATTCTATTCTAAACTATTATTATTATTATTATTAATATTATTAATATTATATATTGTTACCATAACAGGAGAATGGAGTTCACAGATTATCCTCCTGTTCTCACTCCTTCATTCTTAATACGTCATTCTCATGTAGTTTGGTTTCTCATCCTAAAGTAACCAGTTAATAGTTAATAGATCATATGGGCTTTGTTTGGGGGACTGATCAGCTGCACGTTCAGATCAGCTGTTCTCTGCCTCATCACCATAGAAACACGTGGGACAGTCGTCACCGTCGGACCCGATGTTTTTTAGCATTGTCCGACGGAGCTGTGTTTAGATAATTAAAGGGACATGAGGGAGCTTTTGAAGAAAAGTAATAATTGCATGTTCAGTTTATTTAGGTTAATGAGTGATGAAGCATTTTAAATCAAAAAGAATGAGGCCACCCATGTATCATTCCATTATCTTGAACAGGCTGTGAGCTGTAAAATGTTCTGCAATTCGGGGTCCGAATTTCCCGCGCTGTCCTACGGATGTGACATCAACTGACGCTTCTGCGCGTTCTCGGGCTAAAAAAGTAATAATAAATGTATATCCAGTAGGTGGCAGTATTGCACCTTTGTGTAGTGTTGCTAGTCAATGGCGGACTTCCTTATCTAAACCAGTGGTTTTTCTCATAAAACTGGTGTTATTTGGCAGCGTTTATGGAGCTGAAAACCTCTCTGATGGATTATAAGGGTTTCACAGAGCTAAAGGTGCTGTTATAGGCGACCGCACAGCAATCTGTCCATGTTTATGGTCTCGGCACTGTAGGCCGCAAATCCCGGACTGTTTCCTAGACCTCAGTCCGCTTACAGTGCATCTAAGGCGNCACACACACACACACACACACACACACACACACACACACACACACACACAAACACACACAAACACAGCCGTTCTCATGGTATGGTCTGCCCCTGAGCATGCAAATGACATTCATTATGCAAATGCATACAAATCAGGACCAACCATCTGAGAATCTGAGCTGGGAAAAAAACAGAAAGAATGAAATTAAATGAATGGGGAGGTTGGGGGGGGGGGGGGGGGGGGGGGGGGGGGGGGGGGGGGCTTCGAAGATTGGTGGTTGGAGTACAGTGTCGCTTTGGGGCGTCTGATGAAAAAAAAAACATCATAACCTGCTTCATTAGGAAATAAATATAACATGTTTGGCTAAAAAAAATGCAAACTTCTTCACTTTTTCTGACCTTTTGGTCTAATAAATACACAATATGAGCAAATGGCGCACAAACCAGACACAAATCTACAACTTTGCAGCTGGTTTTGCTTTAAATGATTGAATTTATGTGTCCCCAGTCTAATGCAACTGATAAATCACATACCGAACCAGGCTGCATGCTTTTAAAACACGTTTTCCTACTCATTTATACTTTGATATAAACCTCTTAAAGCCTGAAAAACTGTGGAAAACGTGCCTGAAGGGTCATGTAATTTATTCTCTTAGCCAAAAGCTCACATTGATTCCCTTTTTCATGCAGTTTTAATGGAGCCTAACAAGTTTCAGAAGAAATTTTGAAGGTTTTAAGTTGTAGCATGCTAAAGATGGGGATGATGAACAAACACACGTCCTATTTTTCCCGCTCTGCCTCTGCCCGCTGCGATGCCACCCTGTCATGTATATGCTGCTTTAAGAGGAGGAAAATCAGCTGCAGAATAGCTTCAGCTGGAGTGGAGATGCTCCAAACGAGGCAAAGTGCTGCTAATTGCCTCTCGAGCCGGTCTTTGTTTTGTCTCCACCTCTGCCTCTGCAGGACGTGCTCTCTGAAACCAGAGAAGACCTGCAGTCTCATTATGAGGCTTTATGAAAGGGATCATAAGTGAAGCCAAATGCTGATGAGCCCGAATTAATATTCATGTGGAAATAAATATAGAAACTGGGCATTGTGTGAGGATAACTGGGGGAAAAGCGTGAATCTGGCCCAGTTTGCCAGTTAGAGACAAACAGAATTTGATCCTGGAACAGAATGGATGCTGAGTTTGTGGGGTGAATATATCAGACATCATCTAAAAAGTCCTAATTGATTTATTTGAAAAGGTTGAAACAAGCCTTGAGAATTGACTCTGGAATTAATTGTGTTTAAAGGGCCTTCGAATGAGGAGCTCGCAATTATAAAAGTGCTCGAATTTGGATATTTTAGTGTTAAAAGAAAGATAAAATACCGTGACTGCATGTTTATGTTAAAATGAAGTTCAATTTTTTTTGCAGATTTTAAAGAAAAACCTGCTAATTATATTAGCTCAGTCAGTCTTTTAAGGTTTTATCTTCTTGTTTTAGAGTCGCTTTTGCTTGAAATTAGAAACATAAGAATAAAAATGGCTGCACAATCTCACAGATGTGTGAATGCATCTGTTTTTTTATTTATGCACACACAACCCCACCCACAAACAGCCCTTATGTAACCCAGCATCATACCTTCACTTCATCAGCAGTATCTGCCCTCCACCTTCACTCCTGCTGCTCCTCTTTGTGTTTATTTCTTCTCGTTTTTCCGTTTCCAGTGCAGGCGTGTAATGGGATTCTTGTTACTTTCGGTTATCTAGCTTTATGAAGAATGTACATCACTCATACAGCTAGATAACCAAAGATAACAGACAACCCCTCTGGCCTGCCAACACACGACGAGTAGTCTTCTGCTAGAACACACAACCGCTGGAGCACCTGGAAGGACAAACAGCGACATCAGGGGCCAATTCACCCAAACACAAAGCTCATTTCCTCTGGAAAATGTGCTAAACTGCAGTCAGGGGTGTAAATGAAGACAGTGAATTAGCACAGATGGCTGATCACATAAAAGCAACTCGGAATGAAAAACAAGCGTGACTGAAGAATCACAGGCTGCAGGAAAAACAGCGTTCAAGCAATTAGATGTGTGTTTTTATTATTAAAACTAAAAGGTAAAGCACAAGTGACCATTTGGTAAAATACAGACGTCATAATGAGGTGGTCAGATGTCGAATGTGAAGCTGCAATAATTTGACAGCAGATAAATACAAGGAAAATATCATTTTAAAGATTTCAAACTTATTCTGGATTAATTTGTAATAAAATCAAATTTAAAAATTACTTTCTTGTAAGTTTTAGACATTTTTTTCCCCCAGGATAAAATATTTACTTCAAAAATGTGTAAAAACAGTTTGAAATATTCTAAATATATTTAGCAGCAGAAGCATAAAAGTAAGATTATTTTTTAAACACAAAAAAAACACTAAATTTTTTTTTACATATTTTATTAGACACATAGTGAGAATTCAATTTATAATTCAAACATTTTTAAAATTGCAGCAAAAATTACATGATTTTTCGTTTTTATCACTCAGTTTTTTAAAATAAATAAATTATCTTAAGGGAATGACGTCATTAGCTGTGTGTGCCTGTGGTAGCAGCGAGGTGTGATGCCTAATTAACACACACACACACACTCCAACATGTCATTATGGAGATGTTTTTCTTTACAGCATGGTGAAAATAGGCCACTGCTTCCATCCTCACATCATCAAACACAAACAGCTGCTGCAGGAAAAACCTTAAATGAGATGTAATAATAAAGCATGTTCTAAGCATGTTTTATTTCCCTGAAAACATTCCTGTTAATCAGAGGAATTACACTCAGGGGTTGGATTTGATCCAGAAACATCCATTAGTGGAGATCACTTTGCGTCTTCAGGCCGCAACACGTTTTATTTACTCATAAACACCGAAACTGGTGCGTTTATTATTTTCATGATTCATTTATTAGCAGTTCTACACACGTTCCTGTTTAAACTCACATGTTTAATATAAACACACCTCTGTTTGTGTAGCTCTGTGCTTTTAAACTGCATTCATTTGATCAGAATGGCTGTATTTTTGCATATTGCGCTTATTTAATCCTAAATTATCACATGTGATTAATTATTTTCGGGTGCTTATTTTGCATTTTATTCATATTATACGGTTTTATGGACAATTTAAACCTTTAATCCGGATTTTATTTGGACAACTAGATTATAATCTATTCTCAGAGCAAATGTTCTGCTTAAGGACCAGAAATAGCACAAAAAAAAAAAAATTTACTTCCGGACAGCGTTATGTTGGAGCTCAGTGTGTGTGAAGTAAAATGCAGAGTCATCGCGGTGTGTGTGTGTGTGTGTGCAATCTGTCATATTCACCTAGAGATTTGAGGTGATCTTCATTTTCTGCGCCTTCTAAGAAAAGCGTGACCTATAAGAGGAGAAATAAAGGATCATTACACGTCCATCAAGGCGGGATTAGTTTAATGCATCGAGTTTCTCCTTCTGGAAAATCCCTGGAAAGCTCCCAGAGTGGGAAATCTGCCCAGTGGGTTACTCGCTGACCCACACCGGCCCAGTTCGCACCTGCAGCTTCACTGACTGCAGCACCGAGGCTCCGCGGAGGCAGACGGCCGGCCTCCAGGTGACGCTGTCTCAGATCCTTTACTTTAAGGTCAATTCGTGATATAAAATAATAGTTTTTGCACCTGAATTCAGTTACTTGAGGCCTTTGAGTGAGCATGCATGTGCAAAACGTGCTTGCAGCGCGGTTTTAGTTATAAACGAGCTGCAGAAAGTTGCAGAATAAGCAGAATAACGCTCAGATTTATCATTATTAAGATATCACGATAAAAATCAGAGATGTTTAAGAATCTCTGAGTTGGATCTATTGTTTTTAGTTTCCCCCTCCTCAGTTCAGCCTTAAAGGTATAATACATTGATAACACACAGGCCGAATTAATAAAGAGTGCTGGGAAAGATGGCACCACCAACACCAGCACAGACTGGTGTAAAAAAAACCTGCTGCAACACCAGAATCCCAAATTTAGACAAGTCTGCAACGAGGTTCAATGAATGATAAGCAGAGCATGGTGCTTGGACTTATATAATGCTTGGGGCAGAAATAAATGAGCATATGGCCGATCTGGGGTCAGCATGAAAGCTCTATAATCTTTTGAGTTGTTTTAATGCAGCTGGATGTTAAAGAGAGCAGAGAACATAAACTGACTGGAACGTAACATTTGGATTCAGGTGCCATATTTAGAAATGCGCTGCAAACAAAAGTGTTTGCAGCCACAAGTGAAGCTGCACGTCTTTGCTGCAGGAGGTTTGAGCCTTTCTGTCAGCTGCTGCAGCATCCTGAACTCCTCTGGACTCAGACAGCACTCATTCCCTGTGATTGGAGGAGAATTTCAGCCTCACCTATGAGGATAAACCCAAACATGATGCTGTTTTCTGGCTGAGCTCGTGAGACTGAACCATCTCTGCGCTGATTTCAATCCTTCTGAATGACAATGAATAGAAATGATAATAATAAATTGTAAATAATGCAAAGAATAGGTTCTTACCTTCTCCTCCATGGGTGCAGCTGGGCGGGTTACTCGGGGTTTAAGCGGTGGTCCCTCCGGACGCGCGGCACGCTGGGAGCCAAATGAGCGCGTTCACGAGCTTTGTGGCGACGGCGCATTGTGACGTCCCGCCGGCCCGGTCCATTTACTCATCAAGGGGGTCCTCTTGATTTTTTATTTATTTTTTTATATGTAATTTTTCTTCCTGGCGTGTAGTCCTCCGCGCCCACCGCCCCGCTCCTCCCGGAGCTGTCCGCCCGGACGTCACATCTCCACCAGCCTCGTCTCCGAGTGGCTCCAAGGCTCATTTGTCCAAAATCATATACGGCGTCCAAGCCCCGCCCCCTTTGTGAATCAGACTGTTCCCACCCTCCGAGGTTTTAGATATTATGCAAGAGGAAAGATGCAATTATAGCACGGACCTATGGCAGCGCCTCTCACGCCCCCCAACAGGCGCATGTAGAAGTGCACCATCACGTCCATCAACCAGCTCAACACCATTTATTTAAATCCTATTTATATGTTCCATTCAGATTGTTTCTCATAAAGTAAAAATATGTGCTCTTGTTTAATTTGCACCCCCACAATGTGAGGCTTGTAGTGCGCAATTTTGTGCACAATTAAGGCTTTCTGGAACATTATAAAGTGTTTGATTTGCACATCACTTGTTTATATCTAAAAGCTGATTTATAGCTCACAAACATAGCAGATGCTGCATGCAAGATTGGAAATGTAAAGTTTTTTAGCCTCTGCTGGTGCAGCTGACGTCTAATAGTCAATCACGAATAATATACTGTAGTTTTTTAAATTGTATTGTCATTGAACAGTATGTTAAGAGACCTTGGAGATTAGAAATATGTGCTCATCTAAATAAGTATCAATGATGACGTTTTCCTGTGTCCATTTGGAGACTCCAATTCAAAAAAGCCTATAAAACTTGTCCAGAAAGGTCATTTTATGCTATCCTTATCAAAATTGAACTGTAAACAGGTAAGACTTGATTTTACAGCGTCTCTTCCCTTCATGTCCACATGTGCAGCATAAAGAAATCTTCAAAATCCGGGGGAGGGAAAAAAAGAAGGTTGATTTCAGTTTGCTTCTATACTGCAATAATATAAACTTGACTGTTGATGTTGAAAAGTTAGTGTTCTTTTGCAAGGAGACTGTTAAAGAAGATAAATTACAGTCATTAATAAGCATTTAAAGTCATATTGTGATGAACAAAGTGCAGAGGACACCTCAAAGGTCAAAGTTCATGAGCCTCCGTCAAGAGGCTCAATCTTCTGTCTGAAGGAAGGATTACTATCTTTTATTTCTTTATATTATTGATATTATTATAATATTTTACAGAAAAACATGAATCATATACTAATAGACACAATAATTTATTTTTTGCCAAATTAATGATACATATCACATTTAACATATTAGGAGAAAATAAAACTATAATTTTATACTTCATATAATTGGCATCAAGCTGCACCTGCAGAGGTCAAAGTTCACCTCCGTGTTGCAGCTTTCCTCTTCACTGATGAACTTCCAGGTCTTTTTTTTTAAAGCTTCCTTCCTCCTGAGACCAGAATTTGTCATATTTTATGTTTTTTTCAGCATCGGAGCACCAACAGGTTCTGAGGCGCGCTCACTCTGTGGCACCTCCGCGCGCCTCGTTGCTAGGAGACCGCTGTTAGCGCTGGTGCGCTTCTAGAGCCTAAAACTAATTGAGATGCTAATTACGAGACTTTATTGTGAAGGGGAAAAATCGAATCCTGTTGGTTTTTAGAGTTATGCTTCAACTCAGCTTGATACTGACCGTGTTTTAATTAAAATCCGGTTTGAAACATTTGTCTTGAAAAGTTAGCCTAAAAACCAGAGGAAAAGTGGAGAGATTCCTAAATTGTAAACCACTTCAAAAATAAAAGATGTATACACCCGAATGATGACTTGAAACATCCAGTTAGCCACTGTTAAAATGCATTAAAGTGGTCAATAAAAAGGGTAAAATCATCAAATTGATTAAGCTGCTGAAGTCTAACAGCCTGCTATTTGTTCAAATGTGCTATAAAAACAATTTGATCTATTTTGTGTTATTTACTTATTTTTACTTAAATCATTGCAAATGCTCCAGTATTCTTGTTGCTGACTTGTGATGAATTGAAAATGTCTGCAACAATTTAACTTCACTGTGATTAAAAAGATCTCATTCATCTGCCATAAGGAGCAGAAGCTGCAACTTTTGTGGTTTTCCCCAAAAATAATAGTCAGGCAGAGAAAAGGTCTCTGTCAAGGCGTGAGAAGCAGACAGTCTTTTGACTTCTTTGGGTCTCAGACGTCCTGACAGCAGTAACCCACCCTTACATCACTCCGTTGTTTTACTGCTGTCAGCCCAAACACTGCAGCGCTTCACTGAGCAGAGAGGAGACGACTTGTTTAGGAGAAATCTTTTAAAAATCATCACTTTTTCAGATAAACATGACAGAAAATACAAATAACATGGCATGCAGATACTGTAAAGAGCCTATAGCAGCTTTTTGCACTATAATGACTGCATGTGTGTGTGTGTGTTGAGTCAGACCTTTTTCACCCAGCGTCGCGCCAATATTCAAATCAGACACATTTGAATGGGAGCTTAATGAGATGATGGGCTGTGCTGGAACATGAAGTCATGCTGCAGAAATATTTCAGAAAAACATTTAGTCTGCAGCTCACAACGACTGCATGAAGACATGGGTCTGAGTTAGCAGAGATCCTCTTTTGTTTGCAGTTTAAAGTGGTTGTGATGCTTGAATAAATTCAGCTGGTGCTTCATGAAAAGGCCCAGCAGCTCTTCATCACCCTCTGAGCTCAATGGACTTGTCAAATATGCAGCTGAGAATTCACAGCAGCTCTGACTGTGTTTCACAGTTCAGCTGAAACCTCTGAGAATTTGGACAACTTGAGATTAGAGTTTGTGATTTTCAGCCTGCGGTTGACTAAAACGTTCAGGTGTTTCAGGGATTAAAGATACAAATGGTTTTTTTCTGTTTTCACTCACATTTTGTAAACTCTGCTGACAGTTTATCAAGTCAGGTCGTAAAACTGTGTGTGTGTGTGTGTGTGTGTGTGTGTGTGTGTGTGTGTGTGTGTGTGTGTGTGTGTGTGTGTGTGTGTGTGTGTGTGTGTGTTGGGGTCTAATTGCACATGACGTTATCAGTCATTTTATTAACAACGATCCCTGTAGCAAACATATAATGGGATAAGCCTTTAAATAAACATTTTAAAATAAATAACAGCACAAAATGAAAATGTCCATTTATGTTTTATTCTGAGATTGTTTTGGTTTTTCCAATCATAAAAAAGGATCAGGGTTTCCCTTTGATTTGCGTGTTTAGTTTGAGAGGTCTCCTATAGGATGAGCATGTATAAATGACCTTATTTCAATTGTAATTTAACTTTTGTGATTTTTTTAAAGCTAAATAAAACATGCAAAAGATACAGAAGAAATACACAAACAGTTACCATAATTCATATTTTTCACAGTAAAAACACCAGTGTTAAATCAACACTAGAGAGGGTCTATATAAGTCCATGGGATCAAATAGACCCTAGTGTTGATTTAACACTGGTGTTTTTACTGTATATTAAACAAGGAGAGAATGTGAATAAATTATTTTCATAAATTGAAACAAAATACAATTTCTTTGAAATATCAATAACATTTGAATATATAAGAACATTTTAAAGCCAATCATTTGTTTTCTGTTCATAAATATGTAAAGAACAAGTAAATAATCTAAACTCACCTTTTGAACTGTTTCTAAAATTGACATATTCTGCACTGAATAATGTCAACAATGAGTTTGTTTTAAAATCTCACTTCACTTTGTTTTTAACACCTTGTGAAATTCTGTTTATTTTATGTTATTATGATTTTAGCTTTTGTTCATGTGTTTAACTTGTGCAGCACTTTGAACCTGTTGACTGTAATTTGTAGGCTATTATAAATAAAGATGGGGGGAAGCAGTAAAATGAGTGAACATTGATGACGTCATCGCAAACGGTTTTGGAAGCAGTTCTTTTCTGTGAGACAAAGTTTAAAGCAGGCATCTTCAGGCCAACATGTGAGTTTGAATCCTGCAGAGCTGCTCACGTGACTTACTGCGCGGCTCTTAAACTGATCACCCATCAGTTTGTGTTCTATTCGGAGGAAAACACGTAAATAAGAAGTGCTTTTTAAAATTATTTTCTTAGAGAAAAATCGACTGGCAACGATGGAGTTAGACATTTCCAGTTAGGATGATGTTCAACAGGCTTTATTTTCCTGGAGGGAAAACTGAGCGTCTCGTTAGAAATAAAAGCGATGGAGGGAATTTAAACCCGACATGAATTGAATTCATTTTCATCTGACTGAATTTGTGGATTATTTGGGGGAGAGAAATCGGATTGCTCTAAATACTTTATTTTTCTGTATTTGATTTAAATCGTTGTTTGGGGGTTATTTACAACAGCTCCGGACTTAAAAGGGCGTTTTCACTCAAAGCACAAGCAGAACTTATAAATGATCACAAGATTACAAATTAAATAATCAGTAAATCCATCCATTTTCGACTAATATATTTGGGCTTAAAATCAACTTCAGCTGTACTGTGACTCAATGTGACCTTGGTGAATATTTTAAGGCTGAAGTTTATTGTTTACAATATGAGACTGATTTGGATAAACAGCTGTGACATCCGCAAAAAGCCTCCGCAACGTTCATGAGAATTTAACCAATTAATATAAATTATTTTTTGGTTTTAAAAAAAGTTTAAAAAGGGTTTTATAGATGAAAAGTGGATGTAAATGCTTTAATTACCTGGTTTGCGACTAAATCGAGCAGAAAAGAAACAAAGAGTCAGGCGGGGTTTCTTTTCTGCTGCTGCCACCATGTGGACACACCGTGTATTACATGCAGAGCTCAGTCAAATGATTTGTGGTGATCTGCTGCCTCATCAGGACAAACTGCTCAGCAAAATACATTGAAGGGAATTAGAAGGGGGGGGGATTAATTTTAGGAAAATATTTTTTATATTTTGTTAAAGTCCATTGGGCTTAAACTAAAGGAAACTGGGCATTTGAGTTTTTTTTAAAGACTCCTGTTAGAAACTTATTATCAGTGTTTATCATTTATAGTGTCTCGCCAAAATAAATTCAAATTTAGCTGCAGCTTCATGATCATAGTGAGAACATAATAATGTCAATTTTACAGCAACTTACAAACTGATAAAGTCACTTGTTAATATTATTTAAAACTTTTGATAAATGCTTTCTTTACACTGATTTATGTTGTTATTCTGTTTTTAGCAGCACAAGAGGCTCATCTGTCCTCTGACATGACCAGACTTTAAAACATTTTTCTTTTAGATTTTGAGTGAGGTGTTTTTTTGATTGAAAAAAAGAAAGAACATTAAACAGTCCAAAGCAGAAGTTTCTCACCCTGCATGTTCTCACGTTTTGTACAAACTAAGAGTTTTTCACTTCCTCTCTGGAGGATTTTCTGCCATTTTTCCTGTTAAACAAACCTCATTCTGTGAGATCATCTGTTTCTTGTGTTTTTTGATTTATTTTTAAAGATCTGTAGCTATAATGAAAAACTAAAA
The DNA here is from genome assembly GCA_006937965.1 of Callopanchax toddi. Taxonomy (NCBI): domain Eukaryota; kingdom Metazoa; phylum Chordata; class Actinopteri; order Cyprinodontiformes; family Nothobranchiidae; genus Callopanchax; species Callopanchax toddi. Next base: position 3,804,063 of record SSNR01000012.1, read on the forward strand.
CCCCATCTTCTTCATTTTAGCATTTTCACCCAGTGATGTAATGCTGGTCAGGGTGACCTGCCCCATGTTTCACAGCATTTTTCCATGTAATTTTCTACTTTTTCTTGCATAAAACTTTTTTTTCTAATTAGAGCCATATGTTTAAACACTTTGCATGACTGGTTTCCACCAACAGATGTATTTGTGTCTTCCTTTGCAACTGCTTGCATGAATGTATAGATTTGGCTGCAGTTTCTCCTTCAAAACTTTGGTTAATCTTTATTATTTCTGCAAATTTCTGATATTTAATCACGTTACAACTTTTTTTTGTCCTAAAATAATTTTAAAACAGAAATAATCTCGAGTAAAAATGTAATGCCTTTTGAAGATCACTTCATCTAATGTATTTAAATATCATCAGAAAAGCTATTCTGTGCCTTTAGTTTTAAATGTCTTTTGTTCAAATGGTTAAAAAACTGGTTTATGAAACAATCAAAGTAACACTTGCTTACTGGCACCAAAAAACAAGGAGAGAAAACACAGCGTAGAAACCAGTTTTACAGGAATATTTTCTCAGAGATGAACACAATGCAGTCAGATTTCCTCTTTGTGATAAGATGCTCCAACACATTGGTTTTGGTCTGAATTTCACTGGATTTCTTGTTTTTCTACAGTTTAATTTTTTTTTATCGTCTGTAAGGTAAATCATACCTATAATATATATTTACTGAACAAAAGTTTTAAACCACCCCCATTTCCTTATAGATTTACTTCTAACCAACCAGACTTTCTTGTAATCCCTGACGGGATCTGGATCAGTTTTTTTCCACGCTTTCTAAAGTTTGTGTTTGTTTTGTTTGGACTTTAGTTGCTTAATTTCCCACCTGACAGCATTTCGTAAAAATGAGTAAAGTGGACAAGTGAAGAACAAACCCAAAAATCTATTAGTATAAACAGTATTAGAAAGGCATAATAAACTAAACTAAGTGAAGTTAAAGCAGTTTATTACCTAAAATGTGTGATTTATCCCTCTGTTTCACCAAATTGTCCCGTGAGCTCTGGTCCTGCCCTTCTCCTGTTGGACTAGGGTTAAAATATTTCACTACTACTCTAAAGCTTATGAATGCAACCTTTACCCAGAAGCTCAACTTTCTTTTGTTGGTTAATCACAACAGCAAACCTTCCAAAGTATAAATACCCTTTGCTGTGGGATGGTCATCCTTCAATTTGGGAGATTGGAAATCCCCAATTCTCCAAAACCTGCCTCAAATTTGCTTAGAAATGGCCAATGTGAGATAATCTCCCTACAGCAACTAACGGTGACTCAATATAAAGTTATGTTAATTAGTGTGAATGTTGAAAAGGAGACGCAGAATGTCAGACCTTGGCTTTAGGAGGAGAAGGCTTACCGTATGTCTGGGTGGTGGAACAGACCAGATCTTCAGCCTTGTAGAGCTCCTGAAGGATTCACAGGAGGTTGGTTGTCGTGTTTACACGTTCTGTGGACTTAGAGAAAGGTCCCCGAGGAATTGTGTAGATGGTGCTGCAGGAGGCACTTTTAATGGCTCCAAGTTGAGCTCAGTGCTTCGTCTTCATTAAGATTGCTGATCAGGTCTGTCGTAGTGAGGATGGATGTACGGGTGGATGGAAGGATAACCTTCAGTTGGAGCTAAAACTATATGTTATGTGTCAAACCGTCATTTTTTAAAATGTTTTTGCAGATTTTTCTATAAAATGTGATTAAATTATATCTTTGTGGCAGGACACTGATAATCCTAAATTTCATTTTTTTTTAAACGAGATCTTCAGACACTTCTTCTGAAGCTCACAGGTAGTCTGGGATTTCTGCAGATCATAAAACGTAGGGAAAACTGACCTCAAAACATTTGAATTGTTGAGCGTTATCATAGCCTCACAGCCTACTAACATGGTTGTTACCACTTGGTTTTTTCATTCTTTAACTGGCCAAACATGGTTTTTCTCCTCATTTTTTGTCGCAGGAGTTTAGTCAGCATGAGAAAAGCCCTCAGTGAGCTCTGAGGGTTACAAGTATCTCTGGCCTCTGTGATAATGGAGATCATAAAAGAGTAGTGTGATGATGGAGTGGAGTGTGTGTGTGGGCAGCGGAGTGGGACAGACCTGAATCAAGTGCTCTTTGGTTTGTTTTTGTTTTCAGCGTCGAGAAACTAAAGCACATTTTCAGGCCTGCAGACGACCTCTGATGACCTCTCAGGGTTACAGATGAAAACACACTTATGAGACAATAAAGGGCCTCATTATGCTTCTCTTTGTTCAGGTAGTGCATAATAAGCTGGAAATACTGTCTATCGTGAGGTCTATAATCTCACTCTTTAGATGCTATAGGTCAACATTTTATTATAGACTCCTAAAGTGTGTCATATCTTAAAGTTTTTTCTGTTCCATGAACATAAACTTCTGACTCCTGCAGCTCTGGAGCCACCTGAGGCGCCTCAGTCGCTCTGAGGTGGCTCCTTGTGTCCTTAAACCTTTAAGAATAACTTGAACATGAGTCTTATTTATATTTAACTTCAGAAAACCAAAGTGTTCCCATTCAAACATTTTGCAGAACAACACTTCAAACACATGCAGTTTGGAGCCTGAACTCATTCTTATAACAGAAATTAGACAAGTTATTATTAAGAAAGATGGTAAAAATGATTTTTTTTCCCTCTCTCGTAACAAAACGTTGGGTTAAACTGATGATGTGATGGGTCTACTTCATGCCTTTTGGTAATTTAAGATGTTTTTGTCCCAATCCAAGAGAACCCTTGTGACAGCTTTTGTGTTTTTCTCCAAGAAGTCATGTGCTTTTATTTTTGTGAGCCACTTTAGTCCCTGCAGTCCTCAACACTGGGTCTGATGCAGCTCCTAAACTAGGACGAATGTGTCCAGAAAGATACAGGAAGCTCAAATATTTTGAAGTAAACTACCTTCTTAAAGGACAAATAATCTAATTAAAGAATGGAGAACATAGCGTGAATTTGAATCTATTTTGTCAAAAATATCTTGTGAAATAAACTTTTTTTATTGTTTTACAAGAAAATGTTCACAATTTGAAATCTCATATGAATTATTCAACCTATATAAATATATATTGCTGACTGTTAAAGGCATTTAAATTAGACTGGATTACAAAGGAAGCAACAATACTTTTTGATTTCTACCAGTTAATAAATACGTGTATCTTAATGAGATGATATAAAGGAGTTTTAGGAGATCATTAAACCTGCTGTTTGTGTTGTAGTACACATCAGTGTTGTTGTGCGTAGTACATGCACCCTGTTTGTAGTGTTCTCAGAAAAGGAAGAAAATGGTCATAATCATGTAAAATGACTGTAAAAACAACTAAAATAGAACACCATGTGTTTAAATAAGGAGATGCAAAACCAAGATCATCCACAAAATGTCCCAAATGTGCACCAAAAGGGAAATAGTAACTAAATGTTGCAATAATAGCCATACAAAGTCACTAAATGAACTGTTATGCAAGACAAAAGAAACCAACGTGAGCACAATGGCAAAAATAATGCAAATTATTTAGACTAAAACATAAAATACCATTAATATGATTTGAATAGAAAGCATAAAGTAGCTAAATGGCAGCAAAGTGTCAAAAAATCATGCAAAATATCTGTAACACAACTTGAATCCTCTTTATTGCTGCCTTGTGTCTTTTTAGTTTGACTGTCTTCCTCCTTGGGAAAGGACAAGAGGGAGACTTTTAATATTCAGAGGCCTGATGTTTTATTATCCAGTCAGTGCAGTTATAATTAGTCAAGCCTTGATGACCAATCAGGCAAAATGAGCATCTGCATTAAAACATTAAACAGTTCAGTAATTACTTTCTGCTCATTTGATTACCCGACATTTCATTTGGAAGCATTTTACTCCCCTAACTAAAACAATCAGGGAGCGTTGAGAGGCTTCCAGTCAAAACACCTGCAGGATTACTGAACGAGCCCCAAAGAGAGTTAACATTTCTCATTCAGATAAACATCACTAATAAAACAATACAACAACAAAAACATGAAAAATCCCTCAGATCGGAGACAAACACTCTGCAAAGTGAATATACTGAGAAAAAGAGAAGTATACAATAAAAGATGCTCAAATGATGCAAAAATGATTTAAAAGATGAAGAAGATGAAAACAAGATGCAAAGAGAGGCTAAATAAAGATGAGCAAAAACCACACAGAGAAGAAACGCAGTTTTATTATAGGCTGTTTCCTTTTTATTATTATTATTTCTTAAATAAATAATGTATAAACACCCAATTCATCCACTACTTATGTACTGGCGTTTAAAAGAAGTGTGCAGGGTTCAAATTAGACAACCAGCTGAAACACAAACAGACAAGATTTATCTTTAAAATGAACTTTTTGTGAGTCTTGGATCATTTGACTAAAAACATAATCAGATGTTTTTATTAAAACTGATTGCTTTTAACCTGTGGTGGCCTGCTGGACACCGGCTTCCCGTGACTCTAAAGCTGAGAGTGTTGGACTTTAACTTCTAAATCCTTCTGATTCTGTTTTAAAAAACAGCCTGTCACACAAAACCCTGCACTCATTTCACAGTATTTAGCCCAAATGTATTTAAACACCAAATATTTACCCCATCAACCTGTCAGTGGATGATTCTTTGGCATCCATACTCCAGGTCTGTATAAGAACAGAAGCAGGATGGTTATCATTTACAAACTCATCTGTAAGACGTTAAGTGTGTCTGATCGAATGGATGCTACAGCACAAAAATCACATCCTTGATGTGAATTTCTATTATTTTTATTCAGTTTTGCTCCAGTTGTGATTCCAAAGCCGAGACCACCGACTGAACGTATTTATTTTTCTCATCTTGTCAAAGAAGTGCCTCGGTTTCTCATTTTGTAAAACTGTGCATCTGTTTTGCGGTGGTTTCCATTTCCAGGACCTGTGGTGAAGACTTTATTTTTATATGCAAATGATTGATGAAGGGGAGTGCCTACATCCATTCAATGCAAAAGGTGAAAACGTAAATCATGCTGGTGCATGTGTGTACAATTCCACCAATATCTGAGTACATAAACAAGTCCACCTTTCAGCCTTTGTCTTTACGAGTCGACATTAGGACAAAGAGTGGTTCAGTCCTGCCTCCCACCACATGCTGAAGGATCTAAGTGCAAGACACTGAACCCCATCCATCCTCCAGTCTGTGGTTCGGTGTGTGAATGTAAAAGAGCTCTGAGTGATGAGGAGTAGAGAAGTGTTATACAAGCTGTTTGTTTACCGTTTACATGGAAATCAATGAGCTTTTGTTTATTAATCAGTGTTCCAGGGGGATGTCGGTCTGTGGTCTGACCATGTTTATGCAACTAGTTTATTTATATTTAGCTTCAGATGAGGATCTTGATCAATAGATTTCTAGACAGTCTGACGGTCTTTCAAAGTTTTCCTTTGGATTTTGGCTGCTTTTTCACTTTTTGTGCAGATTGTGCTTAAAGGAAAGCGAAAAAAATCTACCTACAGCAGATGAATATCTACTTTCTGTCTGAGATTTTAATTTGATTTGAACAGTACTTAAAGGCAAATCGGGAAAAAACACTGCAAAGACCTCAAACAGGGCTCCACTTTGATGATTTTCAGCTAATAGCTCTTTAGGAATCACCTTGTTGGTGCTAAAATGTGTATTTTTGATATTTTAAACATATTTGCTCACAGGAAAGGGAACAGATTGTGTCTTTGTGCTAAATAGTCTAAGTATCCTGGTTAAAATCTCTGCTCAATGACCTGGACACTGGTCCATTCCTGGAGTTAAAGGAGGAAAGTGACTCCTTAGAAGTGAAATATAAAGAAATGAGGGATTATTCAAAACTTTTCCACAGGTATGTGCTTTTGCATAGTCAAATAAGAACTACACAATTCATCATTGTACAAATTTTTCACTAGAAATATATATAGTTTGATTTACTAACAAATTTGTAAATATTTTATTTATATATTTACCTTTTTTGTAATCTCTAAGTGACCTTTACATATGCACATTTGCACAGCTTTATTCTGAAAAACGAAAATATCTGAATATTTTCACCAGTCTGTTGTGACATAGGGGGTCTAGGAGAACATTTTTAAGATAAACACCTCCTTATTCTCATCATTTCTCTTTTTTATAGCCCTATAATGCCTTCGGATGCGTTCATTTAGGGCTTACAGGAGTGTGGTGAAAGCAGAGGAGAAAAACAAATGGCCTAGCGGGTTGTCTTAACGGAAAGCAGACAGGGAACAGCGGGGCTACAGTGACATTTTCCCCACATGCAAAATCATGCAAAAGGTAAATACTCAGGCGGAGGGATACAAACACTATTGCAGAACATGGCCGTCACCTCCGTCATGTCCTCTCTCACAAACCAGCCCTCTTAGGCTTATCTGCTCTGTGATTGGACGCCACGTTCGCACGGCAGCCTCTGATTGGTTTACCCACGGGTCAATCACGGACTAACGTCACTGACGTCGATCGTATACTGGGTACGCTCGCCTAGGTGGCCAGTATAGTTACATCAACATAAAGTGGAATAAAATGCCGCGGATTTGTGTAAATAGAGACGCCGCATCATCGTTTTTAATTACCGCTTCTTAATCAACGCGGGTCAGACTTTGGAGTAGGCGGTGGCAGGCCTAATTTCGTATTTTATCAGCAATATTTCATGGTAAGTGGAGTGATACATTTCCTTCCTGCGTCTTTTTTCCCTTTCATGGGTAAAAAAATACTATTTTATTACTAATATATAACAAAGTAACAAGCATTCGTCATATTATTAATACTACGTAACTACGCAGCCGAATTTGAAGGTTAAATGTCCATAATTTGATCAAAAGTAGTGCGTACTCCAGCTCGTCTTGCCGAGTTACACGGAGAGTCTGGAAGGTAATGGCTGTCGGTCGGTCTGGAAACTAGAAAATATGAAATGGCCCGTGTACAGTAAAGTTAGCTCGTCCGTTGCTTTGTAAATGAATGTGAAGGCGTCTTAAAGGAGTGTAACCTTTATTTATTTTTTTAAACCAAGACATAATCTGACGCCAGCCTCAGTTTTAAACATGTCCGATTAAACCATTACCTGTCAGCCGTCACTTGGCCTGCTTCAATCTCCAGACTCAATCTGTCATCCCGCCTGTAGGATACAGCTAACAGCCCTCATCCTAGTCTGTCTAAAGAAAAAAAAAATCATTTTAACCTCATGTGGACTCCGCATACTAGATCTGACATGGGCCATTAGCCTACTGTCATTAGGGAGAAAATGAATTTACTGCGATGAAAACAGAGCTTTTGTTGTTTGAAGCTGTTCAACAAGCTGCATGTTTCCAGCTCTTGAAGGCAAAAAGAGCCTGAGGAAAAATACTAATAATATCCACTGGTTAAGCATCAAATGACTGAAAAAAATATATGAAATGAGTTAGATTTTATGCAAAATGAGGCACACACATTTGAGAAAAGCTAGGTTTAAGGAGTGATGCAGATTACTGTGTTGTAGACAACAAACACTTACTGGAATTCTCATTATGGCCTAGCAGAGGGCAGTTTGATGGATTCAGTGGCCTGTTGTAGATATGATTTTCTCTGCTTTTCCAGGGTAGATACTGAAGCTGCTGGGCTAGAAGTAGGCCAGCTTCACAAGGTGATCCACTGCTGTGAGGCGTCCCTGCAGATGGATTCATATCAGCATCTGTAGTTTTAAAACCCCACTGATCAAAAGCGCTGGCTTTACCGCCAATCCGTGTAATAAATTGCTTGGATTGAGCAGAACCATCAATGTTTTTGAAGGATTTAAAATGTCATCTTATTATTTGAACTGCAAAAGACTCATGATTTCTGTGAAAGGGTCTGCATTAGCTGGCAGTAAACCTTACAGCAAATATATATATTTTAATCTTAAACTCGTACAGTGTGGTAGAATTTCATCCAGTGATGCTTAGCTTAGTTTATCCACAGCAACAATTCCTGCTGGGGCAACATTATCATGATCATTTTGGGGTTTTTGCATTAAACGACCAATAAGGTTATCAAATTTAATGTTTGATCAGATGTATTACTCTCAAAACATTTTGTCTAGTATGCATCAATAAAAAATGTGATGCATTGCTTTTACACTATCACCATTTGTATTCAGTTCAATGTTAGGTGCACCTGGTTAAAAGAGGAACAGATGTTTGGTTCAGTGATTCTAAGAACAATCAGTCAGTTGGTTTTATTTGTCAAAATTGTCAGAAATTTCTAACCTTGATACTTTCCAAACAGACAGGTCAAACGTTTATTGACTTTAGCGTTCCAAAATGTGAGGATTGGCTTCTTATTTTGGTCATGCATAAAAGTAATTATTAGGACCATATATGAGTATGATGCCGAGTCAGCGCTCATGTCTGGAATGTGGACATTCAGACATTATGGCTATCATAAACCCATGTCTAAGAGCTGTAAATGGTGAAATCTCACTGAAATCCATGTTTGAGGCATAGACCATTTAAACTAAGGGGCCAGGGCACATTTCATAGGCTAGTGCATAATCTACTAAAGGTCACTGCTACTAATTAGACCATTCCAAAATGGACAGATGCCTACTCAGAGCTTTATTGCACTCTTTCCCCTCAGAAGAAAAATGAGTGCTTGCACAACCAAAATTATTCAGACATATTTTTGTCTCATTTGTCATGAAAGAGACTAAATTCTCCTCCTTTTAAGAGAAAAAGCCTAAACAGGTTCTACCAAAAATATTTTTGTTTGACTAGATGAAAGGCTCCACATTAGCAGAGCTGTGACCTCATTATGTTGGTGTCCAATCAGCCCTCTGGCCAGTTCTTAATTGAGTCGTCAGTGCCTTAAGGGGGAAGAGGAGGGATGAACGTGTCAATTACAGTAATGAGGGGGCAGCCATGCAGAGGGAGGCCAGGCAGGCACAGGCCTTGTAGTGTCGCCCCTTTCCAGTCAATTGACGACTAATCAAAGATAATATTGTTGCCTGAGAGTGGCGAAGTTAGACTCCGCGGGGAAGAGCATTTCTTCAAATGTTTTTCTTTGTCACCAGCAGGGAGGTATTGCTACATTTTGTGTTTTGGAAACTGTTTGGCTTTGCTACACTTCCAGCCAGTTAATGATCTGTTATGATTCAGAGCATTTCTGTCAGCACATGTATGAAAAGCTCCAGTTAGCACAGGTCAAAGTAACCGCAGAATACAAGCAGAACTGTATCTGTAGTGTAGCATTATAAGGTTAAGGGTTATTTGATTAACTGCAGCTCTGCATGAATTTACTGAATGTGGTCCATTATTGTCTCGTAGGCTGATCCAATTGGTGGATCATAACTCTAAATGTTGTGCAGAGCTGCAAAAATGTGCACAACTCTGGAAGAAATTGTAAAAACACACCTTAAAGTACTGACATTGAAAAACGCCAAATCAGAGGATGATGACAGATGCTTTGATTTCTGTTACTAGCCTCAAAGGAGGCTGTGGAAGGCTGACTCTTAAGGTTTAACCAAATTATATGTATATTTTTTCTCAGTAAGTCAGATTTATCAGAAATTCTACAGCCTGTAGAAATGTCTAATCCCATCCGTTCCTGTTCCAATAGTCTGCAGGGTTGCCCGTGGGAGGAATGGCTGAAATGTATAATACTAACACAATCAAGGCAACCACACTGTTTCTGAGTCATCAGGAGTCCAGAGAGGGCTAAGAATTAAAAACCAGCCTGCTGCCACCAATTTAAAATTTATGTGGAAAGAGTGAAACTTTACAATTAAAGATTGATAATAAAAGAAACAAGCTGGTTAGTGAAGACGCAGAACGCTGCAGTCAGTCCAGATTGCACGAGTACAAAGGCAAACTTGACCAAACAATAAGAAACGCTAAAACAAACAGCCTGAACTCGGTTTTTACTTTGTGTGTGTGGGCATGCAAGCCACCGTTTGAGCTGAACCTAATGTGCTGGGTTTTCTTCTGATTAACTCTCAAGCTGGACATGTGTTAAAACGTGGGCTGTCGGGGCCACATGTGCGCTGCAGTTGAGCTTTAAAAAAAACATTTTTTTTCCCGTCTGGCCTAACAACAATCCCACAGGACAGCAGGGACATAGAGGGTTAAGACTGGAGGGAAAACTGAACACAAATGGTCTGCCGAGCCCATCTGGGAGAACGGATTTTACTTATCTGAAAAGAAAACCTTCAATTATATTGTGAACAGCAGAAGACAACTTCCATGGTTGTAAAGGAAAGTCAGTTTGTTTTCAGTGGTGAAATGTAACCTTTGCGATTGTTTATTCAGTAATTTTATGCTCCAATTTGCTAGTTTTATGGCTTAATAGAGCCATAAATGTATTTTTGAGTCACTGATGGATTTACAGTTGATACAGCTGATAAAGCAGTAAATGCTTTAAGGCTAAGTTGTGATTATGGGTGCATCCTGCTGCCTTTTTTAAAAATTATTGGCCTAAATTGGCTAATAAATCCTAAATATTCCAGCAATTCTGGGCTCCAATATAGAGTTTACATTATTCAATGCAGATTATATTTCATCGGAAGGTTTAGATTAAGTTGATTAATAAAACTAACTATTGCAAAACCCAGAATTTTGTGAAGATGATCATTATCCAGCCAAACTCAAAACATCTTCGTGTTGTAGCTGCTACCTGTATGCAAAGCTACGGTGGCTAACTGTCATGTTATTGTGTGTGCATTCATGTAATCAGTGAAGGCTGCAGTAGTTGTGTTTATTTGGAGATGCTGCTTCGGTTTCAGTGGATGGTTTGGTTTCTGTATTAGTTGTGTTTTGGTTGCAGGTATTGCTGTTATGTTCAGGTTTTTTTTTCTTTTTATCTTGGTAAGTTGAGTGCTTTGGGGTTTTTTTGGTGGTCAGTTGCAGGGGAAGGTTGCAAGTGGTAAATACAGTGTTTGTGTAATGATTTGTGTACTTTCGCCATCTATTCATTCATCGCACGAGGTACGTAATTTTTTGATGGTTAATTTATCCATTTTTGAATGAATGATTTAATTTACTCATTCAGAAATGACGTAGGGACAGTTTAGCTTTGGCATCTATTTGCAGTCACCATCTAATTGTTATTTTTTTAATATGCATGCACTTCTATTAGGAATATTAATCTAAAAAACACTAAATCAATACCTAAAATCAAGCCGCTGCTGGTAAAACTTTGTATGTAAATAGAATCTAAAACTAACAAATGTTTTACCAACAAAATTTCTCTCTCTTATGTTTTTTTTTAAGGCAAGAAGTACAGAAAAGGTTCCTTACTGTCAGCACACAAATCTCAGCACAGAAAATAACTTTCTGCCACTAATTAATTAACAGTAAAACAACAGCTCCTCTCAGCTGTAGGTAGAGCCTGATTAAATTAATCAAAACAGCTACTTAAATGCAGCGCATCAGCCCTGCACCTGACTGAGTTTAACACCATGTTTATGCTGAAATGTGATTACCATATGATTGATTTATGCAGTCTTACTGTGAAGGTAAATCACGGTTGTAGGTGTGTTAAAATCTCGCTGCAGGAGGGATAAGTGCAGCAGTAAACAGTACATTACACTGTGTAGGATTTTGAACTCTTCAGCATCATGCTGTTTTCACACTAAGGAAAGGAAAACTGGTGAACTGATGCTGCTGATTTAAAAATATTCTGTGCAGCAGTCGATTATATTATTGCAATAAACAAATTAGTCTGTAAATGTCACATTTATTTTAAAAAACGAATGTTAAACAATCTGCGAATTATCAATGAAAGTTAGCATATTGAATAATGTAATAAAAACGTCATTATGCTACATGTGCATTAAACAGCAGATCCAAATTTTAAATACTTTTTAGATTTAATTGATCATTGATTTCAACTAATTGTCAGATTAGTTTTTGATTAATCTTCATTTTTTAATAGTTAACCCTGATTTTTGTTTTGTAGTTCTTAATTTTTGTTATTATGTTCGTTTAAGTCTTTAATTTGTCTTCAGAAAACCATTAAAAGGAAAAAAAAAAAGCTCAAATCACTCCCCCTTTAGCTAAGATCTTCTCAAGAAAAGGCCTCATCTTTTCCAAATATCTACTGTTTTTGCAAATAGGGATGTCAAAATGTCATAATTATTGTAAATTATATGTTTGTCTGATTTTTATTTACAAAAGCGTCCATAATGAAGACATTTTAATTAAAAAACAACCAGGTTTTTACATCTTGATTGGTAAAGATAACCCACAGCAACACACTGTTTGTGTTATTTATTTGTATGCTGAGCAGACACCTGACAAGTGTTCCCTGAATGCACGTAGAGATGCAGTCTGATGGCTGTAGTAAAGTCTAAATATGATCAGATCACTCAAAACTCTTGATTCAAATTAAAGCATCCTTACTGAGTCTACTGCAGCCTTTAAATTCCTTTTGCAAATGACATTAATAGGATTATTCTTAATACAAAATGTAATTTTCCCACTATATGTGCAAGTGAACATCTCTGATGTTACAAAACATGACGGTGTTCATCTGCAACTTCAGGTGATAATATGCAGTTTTGCTTGTTTTGGGCTCCCTCTGGTGTCTGTTTTAAATCACTGCATTACGCAAGTTAGCATATTGTTTCAGCTTCTAAACACCTAAAATGTAACTGTTGAAATGTCTCCTCAGCCTTCATAGCTTTCTACAGGAGCGGTTATTTACTCCTTCAAAGAAACCAGCTGTGTTCAAGCAGGGAGAGATTGGGGGGAAAAAAAGCAGGAATCTTGAGCTAAAAACACTCCAGCGCTAGCATAACAGCTAGCCACTTTGGGTTAGCCTAACCCTCGTGAGACACGTGACTTCCTGGGTACCGTGACGGCGACGGAGATTTTGCACTCGTGGTATTCCGGATCTAATCACCAGATGGGGCTGAGTGACTTTTCATTAACTCTGTAAAGAGTCATATTAGCACAGACTGGCTCAAGGAAAAGATTAAAAAATATGAAAAAGTTGCATATTATCACTTTAACTTTAATAAATGGAAACATTTCATTTTACAGGTGACCTCTGCCCTCACGATCAGGCAGTGCTGTTGTCTTTGTTCACAGGTTAATTCCACTGAACTCCAGCTCTTTGTTGTATTATTTGCATTTTCTCTCACAGCAACATAATAAACGATTGTTTTATGAGTCCTCATGATTTCATAGCAGATATTTCTCTAGTTCTTCTTAAAGTTAAGGGGTATTTTAGTAAAGTTTTTCCTTCTTTTTGTCACGCAGGAGAGGAGCGACGTCCTCCTTCATCACAGCAGCTGTACACTTCAGTTCCTGTTGAATAAAATATGAACTGAGGACCTCTTCCTCTGCTCCACGTCACATATCTCTGCAGCACCTGCTCTTCACTTCTGCCGCCCTTCAGTACAAGAGTCATCCGCGTTGCCTCGCCTCACCTGGACAGAAATGCGCGCGCACGTATGTTATCGGGTGCACGACTGTGTCTGAGGTTTTTTTTTTCTCCCCCGGCTGCGCTTCCATTCTCATCTTCAGAGAGCCACTTTTCCACTTGACTGACTCCAGCGTTCATCTTCACAATTGCAAAGCATAATGGGTAGGAAAAAGATTCAAATCCAGCGGATCACTGATGAAAGGAACAAGCAGGTGAGTTGGTTTCACGCAGCAATTAGTTATTTTGTTTGTTTGTTTAATTTGCTTAAAAGAGTCGAGTCTCACTGTTTTAGGAGTCATCTAAAGTGAGTTTCTCTTCAGATTTGTAATGTTTTAACTTAAACCCTGTCTTGTTTTAGGAAAATTCACCTGAAAAGCTGATTTATGTCTTATCCAAAATAAACGGGGGGCTATTTTTAAACCAAACTTCAAACTAAAACTGCTTTTATTTGCTAAAACAACCAGATTCAAACTAAGGCCATATCACTATAATGTTTTTCAATATAATACCTTATTTTACATAAAATATATGGTTCACATTTACTAACTTTTCTTTGAAGTTTTATTTGCTAATACGCTTAAAGTGGAGCCAGAGGAAGAAGTGGAAATTACTCATGTAATTTGAAAACGCTGTGCTGGATAAAGAGAAGTAAACATTTTGTGTTTTATGCAACTAAATCTGTTGTATGGCTGCTAAGGAGCTTTTGGGCACATCACATGATTATCTACAACAGATGGAGTCTGCACAGAATGGAGTTTAGTTTGGAAAGGACAAAATCATTTTCACCCATATGTGTTTAACGGTTTTAGATCCAAGGTTTATAAAAAGCCGTTTTCTTCATGTCTTTTTTTAAAGTACCTGTATTCTGAAAATTCAACCACATTCTGCATCTTCACTTTGCACGGTCACAAACACAACAGGCAGCATGCAGTGGCAGAATAATTTGGCGGTCTTGTGTGCTTTTGCAGATTTTGCTCAGGAGTCAGACTGTAGTCGTGCAAAGACCCACTGATGACCAGTTTCTTTACTTTTGCATGTTTTCACTGGATGTTTTTACCACTTTGGTGACAATTGTTCTAGTTGCCAGAAGCGCAGATTAAAAGTTATTTTTTCCATAAACTAGAGAAGAAGTTAAATCCTTTCCCTCCCCTCTGTTTTCAGATGTTTTTTCTACTTCCTCACATGCCTAGCTGTGCACAGACAGATCCTGCACAATAAATAGTGAGCAAATCTGAGTCTCGCTCTGGTAAATTTGTTTAGACGGCACGCATTTAGAAGAATTGGCCACATAATGTAGTTTATTGTGCCACTGGGATTGTTAACTTTCTCATACATAATATTCCTGCACATTTATTGAAAATTATTTTATTTGTAAATATAAAATATGTTATTCTTGGGTAAATATTAGGTTGGAAACAAGTTTTAATTCTCTTGGAATTTGACCTCCACACTTGGTCTGTGGGAAACCAGCTGTTTTTACACAAACTTGATCATTTCTGATTGAATTTAACCTTTATATGATACACTATTAAATTAAAAACAACATAATTATATTGTGTTATTAATACATTATATGCTCTTTTGTGAATATTTTCCTTTATTATTCATAATCGAGGGCCAAAACTCTAAACTAACTACCGGTAATTCCTGCAGCTCACAATAAGAGCAAAACAAATATTTGTATTAATGATTATATAATCATAATTTTAAAAGTTTCCACTCATATTGTGATGATGTTAAACTTTTTGACCCAATAATTCCGCTAGTGTTCA
Organism: Callopanchax toddi; assembly: GCA_006937965.1. Classification (NCBI taxonomy): domain Eukaryota; kingdom Metazoa; phylum Chordata; class Actinopteri; order Cyprinodontiformes; family Nothobranchiidae; genus Callopanchax; species Callopanchax toddi. Next base: position 3,819,240 of record SSNR01000012.1, read on the forward strand.
TCTTGTTTTTGTAAACTTTGTCTTTATTTTAAGCTCAATGTTTACAGAATAATTTTGAGTATATGTACGATGTTTCTGGTAAGAAACCAAAGTTTATCATTTTAATGTTCCTGTAAAGTTGTGACTAGAGATGCATCAAAAAGTTGATTGGTGATATTCAGCGTGGCCAATCTGAAACTCAAAAATCAGATTTTTTTTTCTTAGTCTGAATGCATCATTGCCAAACGGCAATAACAGAATTCTGACATTTTTCCCAGGATGTGAACTCACCGTTGCTAAGCTCTAATTTGTTCTATCAATAACAGAGCGTCCATGTGAAAGTTAATCAGAAACTAAATCTTTTTTCCTCAGGTGACGTTTACAAAGAGAAAGTTTGGCTTGATGAAGAAAGCCTACGAGCTGAGTGTCTTGTGTGACTGTGAGATCGCCCTGATCATCTTCAACCATGCAAACAAGTTGTTCCAGTACGCCAGCACCGACATGGACAAGGTCCTGCTCAAATACACGGAGTACAACGAGCCGCACGAGAGCCGGACCAACGCAGACATCATCGAGGTAAAAATCTCCCCGGCTTTGTTTACCAGTGAACAGGCAGAAACTCTGACCTGAGGGCTGTGCAGCAAAGCAGGATTAACGGTTCAGACAGGTTTATTTAGCCTGAAGTCAGAGTGGTCACAAAGATGAGCTCTGTCCAAGTTTAGAGGGGAAAAATAAAACATCTGAACAAAAAGTGTTCTCCTTAAGCAATTCATTTTCCTGATGGCGTCCCATTTAAAAAAACAAAAAAAGCTGCAAATCATTTGTGTTGTCAAACAAAAAGCTTAGTAAACGCAGTGAAAAACACTTTACTGGTGATAAATAGTCAACAAAATGATAAATAACTGAAAGAAAATGAACAATTCTCTGATTGTTAGATTTAACCACAGTGTTGAATCCTTTCATCTGTTTAATTGTTAATCAGACATTAAACTAGACTAAAAACCAGAACATTTTTTAACAACTTGTATAATTCTCAGTATAGAAGGGAAAGAGCTCACATTTTGCTAAAGTAACTGAATTCATATGTTGATGAGGATGTTTCAGTTTAGTCCAACAGAGTCCAATCTTTGTTTGGTTTCTTAATTATGAATCATAAACGGTTTCTGTGCAGCCTTCATGATCTAATTTGCTGCATTTATTAAAGGACTAATGTGTGCAACTGAGTTTTTACTCAAGTATTTCTCATTTTTATGTTAGCATGTTGATTTTTGCAGTAACGATTTTTATATTCTTCAAGCATCTCCTTCTACATAAATCTCTATTGTTGTATTTTTGCATAATCTGCATCAAATGACATAAAAAGCACCTCCTTTTGTGTGAAAGTATTGACTGTTGAATCCTACATTTAATGATATTTTAACCATCTTTGTCGCACCTCTTAGGTTTTGTCCAAAATCATTAGAAGATCTACAAATATTTGTCTTTTTACTTATAAATATATAATAGATAATGCAAATACTAATATATCAAAGAAGATCAGGTGTAATTAATGACCATAATGTCCTGAAGATTACTTTGAAGTGTGTGTATGTGTGTGTGTTTAATTTTCTAGACTTTGAGAAAGAAAGGTTTCAACGGCTGTGACAGTCCAGAGCCGGATGGCGAAGACTCCATCGACCAAAGTCCTCTAAATGACGACAAGTTTCGTAAGACTACAGAGGACCTGGATGTCCTCTTCAAACGCTACGGAGTAAGAGCTTTAAACCAGACTCATTCCTTATCAGTCTGTCTGAGCTTCCTCTAATGACTTTTTGGTCAAACATTAGTTTATATTTGTTGTGTTCTGTCTCAAGTGCCCACAGGAAACTGCTATTAGTGTAAAGTTCCTCTTAACGTTTTCCATTGACCTTTAAAAACACCTAATGCAACATTTTGTCTCTTGTTTACCCAGCTGTAGTTTTTAACCATCATTTATTAAATCTTAATTTAGTTTTTAAGGTAGAAGTTTTTACTTTGAACTTAAAACATGCCGTCTTTAGGTTATTCACTGACAGGCTGTTTGTCTTGTTGCAGCCACGACAACCCCAGTTTTCTCTGTCAGAATACACGTTTTGTTAGATTCTCACCACTTATTCAGTGGTTTAGTTTCAAGTGTCATTTTGCTTTATTGTTGCATATGTTTGCTGATAGTATTCGGTCATATTCAAAATTAATTATTATCAGGACTATCACAGTTCAGGGTGCATTATTTAATAAACGTTTACATCACCTCTAGTTTGACATTGCAAAGTTATTTAGTCATAAATATTCTAAAAACCTGACAAAGTGTCTCTGTACAGTAAACTGTGGACTCATAACTTTCGTGTGTGTGTGTGTGTGTGTGTGTGTGTGTGTGTGTGTGTGTGTGTAATCTTGTAGCAGACGGCTGCTGCGCCCCAAACGTTCTCCATGCCAGTCACAGTCCAGGCGACCAATCAGAGCACACTGCAATTTACCAATCCTGGCAACGCACTGGTAACTACCTCCTACGTCACATCATCATCGCTCACGGATACCCACCTCCTGTCGCCACAGCAACCGGCTCTTCAGAGAAACACGGTGTCTCCTGGGTTGCCACAGCGACCAGCCAGTGCAGGTGAGACTCGACGTTTCTGCAAACTCTTCGAACTGAGATCTTTTACTATGTTTTAATGATCTTGGATGCAAAGTTAATTTCTCAGAATTTGAAATAAAGATCGAATGTTTGATTTGTTGGACATTCTCACCGTTTGTTTAGTGAAATATTTTTAAGGTTTCATGAACTTATTCAGGCCTGTGTGTTTACTTAAAGATGAAATCAACAACTAAGGTTCAGAAATGTGAATTTCTGTTCCTTTTATGGTGCTTTTTAAAAAATATTCTGAACATTCAAGCCATGGACTTTAACTGATTTCTACTTCTTCTTTTCTGTACCTCATTTCATAACTTTTTTCCTGAAAAAAATTGAAATGCATCACTCTTTAGTTCTTATTCCCTTCAGTAAAAGACGCGTCCTTATTGTGCTTTTTTTACGCTAAAAGACAAATCATATTTTGTTCTGAATGCAAACAGTGAACAATCTAAAAATCATTGGTAATGAATCCTTAACCAAACGAACAGGTTAGTCCTGACATTCCTGCAGAGTGAAGTGAACCTGTCGGAGTTCTTTCTGCTGTTGTTTACGCCCTCTGTTTATTTCTGCGTGGGCGTGTTGCAGTGAAACAGACACACACGTGGGCAGCAGCAGAAGAGAAACAGGTGAAGTGAAAACAAATTCACCTGTGCTGCCAACAAGCAGCCATGCTACTGACACCAAACTTTTCAACAAGTTTCAGCTCGTATAAATGCTTTGATTGTGTCGGCAGTTTGAACTTTTCGGATTGATGACGTTACACGATGGGCTGCAGGTGCTGTGGACTTTTTTCTCTTCCCCCTGCTGATCCACTAAAACAAAACCTTCAGTGTTCTGAACTGGATTTCCTTCTTCTGTGTAACGCAACACATCGCCTGGCAGGGCTACAGACCAGCACTGTGTCTCACTTCATGTAACAGAACAACTTCTGTGTTGGGTTCATGGATGCAAAGTGAGAAGGAAGGAGGGGGTATTTAAGTGATACCTGCATATTAATTTACTGCAACAATAGAAGTGGCAGTGCACAGGTTGTCGTGAGGTTTTTGCAGCGTTTATTCAGGGTTTGTCCAGATTATATAAACTGTGACACCTAAAGGATCAATGAAGGTCTTAAATTCCTGATAAGCATTCAAATCACCCACTGCCTTTTAATGCCAGAGTTTTAATTCAAGATAATGTTGAGAAATTATTAGTCATTTTGGTCAAATCTTGCTCAAGGCAAAACAAGAGCCATAATTATACAGAATATGAATGTAATCAAAATATAATCAAAACCTGGATGTGTTTAAAGTTAGAACATTAATTATAATGTAAATGCAATAATAGAAGTGAGTATAAGAGCTGATCCGATTATGTTTAAATAAATATGACAGCTTGGTTTATGGGGATGAGTAAATCATATGTGTTTACACTTCAGGTGCTCTTCTGGGAGGAGATCTGAATAATTCAAACGGAGGATGCCCAAGTCCAGTCCGTGAGTAGTTTTTCTTTTTTTTTTTTTCTTTTTTCTAAGCTTAATTCTTTTTAATTATATCTACGAGTCAATGTAGAAGTATTTATTCTTCCTCTGTAACATCTTGTGGTTTTAGCCCACATTCATCTGGAGGTGCTAACTGCAGCTTTAACTAGGATAAAAGTGATTCTCAGCACGTTTGACATCATTGCTGATCTTTCTTCTTTTTAAAATGTTCTTTTCATATCTTATCTGGTGTTATTTGCACAAATGAAATAACAGTTTTGTTGCAAACTCGTTTTATTATTATCGAGCTTATTGTTGTTAAATGCTGCATGAGGGAATGAAATAGCTCTGACATTGTGTTCAGTCATCCTCGTGACATTAATAAACACCTTCATTCTTCTGACATTGACAGAGTTTTAAATTATTCTTCCTCAGAGTACAATAAGCGTCTGAAAGAGAAACCTTTGGAGGATTATGTAACGCCGCTTGTTCACTGTCTGTACCCCGCCGTGTGAATTCACCTGTTTGATTTTTGCCATCGATCTCTGCGCATTCGCACCTCCGTCTCCCCTGCAGCTAATGGATACACCAGCGCCAGGGCCTCCCCAGGTCTGCTCACCGTCTCCAACGGCAACAGTCTGGGGAAAGTAGTCCCGGCCAAGTCTCCGCCCCCACCTCCCAGCCCGCAGATGGTCAACAGCCGTAAGCCAGACCTCCGAGTCATCACCTCACAGGGCGGGAAGAGCCTCATGCAGATGGTGAGATCCACTAAACCCAACCTGGGCTGTATTGGTACACCCAGTTTACAGTTTGACCCATTAATCTACAACACACAATACAAATAACTTCTAATTGTAAAAAGAAATATGCGACGTAAAAGGAAATGACACAAAATTCACTCGTGGTAAGAGAAGAAACTAAACCAAATGACTAAATAAACACCAAGAGTTAGACTGAAAACAGTTGGAAAGCCAATTCAATCATTTAATCCTATTTAAATAAATACAAAAATTTACTCAGTACTTTAATTTTTGCAAATACCCAATTAACTAAACCTGATGTGTCTAATCAGTCGAACCATTATGGCTTCTAATATTGAAACAGCTGAGCAGAGATGTCCTGTAGAATTTGTATTTTACAAAAACAATTTCAGTTTTTACATTTTTGCCAGTAAAGAGCTTCATTGCTTTGATTTGCAAGGTTGGATTAGTCTCATTAAGTCACAGCTGTTACCTGTAGAGCATAAATCCTGTCTCTCTGTGAGTTGGTAAGTTTGGTTTGTTATCAACACTGGTGTTCTGAAGAAAAAAAGTGTAACAACTTAGAAAAGAGGGGACTTTTTTTTTTTAAACTAATTTTTTTATCCACATCTCAGAAATTCTGGTTATTTTCCTCAGACCCACCTCTCATTGCTCCAAAGTAGTTTTTTTTTTTTTTTCCACAGAGAAGCAATGCTTTTTGCTTCACAACAGAATGAAACTCTTTCTTCTAACTTCTTTTTCATATTTCTTGTGCGGTTTGACCTGTATTCCTCTCTGATCTTCCCTCTTTTTCTCAGCAGCTCTACAAGTCAGTCATATTTTTAAAACATAGTAAATGTTTTAATTTAGACTCAGAATAACCACACACACATGATCCCAAACATGGGAGCATTTCATTAAGTAATTATGAGGTCTGAATGATAAAAATTGTGTCACTTCAACCTTCAGTCTTTTTTTGTGGTTTTTGTGCATTCTAACCTTTATGTTTTGGGGGAAATGCCAAAGTTTATTGGAAAATTTAACTTTTAGGCAGCTTTGGCTCTTTTAATACAATTTAATTCAGATATATGACTCATGAAAGTTAATCCAAGAGTTGATGGAAAAACCTGAATCACTTCCTCTAATTTCCCCTCACATTTGGCTCATAAATTCAGAATAAATTGTTTATTTTTATTTAACCTTTTAAAGATGTGATGTGATGGAGAGCTCCAGATTTACTCCACTCTCTATTTTTTAACTCACTCTAAAAAAAAAAAAAGACTTCATGGTGGATTTTCTTTTAGTCTTTTTGTTCCATATTTTCTTTCTAGAGTTGTAACCCTCTCTGTTACCACCCTTTGCAGACAGAGGATGAGCTGGAATTGGTCAACGAGGTGATTTCTCCACTTCAGTCACTCGCATGAGTCGATTCCAGTCCACACATTGTTAGCATGGACGCAGTTCTCTGCAGGAACTTCTTGTTTCGGTTTTGTTTCACTGACATTTCCTGGGATGGTCTTGAGTTGATGCTCCCCACCTGACTGCATGTGGATCAGGGCTCATGAGTGTGTTGTTCCAGCAGTCGTTTAGCCTCAGGATCATGGACGTTTCAGTGATAATCAGTGTGTTTTTACAGAACTGTCTGAGTGATTTCCTTCAGGTTTGAACCAGGTTCACCTCATCATACCGTATGAAGCTAGCTACTTAAAGCATGGGTGTCTTCTCACATCGCATTATGGTGTGAAAACACCAGAGAGCATGTTCCTGTTCACTGACACACACACTCATTCACCATCAGCCCAAATGTTCAAGGTTTTTTTTTTAAAAAACATCCTGGAATTACATTAAAGGCATTTAAATGTAAACATTTCCCCTCAGTTACATTTTTTACATGTGATATTTATTTCAGAATGATGCACTTTCTAGGATTTTATGTTATTTAATTAATGAACTGAGATAATAAAGTAGTTGATACGTTCCACCAAATAATTTAATTTTACTTTTTGAAATCTGGCGTTTAGATTGTTTTGTCGTCATGCGCGAGAACAAAGCAGATCAGAGGATTTTTGGAACTTGTATCCATCCAGACCCGTAACTGTTCCCCCTCATTCCTTCAAGCAGACGATCAAGCAGCCTCAAAGTCCAGAGAACAAGCAGCAGATCTGAATTCTTATGATGTCAGGATGGTTCAAATCATTAGCTAAAAGCCCCAAAATGGATTTGATCATTTATTTAACAGGAGGCATTTGTTCACAAGTTGACATGTTTTATGAGTTTTAATAAAACATTCTTATTTTGATGAAAACATGATTATAATGTTTAGACCTTCATTTACTGACTTTGATTTTGAAGGTATTTTATATCGTGACCCTTGACCTTACGCTCTGTGTTTAGGAAGCAAACAAATTACCTTCAACCTCAGTTTCAGAAAACTGCTAGATTATAATACTTCTAGAGTTCTTGGACCTGGAGTTTTAAGTGTTTTAGTAGCTAATAATAAAACTGTTGCCTTTATGGACTAAATTTAAACTAAGACAACTTCCGTATTCACGTTGTTTTCTATTAACGCTGCATTCAGCGATAACTCCCTCCACAGTGTGCCACCTTTCTAAATCTGCAGACCTGTTATCCTGACAAAAAGGGGGAAAAAACGTATTAAATTTAGGAAGGATAACTCCTGCTGCTGGTCGTCTGTCCTTCTGTTTTACATTTTGTTTCAGAGTTGACAGACAGGATTCTTGTTTCCAGGACGGTGATTAATTTCCATCCCTCTCGCCTCACCGCTCCTCCTCATTTCACTTTACAGAGACCGATAATTAAATGTCGCTCCTCTCCGCCGTCTGTCTCTTTTTCCTTTTGTACATTTAGTGTTATTCGCAAATTATCGATGAATATTTCTTTTCACACTTGAAAGTAATTCCAGCACAGAATTATTCAATCTTGGGACTTTTTTTTTGTAGTTTGATATATATATATATATATATATATATATATATTTTTTTTATCTTTAAACAAAAAACTGTTTGGTTTTTATCTGTAATTTAATTTCAGTTTTATTTGACAAATTTAACAGCAACACACAAGAAAAATGTCTTCTATGCTAGTTTTGGTTGTAATTTGAGGTTTTAACTTGCCTAAACCTTTGTTTTACTATAAAAAAAAACTTTTTGTACACAAGTTGGCATCAAATTTTAGTTTAAAATTAATTTTAAAAAACTTAAAATTTTAATGTTTCTACATCAAAATCAAATGTACATTATCATCTTGTTCTTAAAGGGATTTAGCTGTAATGATTAGGGTTCCTTTACCCCTAATCTGAATCAGATGCACCTTTTTTTTTTAAAGTCATTTCTTTGTAACTGAGTTTTAAATAAACTGCCTTTGATGTAATTCTCCTACATGCTTCACTCAAAACACAAAAGCAACTTTTTGATGCATGTAATCAAAAACATCCAGAGATTGACTTGATGTGGGACATCGTTCTGAATCCAGCCATGTTCACATCGTCACTCCCAGCATGTCCAAATGAGAAGAGTGGAGATGACTCTGGCCCGCGTGTGGACGCCGGTTTCTGGTTTGTGGTAACTCGTTTCCTTCCTCTCTAGAACGCCCAACGACTGGCAGCTGGAGCCCAGGTGGCACAAACCCTCACCACGCCGGTGGTGTCTGTAGCTACGCCGAGCCTCCTGGCACAGGGGCTGCCCTTCTCCGCCATCCCCACAGCGTACAACACCGGTGAGGCAGGAACTCGAAGATAAAAGATTAAAAACAGACAGCATGGAAATCCTTCCAGCTTTTGTCCTGACTTTTATCTGATTTGTCCGCTCAGAGTACCAGCTGACCAGCGCAGACCTCACTGCTCTACACGCTCTGGCATCACCCGGTGGCTTGTTGCCCACCAGTGTGTCGACTTGGCAACAGCAGCAGGTTTCCCAGCAACCACAGCCTCAGCAACAACAGCAGCAGCAGCAAACACAACAGCAGCAACAGCTGAATCTCGCATCACTCAGCAACTTGGTGTAAGTGTTTTCAGGATGTTTCCCTCCGACTCTGAGGACGATGGTCGTTCCCTCCTCGTCTAACAGCTCTCAGACTTTAAATAACGCCCCTAAAGCCAACACACCGACCTTCCTGGTCACTTGCATGATTTACATATCATGACTTCAAATGCAAGCAGTTTGCATCCTCTTCAGTGAACCGGTTGCTCACCAGCATCTCACCATCTCAGCCTCTTCATCGCATCAATCTGAACCGTTTTCTCCACCGACGATTCAGTTACAGTTAGAACATAAAGGTTTGTCCCTAAAATACCAGAATGATTTCACAGAATGAATCGATTTTTATCACCTGCAGTTGATCAAAGCTCCGCCAGACTACAGGGTTAGTAGATAAACGGAGATGGAACACAAAACTAGAAGTTTACTTTCATTTGATCAATCTAGATTTTTATTTTTGGCAGTAAATTATGTGTTCTCAACAACAGCCAATTTATTTCCCTAAATGTTTTGATCCAAATGCAGAGGATTAGAGATGCACCTATACCACATTTTTTCGAATCAAGTACAATTACTTGGAATGGAGTACTTGCTGATAACGAGTACTGATAAACGACATTGACACAAGTCACAGTTTGGTTTAAAATAAAATATAAAAAAGTTTGATCAACTCCAGAAAAGGTTCCTCTCTATCTTAGGTTAAGAAAATATTACTAAAAAAGGGCAAACAAAAAATAAAACCAAGAAGTGTTGATTTGAGCTGGACTTGCTGCAAAAACAAACTAATACAGAACATGTCTAAGTGTGCATTATATGTTGTAACAGCTTGCCATATGGGCAGCACATTATTATTGCAGATCAAGGAGGAAAGTTTTCCACCCAGCTGATCTGAACCAAACTCGCTGATCTTTAATCTCCTGTCATTCTGAGGTAGACATTCATGCTGTTTGATGTAGAGAGCTTTTGTTTCTAGAAAATTACGTCTAAATAAAACATTCTAGACAGGAGCAGTAATTAGCTATGAGTACATGTAACTTATCACATGTACTTTATCAGAGCCCAGCCTCGGTACCATGACACCACCAATACAAGTAATACTACACTAGTACTTCATCTTCTCCAGACTTCACAGCAGAGTGGGTTGTTGCTGTTTCCTGCAACTGAGAGGTGAACAACACGCTACCATAAAGACTAGTACATACTTGCTGGTATTGGTGCATCCCTACAGAAACTAAACCATGAAAGAGAAATATGACACTGTGCAAAAGTTTTAAACTCCTCATAATTTCTTCATAAATAAATACATTTTCTAGCAACCTTTTAGCTTGACCTTAAAGCCGCACTCTGGATTATTTCAGCAAGAGAGCAGTTTTTGAATCTAACGTCCAAAGGCTCCTCCTCAAAACACCTTGACACGCGTGTCCGGTCGCGTGTGCGCGCGTGCACACAGCGCATATACTTCGGGCATAAGCTGTACAGCTCAATGTGTAGGGTTTAATCACTCACAGTTCACAATCTTATTCCAACAATACTACGAGGGTCTGAAGAGCCCTCTCTGTCTCTGCTGCTTCTGATATTAGCTCTGTTAGCAGAGAGCTGCTGCTGGACTCTGAAGCTGAACTTGACTCGGCCCTGGATGAACTTTCTGACCAAAATAAACGCGTAATCCTGTCAAGCCTTGTCATTCTGTGAGGTGAAAGGTTTAAAAATAAAAATAAATCAGTTTTTAGCTGGGGAATGGGTAGGTTTTTAGTAGAAATGAGCCGTGAGTCCTCAGTGAACGGCTGAGACGGCAGAGAAACACACGGAGCGTCCTGTACGACAGCGCCCCCTACTGGTACAGGTTTGGTCGATGCGCGTGCATGTTGAGAGAATGCAGACATTTGAATTTCATTGGCTGAAAAATGTCGGCGGCAAGAAAAAATGGACAGGGGTCTCTAGGAGGAAGGAGGGTCTTCATCAGAATGACAGATGTTGTGGAACTCAACCCATAGATCATAGTTTAGACCTGAAATATCATTTAAAACATTTAGAAAACTTTGATACAGAGAAAAATAATCCAGAGAGCCGCTTTAATCAATAGATCACCAGTTTTTTTTTTTTTTAAGTTTTAAACTAATTTCCTGTCCAGTTCTTATACTTGACCATGACAGCAAAGTGCACCGTTTCTGCTTAACAAATGCAGAAAAGTAAAGAAGTGGAGGATAAAGAAAACGTTTGTTCTGTACGTTAGGTCACTAATGCCTCTGAGAATCATCTTGTTGGTGCTAAAGTACTTTATATATCTGCCAAACTGTAATATATATGGTGTTTTTCTTAAATACGACTAAAATAGAATCCTTTATGTCGACATAACACTGGTTCATCCATTGAGTTCAGGAGCTTTAAATGTTTAAATCCTTCACAGGTCAAAGTTAAACAATAAATGGACGTATACATGAGTTTTAAAGAGGTTTCTATTTTAAGAATAGTTTGTTTCCTATAATTTAAATGTAAATTAAACTGTGTGGTGATTTTCTACATTTCTATGAAAAAGGAACAGATGGGGTTTTTTTTTACAATTCTCCTTCTTTACCAGGACTGAGCACAGATCATTTAGATTAGGTAATCGGTGTGGTCGTGACCGAGGCTTGGGGTCACATGATCAGCAGATCCTTGAAGTGTGTTCTCTCCTCTCGTCCACAGCATGTGGGGCGTGGACAAACAGAGCAGCGAGCTGTCTAGCCAAGTGTCCAGTCTGGCTGCCAATCTGAGGTGAACAGCCACGGCTACTGTGTGTGAAATGTCATGACCTTGTCTGAAAGTGGAAGTGGGGTTTTCGTCTACTTTGCATTTGAAGGAATCCAGTCTTTAATGCAACACATACACAACCTCTATCAGAGCAGGAGACTGTAGGTGGGCAGGAAAAGCTTTTAGAAGAAGACATTCAGCTTAAAAACATTCATTTTTCTACTCACTAGTTTGCAGCCTTAAACCTTCCTTTTTCATGCAGATGAATCTTTTTACACCCCTTTCAGACATGCACTAATTTGTATTAATCTGGTAGTCAGAGTAGATCAGCTTCAGTAACACTTCACTTTGAGTGACAGACTTCTGAACTGCTGCAGGTGTGCACATCAGTGGCGGGATGGTCCAACATTTGATCAGCCGTCGAGATCAATCCAGCCTGTTGTTCAATAAATAAAGAGGAGCACTGTCCAAATATCCCTCTGTGTTTTTACTCAAAGAAAAAAAATCAGCTGCAGCCTGAGATCGCTGCTTGATTGTAGTATATGAATATTTTAAATCACTTCCATTCCCCGCTGCTTCGTTAAACACAGTTTTGCTCTGTTCTTATAATTTATTGATCTAAAAGGAAAAAGTCAACGTATTGGTGCGAGAAAAGTCTGAGATAGTTTTCAGTTGATCAGTTGGTGGGTAAATGTTTTCAGGTGAATCGTTATTACTGCAGACACTATAATAAGCTTCAATAGACAGAATATACATTTTCCCTCCACTTGTGTCTCTTGTAGTACATTTTACACAACTACTGTCCCTTGATTTGCATTGAGAGTGCTCTGAAAACATATTTGACCCCCCCTTCTTTTTTTTGACACTTCACTTTCAGATCAGCAAATACGTTTCAATATCAGACCAGGATAACGTGAGTAAAAACAATATGCAGTTTTCAAATGATTGTTTCAGGTATTAGGGGAACAAAGCTATCCAGACCAACCTGACCCTATGTGAAGAAGGGATTGCCCTCCTTGTTAAATCATGACTTGTGATTAATCTGGTTCAGTTCCACTAGCCCCACCCAGACCTTCCAAACCTGAAGAATTAGTAAATCACTTCAATAGAACCTGACAACATGAAGTAGGCTCAAAGATCTCAAAAAGCAACACAGCATGCTCTGTTCTAAAGAAATTAAAGAACCCAGAACAACACCTAAAGCACTGCAGGACTCACTTGGTTCAAGTCAGAGGTCATGAGGTCAGTTTAAGGGTCACTTGTTCACACAGGACCAGGTTGGTTTGGATGGATTTTTTCTTTTAGGTTACCAATGATTAAACAAAAGTCTTGGATCAAACAAATCTCATGTCTGAAAGGGGTTTTGCTCACCTGAGGTTATCAAAATTTCTCAATTTTTACTGTAGTTCGTTAATCCAGTTTGAATTTAACTGCAGAGTTTTCTGTTACGGTGGCTGCTGAAGACCAAAATCAGACATCACTCATAAAACCAGTTTATTAATTTAGATTTAGCTTTTCCTCTCACGGATTTCTAACACCGAGGTGGAGGTTGATGTTTTTATTTTGCATTGCTTTTGTATGATTGTTTTTTAGAACTTCATCACTGATTAACACCTTTAATAGATGTAAATCCTGTCTGATTTTTGTTGTGCTGCAAGCAAAAATTGTCTTTCTGATGCAAAGAACATTATTGCTGTTGTTCGTGAGGAAAAGAAAAATTTGCCTGCAATAATGTTTCACACTTTTCTCCTCACATGCCTTCTAACCCACCTGTTCCTTTTTGGTTTTGGGCTCCAACATTTTGTTTTCTTCCCACAGTGTTGGCTCTCCGTCCAACCTGCTCTTGGGTAGAGATGAGTGGTTGGGCCGGTACTGTATCACACTTCCTTTTTCCTGTGTGTCTGTGCGCTTTGTGGCTGCCTCCCTCTGAGCATGCCCGCCTCCAAACAGGAAAGCGACGTACTTCCGGTTTCCACCATGTTTTTTTTTTGTTTTGTTTGAAGTTTCTTCACATCATAGCTGACTCACTGCGAACCCACCCTGTCACACACCAGTCATTTCATGCTTTCTAGGCTGTTCTGTTGATCTTTTGGGAGCAGTTGGGGAGTTACTTCTGCTTTTAAAAGGCTCAGAAACGAGTGTAATTGAATAATGGAGTGTGGCTTTTCTCTGTCGGTGCTGTGCTCTGTAATGTTGGGTTTTGTCTTGACACGAGTGGCTTTCGAGTCAGTCACCTTCTCTAGTCATGATTTGTAATTTCTGTTTTCCCTCTCTGTTCTCCCCCTCATTGTTTCTGTGACCCCGTCCTCAGGCCGGTGACCAACATACCTCAAGGCGCCATGTTGACCGTCAACACCAACTCCAGCGTGAGCATCAAGTCGGAGCCCGTCTCACCCGGCAGGGACCGAAGCACCCCCTGTCCCCCTCCGTCGTCTTCGACCACACCATCCTCGACATCAGCGGGAGCCATCCTGACCGCTCCACCCCAGTACCCCGGCTCCCTGCTGTGCCTGGAGCCCCCGACCGGCCGCTCTCCCGCCGACAGCGTGAGCAGCAACGCCAGCTCCTTCGAAGGCAGCGATCGGGATGACGCCAGCACTGCGGGCGGAGGAGGTGGTGGCGGAGGCACAGCTGGAGGTCCCGGCGCCGAACTCCTCAGGGTGTCGAACGAGCAAGATCAGGACGGAGGGAACATAAAGCGCATGAGGTTGGACGCCTGGGTCACATAAACTACAGCTGCAGTGAAGTTTTGGTGACTTTTAAACACACCGTCATAGTTAGCCCCCCCCACTCTGCCCACTCTCCCAACCCCACTGCCATGTGACACTATCACCACATCTGTCCCACTTCACTCTCTTGTCTCAGACTTACAGGGCTTTCCAAAAAAATAAAACACATAAAAAGTCAAAAATGAATAAAAACCCATTGGGTTTTGGCTCAGAGCGAGGGGAGGGGATGAATTCACCTCCCAGGTTTGCCCTCCAGTAGAAGGATGGTAGATTTTTAAAGCCTTCTTGCTTGAATGGACTCCTGTATCGTGCTTTTTAGATGTTCATCTTTTTTGATTTGTTTTTTCTTTTTGCAATCTGATGAAACCACAGAAACTTTTTTTTTTTCCCCATACGGTTTCTGCATCACCTTCTTGTATTTACACGGAGCTCTTACATGGTTTACAACATGACCGGTGGCCTCTTGACTTTACGGGACGCCTGCTGCATGACTCGCCACTTCCTGCTCTTTACAATCCAACGTCATTTTGATCGTGTGCTGTCCGTTCAAACCCTTAAATCACTTCTGAACTTCACGACTGCAAATAACTTCACCGGGACAAGTTAGAGGACTTTTGCTTTTGTTCATTTTGGTATGAATAGTGCTGCCACAGTCACAAACGTCATGCAACTCCTCAGGTGGAGTCGAGCACCCTGCTGGAATGCCAATATCAGCTTCTTTTGGAGATTAAATAAAAACGCCAAATGCCTCAGGCTTCACAGTGCAGGGACACGTGATGGGGACTAGAATGAATCTAAAAAACTTTCTTCACAGACTTTGCGCTCCTCCTCATCTCTGACGGAACTCGTTTGGAAGTTGTTGCATCAGAAATCCAGCCAGCCACTCAGCTTCTCACCAGGATTAGACGCCATCCACCTAAACACATAGGAACTTCTACGAGCCTCTGGTTTATGTTTTTTATTGAGTAGGGAAGTGTTTGGTTCTTTCAGTCCAAGTGTTCTTTATCTGTTTTGAAGGTCTGTTAGTCGTCCAGAAGTAGAAAAATCCAACTTTGTATTAAAAGAAAAAAGAAAAAAAAAAATCACTCCTTATACAAAAAGCTTTGATGTCCTCTTTAGCTCTCTATATCTCTCCTCTAGCTCTTTGCTGTGTTTCAAAAAGTGAAAGGAAAAGACGTTTTCTATATTTCTACCGCTTCGAGTTGGCGACCGAGTTAAAAACTAGCTTTTCAGCTTCAACGACGTGTCTGTACATATGAGTATATTTGCATAGACTTTGCTAGGTATCCCTAAAAACAAGCAATGTGTTGATTCTCAGTGGAACTGTTTGCATATATGAGTGTGACTTTGATAACGTATGGAGCGACGTCGCAGGGCTTACGCCAACGCTGGGTGACGCCGGCGGATGGGACTAGTTTCCGTAATCCTATTTTATTCCAGTGTTGATGGTGTGCGCACTTTGTTTCACTCACAGAGGCCTGCTTGGTTGTGGTGTCATCATATTCTCTTGCCACACGGTTAAAAAAAAAAGAAGAAAAAAATACAAAAAAACCCCACAATCGAAGGTAAATTGTACACAGTGATGTAAACTCCTTATTATTATTGATGTTATTATTAGGACACTGCCATTCACTTAGTGTAGTAATAGAGATAAAACACACTTTAAATTTGAGTGTAATCATGTAAAATCTCCACGTTAAGCAGACACAATAATAATAATAATGCCCGTTTTTACCTTTTAAGTCGGTAGATTGGTTTTCTTTGAACAAATTAGTTTCGTATAAACATTTCAAGTGTGTGAGTGTGTGAACCCAGGTTATTTATTAGAACGGTTTAACTCGATTGCTGTTTTTATCGACTCCTCTTTGAGACGCTGATGTTATCTACACGTAAACAGTCCCACATTTTTAGGTGCAACTCTTAGTAAACTGATGCATTTTTGGTGCATTCGGATGCAGCTCACAAAGCAGCGTTAGACGGCGTGGGTTTGTGGCGAGTGTCCGGAAAGAACCCTCGAGCTGACGGGGTTAGATGGCAGCGTTGATCAAATCAAGATAAGCTCAGTACTGTTAAGTCATTTTTAGAAGATGCTTCATTCTTTAAAAGATTCATCACAGCATACGGACACGGTTATTTGCTTTCTTGCTCAGAGTGGTTGGCGTTTAACTTGTATTTGTGTGGTGAATGAGAATCTATAAACTGCTTCTGGATTGTTTATTTTGCAGGAAACTGCTCATTCTGATCTGTCCAGAGATAACACACACACACACCAGCACCTGTGATGCTCAGCCTCTGAGTGAAGATACACTCTTTTATTAAATGTTGTGCAACATTTTCTCCACTGATTTCAAGTTACATTTTATGGTTTCTCAGTTGATTTTAGGGCCATATTCAACATAAAAGTACAAACATTTACTGAAACTGTGTTTAGATGAGTTTTTAAACATGTATTCCATAATCTAGTTAAGTATTTTATCATTTTTGCCCAAAATTTGTGGCAAGAACTAAATAAGGTCATCCAGATAAACTACGACTAAATCAGAATTTTATTTGGGCTGATATATTCATGATCAAAGCTATGAAAAACAAATAGTTACGACTTGTTTTATTGTAGGAAATTCTGATTTCTGTCTTTTAGAAAAGCAAGAGACTGATTGAGGATCCTCATCAAAAAAGAACCCACTGCGGTCGTTCAGGCATCTGATTGGGCGTCCTGGTATTAGTTCTAGGTATGTCCCAATGGGAGGAGACCCAGAATGCAGGAGTGCCGCAGAGTAAAGGAAAGTCTGAACTACTTACCACCTCCACCCGTTAAAAAAAAGAGAAAAGGGATTTTTTTTTAAGTATGGAAACAAGTTTGGTGTGTGACAAATACCAACATCAGCAATATATTTCCAAAAAGTCCCAACAGGGATGAAACTACCACCACTGACATTTATAAAACTACATTTTTTATCCGGTCTGATCTCCTTTACCCTCATTAAACAGCTGAGATTCGTATCATTTTAAACAAAGTGGAGGTGAAGTAGCTTCAGAGGTGCTGGTTGTCCAGTTTGGCTTCATATTCACTTTAAACATTTTAATGAACTTCTCAGCAAAGAAAGTAAAACAACACAACCCATCTACATGCAGATAATTTCATTGCCATTTTTCCTCCTTTTTCCATCTCCATGGCAACACTTTGTGGACTGAAATGTGACACCACACCGATTCTTTGGGGCTTTTTGTCAAACGTACAAAAAGGTTCTGTGTCCAACCTCTTGCAGTGTAGTCACAAGACAATCTATATGAGCAACACGAGAAAACCTGCACCCTGTTACTTGTTGTATACGATGTTTTTTTAGAATCTCACCATTTTTGGATTAATTTGTGCTGGTGAGTTTCTGACGTCTGTTATTATTATGATATTATTACGGAGCTTTTATTTTATTGCTATTTTTTGGTGTAGGATAGCCACCGGTTTTTATTTCCTCTCTTTATCTTCCTCGTCACAAACATATAGTACTGGTTTCCTTTTTTTGAAACAACTTGCTGAAAATTGCACGATCAGTTGTTGTGGTATTAGCAAATGCAATGAAGGAAATACCAGTTAAATGCTGCAGTTTTAATTAAGATATAGAATATATTTATAAAAAAAAAAGAAACGGGAAACAACGGAAATTAGTAATTCATGAAATAAAAAGAAAAAATCATGTAAATGCATGGGACACAGGTAACACCTAAGCTTATGTTACGTACAGTAATGGTAAGAACATGCATCACAAATGAGTTTAAAACAGCTCAGAATAATGTAGCATATGAAATACTAAAGATGAAATTTATAGCTAATATATTGTGTTGAGCTGGTCTGCTTTGGGTTTTATTGTAAAGAAAATATTTCTTTTTGTTGTTCTTGTTTTTTCTTTTTGAGAATGATATACAGTTTGTGTATATTTTCATATACAAAGTATGCACTGATATGTTATTAAAATTCTATACCGCTTTTACAAAAAAGTGTTTGTTGTACCAAAGTATCCAAGTCCCTTGAAACCTTATCCTTTTTGCGTATGTTTTACCGTATTTTATATATTAAATAGACAAACTGAGTGAAATCCTAACGGAGTCTGTGGTTTCTTTTCTGGACCAGAGACGACGACGCAGCACCTTCGTCATCGTGTGATCGAGCTTCGTTTCACAGTCTGGGCGAGAACTAGGCAGCTAAATTTAGCGGGTCTTTCATGATCTATTTGTATATGAAACAGATTGTTATGGCTCAGAAGTTTTATTTGAACTTCTTCTGAACAGTGATTAAAAAGCATTTCTGTTTAGAAGCAAACGTTTTTAATGCAGTTCATTAATAAATGTGGCTTAGAGGCAGTAAGTTGAGCCAATAGAAATCTTTTATCACATTTTACTTTGACATTTTATTTAAAAAAAAAAAAAAGCTTTAACCTCTCAACTGTAAACATTCTGATTTTTCTCTATTTTTTGTGTTGTCTTTAGCATTTAATGGATATTTTTCTACAAACTGGGCAGAATTTTTTTTTGTGTTATGTCAAACAATTTTACAAATTATGAATCAGATCTACAGTGGTGTGAAAAACTATTGTCCCCCTTCCTGATTTCTTATTCTTTTGCATGTTTGTCACACAAAATGTTTCTGATCATCAAACACATTTAACTATTAGTCAAAGATAACACAAGTAAACACAAAATGCAGTTTTTAAATGATGGTTTTTATTATTTAGGGAGAAAAAAATCCAAACCTACATGGCCCTGTGTGAAAAAGTGATTGCCCCCCTTGTTAAAAAAATAACTGGTTTATCACACCTGAGTTCAATTTCTGTAGCCACCCCCAGGCCTGATTACTGCCACACCTGTTTCAATCAAGAAATCACTTAAATAGGCGCTGCCTGACACAGAGAAGTAGACCAAAAGCACCTCAAAAGCTAGACATCATGCCAAGATCCAAAGAAATTCAGGAACAAATGAGAACAAAGTAATTGAGACCTATCAGTCTGGTAAAGGTTATAAAGCCATTTCTAAAGCTTTGGGACTCCAGCGAACCACAGTGAGAGCCATTATCCACAAATGGCAAAAACATGGAACAGTGGTGAACCTTCCCAGGAGTGGCCGGCCGACCAAAATTACCCCAAGAGCGCAGAGACAACTCATCCGAGAGGCCACAAAAGACCCCAGGACAACATCCAAAGAACTGCAGGCCTCACTTGCCTCAATTAAGGTCAGCGTTCACGACTCCACCATAAGAAAGAGACTGGGCAAAAACGGCCTGTAGGGCAGATTTCCAAGGCGCAAACCACTTTTAAGCAAAAAGAACATTAAGGCTCGTCTCAATTTTGCTAAAAAACATCTCAATGATTGCCAAGACTTTTGGGAAAATACCTTGTGGACCGATGAGACAAAAGTTGAACTTTGTGGAAGGTGCGTGTCCCGTTACATCTGGTGTAAAAGTAACAGCATTTCAGAAAAAGAACATCATACCAACAGTAAAATATGGTGGTGGTAGTGTGATGTTCTGGGGATGTTTTGCTGCTTCAGGACCTGGAAGGCTTGCTGTGATGGATGGAACCATGAATTCTACTGTCTACCAAAAAATCCTGAACCATCTGTTCGTCAACTCAAGCTGAAGCCATCTTGGGTGCTGCAGCAGGACAATGACCCAAAACACACCAGCAAATCCACCTCTGAATGGCTGAAGAAAAACAAAATGAAGACTTTGGAGTGGCCTAGTCAAAGTCCTGACCTGAATCCTATTGAGATGTTGTGGCATGACCTTAAAAAGGCAGTTCATGCTAGAAAACCCTCAAATAAAGCTGAATTACAACAATTCTGCAAAGATGAGTGGGCCAAAATTCCTCCAGAGCGCTGTAAAAGACTCGTTGCAAGTTATCACAAACGCTTGATTGCAGTTATTGCCGCTAAGGGTGGCCCAACCAGTTATTAGGTTCAGGGGGAAATCACTTTTTCACACAGGACCATGTAGGTTAGGATTTTTTTCCTCCCTAAATAATAAAAACCATCATTTAAAAACTGCATTTTGTGTTTACTTGTGTTATCTTTGACTAATAGTTAAATGTGATTGATGATCAGAAACATTTTGTGTGACAAACATGCAAAAGAATAAGAAATCAGGAAGGGGGCAAATAGTTTTTCACACCACTGTATTAGAAAGTGAAGAAATTGTTACATTTTTATTCCCAAAGTTTAGACTTTTTTTTTTCTTGTTATCCTGTTTTGTTGCTGCTAATTTGAATTTCCCCTAACCAGGATACTTGATACTCAGTACTGGATTAATGCTGGTAAGAATCACTTGAGGCTAAGTTTACTGGAATTTGAATTCAGGTCAAGACACGACTCGGGGTGTAAATGTTTGGAGGTGTATCCAAACAACCACAAGGGAAAATGACACATTAACAATAAAACTATTTTATGACACTTTTTTCCAAACTACTTTGCCATTTTAACTCCTAATGTAATCCTAATGAATTAAATTCACCACATATCAAATCAAATCAAACTTTATTTCTATAGCACCTTTCATGCCCCAGCGAGCAACACAAAGTGCTTGACAGATTAAAATGACCCATATAACCCACATTCCCTCCCTTTCCCACACATAAAACAATTATGACACTCTCCCCTCCCAGTCCAAAACCCATTCCCAGGCACACATACACATAAAAACCACAGTAAACACTATGTTGAGCTCAGATGGCTCCAGTAATGAGAAACACGCCATCAAGTGGGCCCTCTGCCTCGTCAGCTGTAGAACCAGGTCAGCAGCAACACACCAACCAAGGGCACCCAGGTATGGAGGGTGGCAACCCCCGCCACTGCCCGGGCCCTACCGGGGAGCGCCCGAGCCGCCACCGCCGACCACCGGTCCCAAGGCAGAGGGCTCCACAGAGAAAACACTTGAGGATTAAAATGCGTAGCATATAAAATAACGAGAACTTATATGAATAGTAAAATGACCAATAAAATCCAAATAAAAACTAAATAAATAATAATCAGTTAAAAGCTAATCTAAAAAGGTGGGTCTTGAGTCTATTCTTAAAAACCTGAACGTTCTCTGCGGTCCTGAGGTCCTCTGGCAGTCCGTTCCAGAGGCGAGGGCCGTAATAACCAAAAGAAGCTTCACCGTGGGTGTGTGTCCTGACTTTAGGGATGACTAGGAGACGGCTGCCAGAGGAGCGCAGTGACCGCGAGGGTTCATATGGCAAAAGCAGTTCAGAAAGATAAGAAGGGCCAAGACCATTAAGACACTTAAAAACCATTAACAGTATCTTAAAATCGATCCTAAAACATACGGGGAGCCAATGCAGTGATTTTAAAACCGGAGTGATGTGCTCCCGTTTCCTGGTCTTTGTCAGGACACGGGCTGCTGAGTTTTGCAAAAGTTGTAGACCTGAAGTACTCTTCTTGGAAAGACCAGAAAGCAGGGCATTGCAGTAATCGATTCTACTGGTGATAAAAGCATCAGCGTCTCCGTATTGGCCCGAGAGAGAATGGGGCGGACTCTGGCGATGTTTTTGAGATGATAAAAACCTATTTTGGTGACGTTTTTAATGTGAGGGATAAAAGTCAGCTCAGAGTCGAAGGTCACGCCCAGATTCTTAACTTTTGAAGAAGGATTAAAAGACAGTGATTGTAATTTGGGTAAAAGTTTCTCTCTCTGGGCCTCAGGACCAATGACTAAAACTTCAGTTTTGCCCTGATTGAGCTGGAGAAAGTTTTCTGCCATCCAGGATTTAATGTCTAAAATACAGTTAAAAAGTGCATCTATTGGCTGTGTGTCATCAGGAGACACAGAGATGTACAACTGTGTGTAGTCAGCATAACTGTGGAAATTCACCCCGTGTCTCCTGATGACGCTGCCCAGAGGGAGCATATAGAGGTTAAAAAGCACCGGGCCTAAAATGGAACCCTGGGGCACACCACATGTGATGCTATGGACCCTGGAGAAACAGGTGTCCATGCTGACCATAAAAGTCCTGTCTGTAAGATAGGAAGTGAACCATCTATGAACAGCACCAGAGATGCCGATCTGTTTTAGACGGGTTAAAAGAACAGTGTGGTCTACGGTATCGAAGGCAGCGCTTAGATCCAGCAGAACCAACACTGTCGCTCTCCGAGCATCAGAATTTACTCTAAAATCATTTAAAATCTTCAGAAGGGCCGTCTCGGTGCTGTGGTTCACTCTAAAACCAGACTGAAATTTCTCTAGGACATTATTAGTGTTAATAAAATCGTTGAGTTGGCTCAACACAAGCTTTTCTAAAATTTTGCTTAAAAATGGCAAGTTGGACACCGGACACACCGGACATACACAATAAGGTGGACAATACAAGCCTGATTTGCTGTAGTTTGACTCAGTGACATGACTCTATGCAATGATACTGTTGAATGTATCAAGTAAAGTGTGTTTTTCCTGAATGAGAACCAAATTAAGCTACTTTTATGGTTAAAATATAAATTTATTTAGTTGAATTACTAGTCAAGTTTAACTTTCTCCTCTAGAATTGACAGAAAAACAAACAAAAGTTTGACATGAAACTGAGAGCCTATGATAAATACTTTTAGCCTGTCCCCTCCAGGTGTTGTCCTCTCTACCTGTGCAGGTTGGACTTCAGGCCTGGCAGCATTTTTCATGTTGAAACTTGAATTGTTCAGAAGAGTCAGCAGCGTGATTCAGTTTTCCATTTCATGAAGCTTTATTGAACTCGCTCAGGGTCCCAGATATTGATCCCATCTGCTTCATCTACAGAAATCCTTCAACACAAACGGTTTTTAAAAAACGAGCAGTTTGAGCTGCAGTAAACAATGAAAAGACTTTGATCAATAAAGCAAAGATGCATTCAATTTCCATGAGAAACTAAAGTAAAACAAAAAGTTATTAAAATCAATTCTCAGAATTATAAAAAATTTAAAATAACTCCTCAAAATGTTACTGGTATTTAATTTTTCCTTCACAAATCTGGCAACAGAATCCAAATGAATGACAAGATTAAACTTTTTTATTTTAAAAAAGGCAGATTTTAAGAAACTTGTGTGTCTGGAATATTCTAAAACATGATGGTGCAACTCAATCAAAACATTAGTGTTTAAATATGATTTGAAAAAATATGACATCTCCATGTTTTACTGTAAAAACGTCAACTAATTTAGGTTTTAGTCAGCAAGATATTCTCCAATGTTGCATCCCTGAAGGAACCAATAATAATAAATAATAAAGTTCTATTAAATTACTCAGGTTTTATTATTTATTCAGTTTATCAGTTCCTAACAGCTTTTGTGAAACTTTATTTCACAAACAGTTTTTGGCTTTTTAAGAATTCCAAGGCACTTATTTAGTAATCGTCCTCAGAGAGGATCTCTGCAGCATTGATTTGTATTCAGCTTAACCTTTTTCTTTATGTAAACTTAAATATTTCAATATTTAAAATAGTTTGACTTTAGCGTTTTCTTGTACAGCTTTAAAGATCTAAGCAGCAAAATAACTCATAACCTGGTTTCAATAATTTTTCAAAAAAAAAAAAAAATAAATCATACGAGACAGAATTATGTTGGTCTTTTAGAATTTGAAGCAATCAGACTTATTTAGGTCAACTTCCATCGTATTTAAGGTCTGAAGCTTTCATTTATCAAAGGTCTGAGTTCCAGTAAAGATCGACTCCTCTATTAAAACCAGAGTTTGCTCGGCAGCGCTGTGAACTGATAAACACATCTCTGTAGCTGAAACAGGTCGACATGAACTGCTGTTACCATGACAACCATGCGTCTTTAATTAACCTGGAAATCTTCAGGATTGAAACGATATAAACAAGCAAAACAATACCTGAGTGAGTCACGTTGCCCGAGACTAATGTGCAGCAGCTGTTTTACCTCACAGCTCCTCGCTGCCTTTAAGACGTCAACGTCTCTTTTATTTCATAACCACCAGCGCATCCGAGGAGGAGGGGCCGTCGGAGGGGGCGCCACGTCAAAAATCACCCCCTGTCCGACGGAGGTGCACACGTAGTAGAGGTTGGCTCCCAGCATGACCAGCGTGGGGAAGAAGGAGAGGCCGAAGCCGAAGCCTCTGATGGAGCTGTTCAGAGCGAGGCAGAGCCAGTAGATGAGCCTGGAGGAAAAAACAGAATTCCACATAAATAATGTGAAACTGGTGATATGCAAAACTTTATATAATAAACCCTGTGCAATTTAGCAGATTGGAGTCGTTTTATTCCAATGACAGTTCATCGGTCATCTAAGACATACTACTCCAAACAGGAAATTATATTATCTATAGGTTTTGCACAGAAAAACACTTCATGATGCCAAAACATCCCAAGAAGCAGCTGGATTTAGATACTAACAGAAGACCTGCCGTACAGAGCAGGTTCAACAGAGCCTTGAGTTAATAAAAATCTCATTTAATGGTACGACAGAGCAGGTTATCCAACTCTGGATGTGTAAGCATTTATTTAAAAAGTGTTCAGGTGACCAATCACAGTTTTAAAATAAAGCTATTCATTATTTGAGCATCTCATAGTGCTGATAGATCAAACTGCAGAGTCAGATTTCAGTCAGATTTTTAAGAAGTTGTTGCTTTTAGTGAAAGCCAAAAACCAGAAATGTAAAATAATTAAATATATCGCCAATTTAGCCATTTATGCTGAGTGGTGACCAAATCCAATCACCAGCCAATTTCCTGTTTTCAGTAGAAGATGAATCCCTGAATATTTTGACCATCCTTCGTTGATACAAATCAGTAGACGTGCTTCAAAACCCTTCGTAGTGGGGGACACAGATCCCCGTCACACATGTTGAAGGGAGATGATGATGTAACGTCGGCCTGCTGACTGTAAAGTGAGGACTTGTTAGGATCCTGCCTCCATCTCTTTCGCTGCTCTGTGGTTTAGCTCATCGTGCCGGGTCATGTCGGCGCACTTCAAGGTTCAGTTGTGAACCAACAAATCATGTTAACTCCTGGCTGCTAAAATAACAATTCAGATTGTAGAAAGCTTTATGTTCATAAACTACACGTGAACTGTGCCAAAAACCAACCTGGATCAGCAGCTGATATTGATTGGTTTGTCTAATAAGGAGGTTATCAATTCTAAAAAAGATCTGTTCATTTCCTTTATAACATTAGAGCCAAAGCGCAGCCACAGACTGAACTCATTTTAATGTCTATGTTATTCTAATTCTTTTTAAGGGTGTCGGAGTTCAGACCTCCTTCATGCAGCTTGCTTAGGATTAGTAGAGTACGACTTTTGGTAGATACTCATTTTACAGTGTAAACAACATTTGAAGACAACAGGAATTTCCCAACAAACAATCAGATTCTGGTGAAACCGATGAGAAGAGCCTGCCTCCTTTAGAGCTCTCCGGCTCAGACAGACTTCACAGCAGAAACATGGTTTTAGGTTTAAACAGGTCTCAGAAGGCTGGACTTCATGTGACTGAACTGGCATCTTGATATATTTTATGGTTTTTACTACACTTTAGGTTTATATGAAAGTTTATTATGACATTCAACTAACTGCAATGATGTCATCATTTTTGAACTGTCTAAGCTTTACAGCATTTCTGCAAACAAAGTCTTCCTATTCCTGCAAACTTCATAAAGAGTTTATACGCATCAAAACATATTATTGTCTTCTTTCACTCAGTGTGACTCTCACAGCTATAGGACTTATTGTTTTCCCTCAGATTCCCTCATAGTGCACATCCCCGAACTGCAACAGGCTCCCATTAAATTTCAGCTCTGACTTTTCCCTTCAAAACTGAAAGTGAAAGATCTATTTAATGTGTCATATCTTCTACAACAAACACAGTGGAAACAAAAAATTGACCACCGATCTTTTGCCACTCAGTTTAAGATTTTTTGTTTTTGCACAGCGACTGTTACTTGTTAATCTGCGTTTCTGTCACACTCTCATTAAGGGTGTTGTCAGGAAGAGGAGACAGGTGTGTGGTTACCATGGTGACCCTGATTTCTTTTGATATTCTTTTTATAGAGTTCCAACAAAACGTGGCATTTTATGTTAGCTTAGATGATTTAAAATGTAGAAATCTCAAGCCGTAGCTGCTTTTTGATACCCTTCAAAATGTATTCAGAGTTTTTCAGGTCTTTCTTTAGAGTCTGAAGATGCTAACTAGCCTCTTTCGCATCACTGGACAAATTAAATCTTAATTATATTTGTCACATTTCAACAAACTAATACAAAAAATATTTAAAGCTTTAAATTTCATTTTTTAATTTGTGTTTAATTAATTTGACAACAAATCCTAAAAATAATCAGCACATACCTGCCGAAAACAAAAACAATGGTGAGTAGCGGCACCAGTTTAAGCAGGTCCTGGCTGATGTAGGTCGCCAGAACAGCGAGCTGCAGGAAATAGAAGAGGAAGAGGGAGAGCGATTCGTGGACATAGTGCCAGTGAACCATCACTTCCTTGTGCACCAGCTGACCCTGATAGAGGGGCTTCAGGGCACTGAAACGCAGCCGGGCCACGCCCTGCACCAACACACCTGCAGACAGGAAAAGACTGGTCATCACCCGACTCCTTCAGTGTGAAATAAACCAGGGTTCCCACACCTTAGCCAAAATCAAAAGCAAGCACTTTTAAAGGTGACTTTTCAAGATCTCCCAGTACCTTTCAGTGGTGTCAACTTACACAAACGGCACATATATGCTGAAAATGATGATTTCACATCTCTTCTGAATATAACAAAACGTAGAGGCCAGTGAATTTAGTTTAACTTGTTTTCAGAACTTTTTACCCCCAAATTCCTTTTTTTTTTAATAATTATTTTTTAAAAAAGACAAAAATGTGTCAATTCTGAAAAATAACAACATAAAAATACATTGGGGGGTTAAAATGGATATCAATGTGCCGCAATATGTTCCAGTTTCAAGCACTATTAAAATTCAAACGAGGACGCCGACGGCTCACCGAGCACGATGGGGATGATGGCGAAGAACGAGCAGCGCAGCGTGTACAGCACCCTGAGGGGGGGGCTCTGCAGCAGCGGGGGGTCAAAGGGTAGCAGGGCGTAACCCCCCCACACCAGGAGAGGGAAGAGGAGCGCTGCAGCCACCATCGCTAAAACCAGCCTCAGTTTCTCACCGCATAAATGCTCACACACGTCTGAGGAAGACAAACACACATTCACTGGGTTTTACATTTAAAAAAACAGTTTGACAAAACTGACCCTGAAATAAGAATTATATGAGAAATAAACAACAATACTGGTTCAGCTTGGCAACAAAATAAATTAATACATTAATTCGACGACAAAAAAGAGCAGAAATAACATCCTGAAAGATGTTTTTATAACTGTAAACAGAAAATGAGTCACAAATGAGGATCTTTTTGGACTTATAATACATTTTAATAATCTACTGTTTCTGCCTCAAATATAGAAATGATGTCAATTGTTCAGGTATTTCCACCAAAGATTTAACTTTAAAGAAAAACTACAGAGAAAAATGAATTTCATGAAAACAGGAAGCATTGGTTTTACCGACATCTGCAAAGATTTATGCTGAGCTGCTGTAAACTAAAGCTACACATTCATAACATATTACCAAACAACCATTCGTCATAATATTCATTTGATTGAATTTAACTTACTATTTGCCATTTTTACCACATTTTTTTTTAATCTAAAAAAATCTCAAGTTCAGATTTTTGATGTTTTTTTGGCTCTAAATAAAAAATGTGTCCACGATTCTGTCATGTTTTGCTTTTTTATTCAAATTAAAACATTAATGTGGAGCGATCTTCACTGAGAGATTTTCTATTAGAACATGAACGCCTCAAAATAAACAGTGCCTTCAAATCACAACAGATAAAAGGAAAATTAAGGATTGAAAAATGAAAATAATGTTAAATAAGAGTCAATCACTCCAATCAGACAACTGAAAATGTATTACAGGCTGTCAAATTAAAGTCTACACCTGTGATGATTAATGCGACTGAAAGAAGAGATTTGATTTTTTAATTGGATTCTACATTTATTGACATTATAGAGAAGATGCTTGAGATTTAAAATGCTGCGATTGATTATTTATCACATTTCATTTACAGATATTTGGTGCACACCTAACGTGTTTTGGGGCCTTTTTTAAGGGTTTTATAAAAACAAGCAAATAAGAAAAATAACTGACATTATTTTCTTATTCCTGAGACGGTAGCTTCCATTTTATTATTTTATAAATAATTGTAATTTTTTTCGTTATATATTTTGTGGTTTAAACGTCAAATTTACATCCTAAACCCTATTTGATCATTTAAAAGATAATAAAATAAATATATGGATTTCTTTAAATATAGCCAACTTGTAAAGCCTACTTCCTCCTGCTGTTTTCTTAATTTAAACTCTTAATCATCCTCTCTGTTAGACACTCACAGAACTCGTCCTGTTCTTCCCACTCCTGGTAAAACTGTGCAGCCTGGTTGTGCTCCATCTCCTGCTCCCAATGCACCTCCTCCCTGAAGTTCCGGCTCTCGTCAGGGGGATCTTCTCGGGTTGGACTCACAATCTCAACATGCGGAGTGAAACCTAGAGAATGTTTCTCTGGGATCCACTCTCTTTCTTCTTTCTCCTCCTCATCTTCTTCCTCCTCATCATCTGCAAGTGATCCGTCTCCTTTATCCTTCCCCTGCGTCGAGATCTCATCATCCCTCCACCTCTCGCCTTCAGGCATGCTCTCCCTCCATTTGGTTTTGCTCCTCAAGTCTCCCTCTGTCTGGCTGTGCTCCTCTGACAGATCCTGGCTCCCCCTGCTGATCCCTGTGTCCCTCTCTTCTGATTCTGAAACATCATCCTGGTCCAGCAGGAAGTTCTTGCATTTGTCTCCAGGCCACGGTAAAGTGCTTGGCTCAAGATGAGCTGACCTTTTCAATTCCTCCTCCTCTTCTTCATCCTCATCATCAGAACTATCCCTTCTCTCCTCCAAGCTACTGCTGTCTTGTGGCTTTCCAGTTTGACCAGAAGGATTCAAAACCACCTCCTCCTTTAAATCCAAGTCACCTTGGCCAGACATTCTCCTGAGTGAAGTTTGTTTTCTCGTTTCAGCTTTTTGTTGTGCAAACAAGAACCTCACAGCTAGCAGCTTTTCCTCCAGCTGACTGAAGCCATTTTTTGGAAAGAGTTGTTCATTTTCCTGTGAAGAGGAGAAACACCTTACAACCTTCCTTTATAAAAACATCAAAGTTCACTGTTATCATGGGTGTGTTGATAAGGCCTGTCCTGTCTATACACAAGTTGGACTTTCAGAAGTCCTGGGACAGAAAAAATTGGCTAAATTATTTAGGAAAACTATGACTTACAACATCTGAATAGAAGCCTTGAAAATTAAAATGAAATAAAATGAGATTAAATTGAAGTTGTTGTGAATATATGAGCATTATGTCCATAACATTTAGCACAATGTACTTATTTCAACACTGTAAGTTACACAAACACAAGTGTAAAAGACTAACAGGATATAAATAATGTTGAACTTTATCATCCGAGGTGTTAATAACAACAAATTATTGCAAACATTTTCATTACCATGCTTAACATTGCCCGATTTGTATGAAAAGAGTTTAAAATACAACTTTTACAACTACATAAAAACCAAAAATAAAATACAAACTTTACCTGTTAAAACCACTGTAAGGGTTTATTGACACATACATTATTTTAACAGTTAATTTTTTTATTTAAAGTGTTAAGTTTGATCAGTTTTCTGTTAAAATGCGTGTTAAAATCCATTTTCACGTTTTGAAAAAGTAATGTAATGTAGCTTAACGAGGCCTGCGACGGAATGTGGTGTTATCGTGACACTAACTTGTTCAACAACTCCGCGTTAACAGCTTACAAACTAAAACTAGAAAAAACATTTACCTTAGATAGCTGAACATACCTGGTTTTACTTAGACAACATCACCGAAACTTCGCACATTTCGTTTTTAGCTTGCTAGTTTCGTCGCTTCCTCAAGGCGAAGCCTAAAATCACCTGTCAGGTAAGAGAAAGTTGCCATTAGCCAATATTTAACCAGAAAGCTTCTAAAGGTAAGAGGTATCCCTCCGCAGGAAGATACAAAAACGGAGAGGCGTCCCCACGAGATGACGTAATCACGTCGTAGAAGGCCAAGGTGTTTTTTTTTTGTTTTTTTTTTACTTTATTGCAATTACAACACAAGTCAGGAACATTATAACATTTTCCAATACAGAAAAGATGAATTGAGTCTTTTAAACAAACAGAAAAGTAAACAAAAACATTGTGCAAGGTAACATGGTTCAATCAACTTTTAGTACATTTAACCACAAGTAGATGTTTGAAAACACAGAAAAACCTCCAGAAAAAATATTTAATAGCAATTTTTTTTAATCCAGTAAAGATACAATAATTTATAACATTTTATTTCATACATATATTATATAATGATGTATTCAACTTCCTGAAAAATCCTTTTACTTTTTTATACTTTAATCAGTTTGGTTTGTCGCGATGCATTGTGGGTAGCATCAATCGATCAACCCCTAACAATAAATCGCACTTAGGTACCAAAGCGCCTCCTAGTGGCCGGATGCAGTATAGGTTTTAAATCACACCCTTTGTTTTAAACTAAATTTTGTCCTCTATAAAAACAACACATGATCATACATTTTCCAAGTGTTGACACACATAGTTTTTACCTTAATGCTGTATGTTCAATTATTCATTTTTAAAATACATTTAGGTTGTTTAATTTCACGTTTAAAAAACACCATTAATGAATTCAGGTGAGTAGACGCCAGGGCCTTTCAGGTCAACATCCCGGAGTCTCCAAACCTGGCACTACCTGTCAACAGAATTCTTTAACTTTTTAACATATGAATGTGATGACATTCCATCTAGCTGTTAGGTTTAATGGATTGCAGTGATTCATCTGTCACAGGATCTTTGTTCTAGCAGTCAGGTGCATAGTCCAACAGGCCTGGTGAGGGAGGAGCCAACTATAAAAACAAACTAGGAAATCACTGCCCAACGTTTAACTTGTACTATTAAGTTACTCAAACTTTCTGGAGATAATTATTAGAATTAAAATATAAATGAAAAACAAAATATCACACAACAACAAAAGATGTGAAACTGTAAGATGAATATTTTATTTCAATTTAAATGCAGCCTCACAAATTAGCTTCTTTTTCAAAACACACCAAAAATGCAAATGTCCATTAAAATAATTTGACTTCATGAAGCTGGGCCAAGTGTCAAGTTGTTTTTTATTGAATCGTTTTTTTAATCTACAAAGATCGGGTAATAATTGTGACCGTCACACAATACAAAGTTGGTGAAACCGTCCAATAACTTCTCATCTCATGACACAAACATATAAATCATCTCACAGCTAAAAAGAATAGTGACGACATGATGGCAACAAGTAAACAGCAGAAACTAAACACACCTTCAACAGGAAAATGATAGAGCATTTGATCCTGTTCAGGAATGAGTTCACATTCAAAGCTTTGACAGTAAGGCAAAACATAAATTCATAATTAAGATAAAATAATCCTTTAGCTTTTATCTCAGTCAATGATCGAGTAAACAAGAAGGCTTTTTCAGAAAATAAAAAGCATTTTTCTAAACTACCATTATTTAAATGACACCAAAAAGTCAATGAGTATAAAAATGTGGATAACACTTGCAGACAGTCACCTTACTGCAGGAAGGTTGCAGGTTTGAATCTCAAATAAAGACTTTATGTGGAATTTGCATGTTTTCTTCATGCATGTGTAGGTTTTCTGAGTCCTGCAGAAAATAACAGACTCATTTCTGTCATACTGTATGGCTTAAAACGAATATAACGGATGCTTTTAAAAATTCAAAGACAATAGAAACAAACAAAAACACACAACACTCACATGCATATAGATCACAATCAAAAGAAAAAACTAACAAGGTGAACAATTATGCTTTTGGGTCTCCATATATGCCACCTTCTGGTGACTGTTCAGGTCATGTATTATCATGTTAGTGCCACAATCACATACTCTGATCTTGAAAGGATATCAAAATAAAAAAATAAACAATTCAGAAAACGTTTGTACTGATTAAATAAGACGACATCCCTCAAACTGGCCAAACAGTGCAAGAAAAAATTCTTCCACCACGGGCAACAAACCCCCTCATTTGAGTCACTAAATTTAAATCAGAGAAGACATACTTCAACACAGATACAGCAACATTATCATTCATTCACAAATAGTTCAAAAGTAAAAAAAATCAAGTCAAACCCATTTTTTGACAACAACAGTATTGACGAGTCATGGGCAAAAGAAAGATAAATTAGAAAACTAAAGATTTGAAAGAATTTACTATCTGGTAAGGGAATTACATGTCTGACAGAGCTGTATCATTTGGCAAGTTAAAAATTTGAAGGAAAAAATAATAAAATAAAATTCTGCACAAAAATAGATGCTTCTCTTTTCTGTTTTTAACCTTCCAAATAATTTCTAGCCATTTTACTAAAAGCACAAGGACTCACAAAACTACATCTGAAAGCTGAATGAAAACAAAATATCATTCTATAATTACTTTCACGTGCCAGCTTTAGTAAAACAGTCTGCTCACTCAGTGTTAAAACAAGCACAACAACAAGAAAATGAGCAAGTTAGTAAAAAAAAAAAAAAAAAAAAAAAGACGCGAGCTGCTGAATAACTAACCTTGCCAACTGAAAAAATGTTAAGAACATGTTATCTCTTTGTGGAGAACATACGCTATGCTTCAACAACAAGAACTACACCAACTGTTTTGGTCAGATTGGATTAATCATCAAGCCTGCTCACTGAGACCAAAGCCGACATCCTGAGTCAGGGCGTCCTGGTGCTTGACGGGCCTCTCCGCATCAAGCTCTGCTTCGGCTTCACTTTCCGACCCAGCAGCGGGTGAAACGCTCTCCGCTGTTGAGTGGTTTGAGAGTGAGCTGTGGGACTGTGCATCACTCTTGGCTTTATTTTTCTTGACCGAACCTTTAGGGCGACCTCTTTTCCTCAGAGAACCACCTTCACGTTTAACAGTGCTTGAGGGACGGCCCCTTTTCTTCTGAAGTCCATCAGTGGGGGTGTGTATTGTGGACGGAGTTGTCAGCATGCTTTTGCGTAAGTGAGCACCTTTCTTTATCTCTGACTTGCGGGGCCGACCACGGCCCCTCTGAGGGGTCAGTGTTGTCCCCTCTGGTGGTTCAGCCCGAGGGTATTTCCTTGGCCGTCCTAGGGGCTTCCAGACTTTTGGCTTCTTCAGCTCCTCAGATATTGACACAGGGTACTTCCTTGGTCTTCCCCTTTTGGCTGGTATCTGTCTTGGTCGACCACGCTTCCTCCCTTTCACAAGGAGACCAGGGACTTTGCGAGGACGCCCTACATTACCACCAATAGAGCCTTTAGGTCGACCTCTTCCCCTCTTTACTGACTGGGAGCCACCTGTAATCACTTCTTGTCCTCCACTCCTCTGATCAACATTTTTTTTGGGCCTCCCTCTTCCTCTTCCTGGAGTCGAGATGCCATTTGATGCTCTCTGTGCTGCCTCCCCAGCGTCATTTACCCCCACCTTCCTGGGTCGACCTCGTTTTCTTTTCACCAAATTTCGACTTCTATGAGTTCCTGCACTCCACTCACTTCTCACTGCTTTCTCCAGCCTTGGCGTCTTACTGAGAGAACCTTTAGGTCGACCTCTTTTCTGAGGTGTTACAGAGCCCCCTTCTTCTTCCTCTCCACTTTTTAAACTTTCTGACTTGCGTTTCCTTGATCCCTTTGGACATCCTCTTTTAGGTGCATCAGAGCCACCATTCAGTAACTCTTCAGCCTTCTCAGTTGTGACAGACTTTCTTGGCCTTCCTCTTTTTATAACAGTGTGTTTTGTTTTGGACTTATCTTCAGCACTGACTTGCACCTTGACACCTTTTGGCCTTCCTCTACCTTTGTTAATTTTCTCAGACTTGTCTTGCTGCTCTGTGTGTTTTGTGAGGGAGAGTTTTGGACGGCCTCTTCTTTTCTGGGGCTTGCTGTTTGAATTAGCTGAAGCCAGCTCAGTTTGGTTAAGTTCTGTAACACAGACCTTTATCTTCTTTGAACCCTGCGGCCTCCCCCGTCCTCTTTTAATTGGACTGTTGCTGGACATGTCAACGTTGGTGTCTTCTTGAGTGCTCACAGTATCCCCTTGTTTTGCCTCAGCCACTGTTAATTCCTCTTCCATACTGCTGCCTTCAGATTGGACCCTGTCTTGTTGGTCTGCACCTATAAACTGACCAAAATAAAGTCCAATTATAATTCAATGATTGAGAAGATGTTATTTTTATTGTGTAACTGAACACTGCCTACATCAATATTAGGAATACACTTATGAGTAATTTTTAATGTTTAGTAGGAACAAATGTCTTACTTTTTTGTAGAATTTAAAGATAAATATAGTTTATTTACAGCTTATTACTTTTGTATTTTTTTCCCAAATCCATCTTAAATGTCAAACATTGTCTGTAGGGGGCAATGTTCAGTCACTTTCAAGTTTACTATAAATTAACAAAGTTGTAAATTAAATGATTCTTGCCTTTTTACTTTAACGTATGCATTCAAATTAGTTTAAAGTCCTGATTTTTTGAATATCATAAAAAATTTAAATAAGTGTTTTTGACAGATTTACTTATCTTTCAATCAAATTTCAAAAGTTTGTGAATATTGATTTTTTTCCTTTCTAGTAAAGAGAATTATATAAATCGCTTTTTAAAAATTTCACATGTGATGTTTGTATTGTTTCAATGGCCATTTTACACCTGTTAAGTAGAAGTGTTATTAACTTGATACTAACGAGTCACTTAAACATCTTCCTAATAGTCCAAAATCTAATTTAACTTCAAAAATGTAAAAAGAAACATGTAAATATATTTTAGGCCTATTTAAAATACATTCTGTAAATAATGACTTATATAATGTGTTTATCAAACATTTTTTGTTACAATAGAAGCGTGTTTTAAACAATTAGAAATATTTTTCATTCAGAAATTAACTAAACTTGTTCTTTGTTGCTTGACGAATTTATTTTTTTAGGTAAAATGTGCCATCTGAAGGCGCCAACGGTACTTTTAAGGTTTACCACCAAATATCAGCAATAGACTTCCCGTTTATATGCAACGGGGTGTTGAGATGCGGCTACGTCTAATTTCTAGGACGCAATCTTATAACGGCGGGAAAATGAGGGACGTCGCATCAATCATGCACATTACGTAGGTGCGTAAATATTGCATTGTTGCTGTTTTTTTAATATGCATTCTTGTGTGCTAAATACAATACCTGCAACCTCAGAGAAATATACTTAAAGACCACAAATATTAAGCGTAACGGAAGGACTAAATTTGTATTATAATTACAGCCTAATTGTTTTGAAAATAGAACCATTGTGTTCCAGGTATTAGTCGGTTTCAAAATCCACAGAGATGTGTGAAATAGCTGGTGCTGTGAAAACGATACAACAATGCAATTACCAGAGCATTATTAACGCCTTAAAATGATCATCTGTAAGATTTTTGTAGATTTTTTTCTCTAACCATAAAATCAACAGTCTTACCGTAAAGTCAAAGTGCGCATTTATTGTTGATGTGATGGCTGTTCAAATTTGCAACCGCTTCCGGTCGTCCGTGAGGTTTGGGAAGCTCTGAAGGAAACCCATGCGCAGTGTTTCAGTTCCGCCTCAGCGCCGCTTACAAACGGGTTACTGAGTTCACATTCATGGCGCCCTAATAGTAAATAAAAACACATCATATTTTACCCACCAACCTTTTTTATTCAATTAAATCTCTCAATAAACTTAATGTATAATCTCCAATCCAAAGAATACTGTTCCACAGATGTTTTATGCTTTAGCAAACCATCGCTTAGTTAATTCGTCTAAATAAATAATGTTTCTTCATTTTTTCTCAGCTTTACTGACACTTACATTAGTATGTTTTATAAAGGTGTTTAAACTTACAGATGATCAAATAAACAACTGGATAAACCCCTTTTCTGACCCTCATATAATTCTAGAAACATTAGAAAATATACATTCTGTATATTTTATACACTATTTTAACTTACTCTTAAATAAATGTCTGTCTAATACTATGCATTTATGCTCATACAAAGTTGAATAGTACCTAATAAGGACTGTAATTTGTCTTCATCTTGTAAAATATTAATTTAAAAACCTGTAGTTCACTTGGCAGCTAAATTAAGTTCTTACCACACTAGTTTGCAAAGGCTCTAACTGTGACAAACTACAGTTTATCTCAGAATAATTACCACTGATATGAATATTAGTGTCAATGGAAATATTAAATATTACATTGGTAAATACAAAAAAATATGTTCCATAATCCTAAATTAAAACACTCAAAATTTGATCTGTTAATGAAAAGCACAAGCTTAATTTACAAACTCATTCTAATTAGCTGTAAAAGAGCAAAGCTCCTGTGATAAAGAATTTAATCAATGTGTGAACAGGAATTTAATTAAAAATGAAAGATCCGTGCATGTGTGTGTGCACAGCTGTTGTGTCAACATGTGCTCAAGGAACAGGTGGATTTATTATCTTCCTGAAAAGAGTGTGAAGTAATTTCTATATATAAATGCTGATTATAACGATTTAAGAGCTTTACAGTAAATTATCCTCTGATTTATACAACAACTTGCATTAAGGTTTTCTTTTTAAAGAATGTATACTGCAGGGGTATTTCTGTTTTTATATGAGCTGTTTTCATGTGTGTGCATGACGCAATACAAATGCAACAGTTTATTTTTGTGCAAAAAAGCATTTTATTTACAAGACCTGTAGGAAAAGATGATGATTAACAAACATCTGCTGTCAAACTTGACAGGGTTAAACATTTGAAAGAAGGCTTTTTTCAACTAGAACAGAGTTTAATACAAACATTTGTTTCAAACTTTATATGAAAACATAATGCGCATTTCTTATTTTCACTTTTGTTCTGTGTACATTTAACCTGTATTTGCCATTAATTCCACGGTTAAAAAGTGCTCTATATGTGTACAAAGTGACTGGATGTTCTACATGCTTTAAGTCTTCCAACAGGTTAAAGCACAAAAAATATCAGAGCAAATATACATTTATTTTAAATGTATGTGTCAAAGTGTGGTTGACATTGGTAGATTTCCTTCAAAAGAACACATGAAAGGTGTAAAAGTACAACACATTTTATCAATGAAAAAAATTAATCAAAATAACTTCCATACTTTAATTTGCACAAATGAAAGAAGTGGTAAAGAATAACATCATATTATATATCTTCCTTCAAATTGTCACTTTCTGCTGAGTTTATCTCTCACATCCTTGACTCCTGATGACTTCACTGTGTTTCCCCACAAACAGGAATCATGTTGACTGAGGAGAAAAGCGTTGAGAGAAAAAAAAGTAGAAAATGAAGACAAACAAGAGAAAGGCAGATTATGTTGCATGGGGCAGTTAGATAAGTAGGTGGAGCATGAGATAAGGTCAGGGGTAGCATAAAAAAAAGGAATCCAAGAGGCAAAAAAAGAAATATGCAAATGTGTGTATGAGTGTGAGAAGGGGAGAGATGGAAAAGCTGTCAGTTTAAAAGAGGGAAAGAGAAGCTGAGAGACAATGACAGACATGGCCGGAGGAAAGGGAAGGAGCATTTGAGAAAGACAGCCCCTGAGAGACGGCGCTCTGAACCCGCTGCCCCGTCTCAGCCCTCCTCCTCCTCCTCCTCCCTGCCTGTGTGCTTTGCCATGGTTACCAGACAGGGCTCCCAATGCAGCCGGTTAATGTGTTTTTCAGCAGCAGGAGCGAGCTGGGTACTAATGTGTCTCAGTCTGTCTCCTGAACAATCAATGTCAACTGTCCTGGGATGCACAAATACACTCAGGGCTGAGAGCCAGAGAACGCTGAGCCACCCTGGCTGGGTGTCAGGGCGAGAGCCTGAGAGAAGGCCTTATTATGTTCATTTCATTCACCAGAGAACTTTTATTTGTCTTCTCTGCAGGAGCCAAATATCACACCTTCACCTTAACAACATATGCACATTTATTCCAACTCACATTCTTAAGTGAAAGAGAAATAATTATGACACACTGCATGTATGCTGCAAGATACCAAAAAGAAACCAAATGAAAAACACAACATTTAAACAATTTACTGAATTTTATTGAAGTTTTAGCCATGAGATTTCACTTATAACAACCTGGAAATGCAGAGATAAAACAAATAAAGTCTCATGAGCTACAAGAAGAAAACTAATCGTTAAATAATAAAAACGATAGATAATTCAGTGGAATATTCCAATCAAAATGTCAAGTTAAAACACACTTTTAGCTCTGATAAGTTGTGTGTAAACTTTAATGATAAAAATGATTAATACTTACATCATTGCATTTATTTTCTATTACAAACAGGAGCTTTAAAATGCCTGCTATTAGCTGCAATTCTTGAGTGTAATTTTCAGCCTCTTTAAAATGATTTAAGAATCCTGAGCCATAATGTCGGGGTCACAACCTTTGGCTGTCTTTTTATTGAAATGCGAACGCACAAAGTCAGCCAAAAGATACTGTCCCCTCCAGAGTGCAACACTGTTCATTTTGTAATATGTTCTCTCCAGATTATCTCATTTAACTGAAGCAAAAATAACCAGTTTGTAAATGTTATTATAATCTACAAAGGCTGTCATGTTATCAAATGTTTTCTCCTGATTTATTGGCAGAAAAGGCTTTGACTTCTGGAGGCAAATGCATGAAACTTTGTTCCCAAGGACCTCACCTGTGACCTTTGATGTCATCACAGGTTAAGGGTCTCAGGGACAACGAAGCACACCACTGCATCATAAGGTCAGACGGCCACGTACACAGAATAAATCTAACACAATGTTAATATTAAACTTTAAAAAACATTTGTTAAAGTTACTTAGTTTAGAACACTTGATAGTAATACACTTTTAAATTATAGCATCTCACAGCATGAGTGAAATAATCTCCTAAATCAGACACAGTTAATACGTCAGAAGATTACCGTTTGTCATCAATGCATCCCGACATCAAATATTTTGTCTCGTCACGTCTACGCAATCTTGATCCCATCCTGCAGAAAGAACAAAATTTAGAAAGCGTTTATTATTTAACAAATAAACATAATTTAAAATTATTTTTATTTACATGCTTTTAATTTTCAGAGCTCTTTTATCGTCTGTTCTCCTCACATAGCCAACGCCTGTGACTCGGTGCATATCCGGCCAGTGAAACGTTCACAAAAAATGCCCTCTGCCGGTAGACAGATAGACGTGCATTCAAAAAAATGGTGTCTAAGTTGGAAAATACGCTAAGCTTGAGGCGATTATACATTTTATATGAAGTCTTTGCCAGTGCTGCGTGCAAATGCATCTAACATCGACAGCTGGAGACATCACTGTCGTCTTATATTTCCTACAGGCCTTGTGATCTCATAGGATTATGCAATCACTCCCCCATGACAAAGATGTTCAGCCTTGACAGAGTAGCACTGATTTCCTCTTTTCCCAGACAAAATACATGTTAGACAAGTCTGACACTGGATATGTCTCACACGAAGAACTGAAGAACTCCAGGTGACATCTGTATCATTCGCCAACAAACCCAGAAGATGTCCTAAGCTGACAAATACCGTCTCTGACCAGGTGCACACACATGTAGACAAACACGCGTCTCCACAAAAGCACACAGAACATAAACTCTATCGCTGTCTGTTTTGAATTTACGCCGCCTCTCTGTTTCCTCTTTGTCTCTGCGCTCTGAGATATTTTCCTCTGCCCCAGTTTTATAAGTTCCTCTGTTGCTCTCACAAGCACAAGAGACAAAGAGTGGAGGATGCAAACCAGAGGCTAGAGGGAAAATAAGAAGACGAGCTACATCAAACAGATGAACATGAAGATAGACACAAATGAAAGAAGATGGCGGGTGGATTTGGTCGGTCAAACTGCTTGGCTCAATTTGTTAAGCGTCCCGTTTAAGTCATTCTAGATTCACCGTTTGCTTTTGCCTGCTGTTCATTACATAAAAGCACACACACATACACACACTCCATACATAGAACAGGTACGCTCGCACCCCCACACCAATCACACTCTTACATTGAGTTATTAATCCAATTTCCTCCTGACAGGAAAAAAGGCGATTTATCCATTTGTTAAGAAAATAGCGTTTGATACAACCTATCCTGCCCCATCTTCAGTCTTCCTTTTCTGTGAGCGCAGTATGCGGTGGTGAACGGGTAAGCTTTTCCCCTCTCGCTTCCCCTCCATCTCTCACTCTCCTCTTTTTGTCTGTTCTCTTCTTCTATCCCTCTCTCAGGCGCTGTCCCTGGCTCTGTTTTGTGCCTGTCTCCCTCTGCCAAGTCACATCACTAATTCTCCAGGCGATTAGAGTCCGAACAGGCAATGTCTATGAGGCAGGTACACACACACACACACACACACACACACACACATACAGACAATCGCATTGATTCCGTTATCTGGTGCTCTACCAACACCCCAGTTCCCCCAACCCCCAACAACCATCAACAGCGCTGTGACCCCCTCCTTTCATAAATCTGTGTCACCTGCATATACCACACTATAACACACACACACACACACACACACATAGAGTCACAGACACTTATGTAAGCATGCGGTATGACCAGCTATTGCTCTTTCCTTTCTCTTGCCTGAACACCCTGTATCACCCTGTCCCCGCCTCCTCCTGCTCCGTCTCAGCCCTTCCCCTCATTTTCATCTTTCCCTTCTCGTCTACCCCTCACTCTCTATCCCCTTCTACTTTATTCAGGCGTGACGTCCCGTCTCGCCATTAAAAAAAGCTACATTCACATGTCTCTACGTGGGTGTCTGTTCCGTGTGTGTGTGTTTGGATTTGTGCTGCGATGCTCATGCATCTGGAGGAGAGAGTTTCAACATGTTCAGAGGGAGGGGCATGTGTGTGCACATTTGTTCCCCATGCACAGCTGTGCACACATGCATCTGTGTGAAAGCGTGCCTGTGTGTGTAGTGTATGTTAGGAGGCAGTGAACGAGTGGGAAAGAGCAGAAGAGGGAGCTGAAAAGCTGTGGATTTTACACAGTATGAGGATCAAAGCCACAGCAAGCCCAGAGGTGATTAACCTCCCAGCCGTTCTGACCACAACGCTGCTGCTGCTCCTCTTCTGTTTTTCTACAAGTCTGCTTTCTGTACAATTAACGTGTTGGTCTATCGGCTTTTACACTCAGATGAGCAACAAAGAGAACGCTTGAACTCAAATTTATATTAAAGCGGATGAGAATTTTAAATCAAGCTTCAGATGCTAAGGGTTCAAATGTGATATGGCGCCATATAAACCTAAGAACTGTGCTTCATAATTGAAAAAAAAAAAAAGATTATGTATAAAACGCGAGTAATAAATATGCAATCAAATAAAAGACCTGGCCATGTCTTATCAAACAGCAGGTGGAAAACGGGTGTGACACGATGGTTGAATCTCCCCTTGAGCTGGAACGTAGAAGGAGTTGCTTCTTTGTGCGCGTACAGAAAAGAGCAGTGCTCAGCAGAGATTGCTGATATGTGCTCTTTTATTCCTTCCTTGCTGGAGCACTGCAACGCAATGCGGATACTGGGTGTCTGAGCCACAAGCCAGACACACTGGGGGACAGGAGAGGGTGGGGGTGGTGGGGAGGAGGGGGGGGGGCAGGGAAGAGATAGAGGCGGAGGCAGTAAGCAAGTTCACATACAGCCTCATTCCTCAGGACACATTGATTCTAACGTCTGGACACACACTCTTATTATCTGCCTCTATACGGAGCGGTCACATATTTCTGTGGAGATTTTTTATCTTTGGACTTAAATGTCTTTGTTTGACACTTAGCGGAAAATACAAAAGCTTCCCCTAAATCTTTGTGTTTATGTAGTATTAGTAAAATCCAAGATTAAGCTAAAAGTTTTACTTTACAGAAAACAAAAATACCCAATTGGGACTAAAATACCTCAAAATAACTTCTTCCTCTGATTCCAGTGTAACACCACCTGAAGAGGATTTTCGTGCTGCTGTAGACACAGAAACTAACCCGTATTGATAGTTGGCACCACATCCCGTTGGACTGCACCAAACACCGAATCAAAGAGCACTGCAGAGCAAGGTGGTTATATT
Organism: Callopanchax toddi; assembly: GCA_006937965.1. Lineage (NCBI taxonomy): Eukaryota > Metazoa > Chordata > Actinopteri > Cyprinodontiformes > Nothobranchiidae > Callopanchax > Callopanchax toddi. Next base: position 3,861,702 of record SSNR01000012.1, read on the forward strand.
GATGCCCGGATTAGCCGGACCTCGAAAGCACAACCTAATTAAACCTGGTCCAGATATATTAGATTTAAAGTCAACGCTGAAACTGTTTTATAGCTTGCTTTTGTGTCAATGTGATTATGGGCTTGAAATTGAATTTGCTGGAGAAGAAATTAGAACCGTTTCAGATCTGATATTGGTTGCGATGAGTAAGGCACAGAAAGTCAGCTCCTCCTTTTTGTCCTTCACATAAACAGATTTGAGAAAGTTCCCTAAAAGCATTACCTAATAATAATGTAGTTGTGTTATTTAATTACAACCCTGCGTCTTGATAAAACGTCTGCTTGAAATATTTCTTCCTTTATTGCTGCAGAAAGTAAATAATTTTGTAACTTTGCACCCTTTTTAATGCTAGTCTTCATACTCACCACATAAAGAGGCAGGTAGGCTGAGAAGTCTGAGTGACTCCGCAGGGAAAGCTAGAAGGTTGTACAGTTATCTCCAGGCTGTTTATTATGCGAAACCATACAACCAACTACCTCACACTGCAAAGCACCGAAGGAGGGTCAGCGCTGGAGTCTGGCGTCTCTCCGTCTTCGAGGCAAAGTCTCCTTGTCATTTATTCATCCCTATCTTCCCCTGTCATCGGCCCTTCCCGTCCATCTAACTCCACGCCCGGTATCACAGATTTATCAGAAACCTTTAATGTGTCTTAGATGAATCACATCACTGTTTCAATGTCAGTTTTTTAAGAAAATGTGAAACATTACCCTCATTTCATCAAGAGGACATTCTGTAATTTAAAACAAAAAACTCACAAGAAAAGAAAGAAAATCAAAAGTTTAACGCTGGGTGGAAGAAAGTCTGCAATCCTTTCATTTCTGTGGACTTGTCTCCCTCTTGTGGGAGGACACAGAACAAAGACACCCCCTCCCCCCACCAAAGGCCACAGCAGACCTTCACTGTCTGGAATACAAAGACGAGCACTTAACCTGCAGTTCTTACTGTAGGCGTCTGCCTGACCTACTTCTGCAAGTAAAGCTGCTGGAATCTTCCATATCCTCAAAGATTTGATTCAACACTACAGAACACCATTTTACTGTGTTTCAGAGGTTAAACTCCACCAGTCACCTTCTATTATTTCTGTTTTACTGAACCAACGCTCAGATTTCATCAGTCTTTCATAAAGATTACCAGGTAGGACCTATTCAGCTGACTATTTGTTTTCTTCAAATGAAAAACATGACCACAAATATTCAACAGTTTAATAATGCAAGGATTTAATTATGCACCTATATCACATCTTGGATGCATATTGTCTGCATGAGATAGATCATTTGCAAGCTTTGACACCAAAAAGCTGGAAAAAGTTGTCAAAGAATTTCAAACTAAACAGACTCTAATTATCATGTATTACACCTCTGTTTTATGAGAATATTGCTAATTTATTTTGGTGTTAAAAACTTTTTTATGCATCATTTTCATGCCTTTATTCTGTACCTGTCACCTAAAAAAAATATGATGGGCTATAATTCTAAAGATAGGGCCTAAAGCCAAATATTATTGAGCACATCGATGAGTGAAATAAAGAATGACTTGAGAGACTCAAAGTGTGCACTTGGGACTTTGTATGTCTAGACAGTAAATATAGATACGTATTGAGGACTGTGTTCAGCTAATGTCTGCAGGTGTTTGTATTTACATTTTCCTCTTCAGGTGCTCAGGATGGTGTCATGGCGACAGCTCTTCACATCAAAAGGAGGCTGCCGATTTGTGCTGGTTAACAAGCCACATTCAGGATAATGCAGAAAATGGTTTGTTGTATATTAGTTTTCAATGTATCAAATAGAATCTAATGACTGAGTAATTGGATGACAGCTTGGAGTAACAGCACTATCCAGTCAATCTCTCTCATTATACTCCATAAATAATGGGGTGCGCCCACACATTCGACATGTAGCTGAGGTGATCTCCAGCAAAAGCAGAAAATTGGGTGTTATTAGCAGTCAATGGATGTGTTTTGACACTACTGCTGTGTGCCTCAAGGACTCATGGATTATTTGATAGCTGCTGCAAAGCTGAGCTGCAAGGCCTTCTATTCAGCTCTGTCAATGCACCAAAATACAACCTTATTTCAGAGGTAGATGGCTGGGGCTTTGTTTACAAGTAGCATATTAAAGATTCCTTAAACGGTAACCCACTTTATGGCCTGCAGTGATTTCATGTGCATAATAATACAAGCTGCACAACAGAAGTAGATGTGTTTTAGAAACAGTTTGTGTTTGATAGAAACATTTTATTTTGGCTGTTTGGCTAGCTTCCAAAAACAAACCCATGCACCTCACCTCTCTCCACTCCCTCTAAAAGCCCAGCCTCCGCCTACTCTTCATTTCCTTTCTTTTGCTGTCCTCCCTCCATTCTGTGAGCATTTTATTTGTTCTTTACCACAGAATCTTTACCAACTTTTGTTTTTTTGTAACTCAATCTCGGTTTGCACCAACTTAGTTTTCTCCCTTCATCTCCCAGATTCACTTCTTCCCTTTTTATACCTCTCTGATCTTCTCATTCGCAGTCAGGTCACGTATGCATGCGGCATGGTTGTGCCAATGCCAGCTCTTTGCCAATCTGCCTGGGCATGTTTGTGTGCCGATGTGAGTCTGGTGGGAAGTCCCTGCGCCAGAGGCCTGGGTGGCTTAGAAGCCTGAAACCCAGCTGCTGCTGGGTCAGGTGAGGCTTTGTGGAAATTACAGTTCAGCCTCTTAAGAAACAAAAAAAGAAACTAATAATGTTGAACCAAAGCACAAAGATCAATGGAAAAATCCAAAATGTAGAATAAATATGAATATAAGCCATATTATTAAAATATTTCACATATGTAAAGAATTTGGTCAAAATTAAACATAAGCCATTAAAGTATTTAAATACTTACAATGACATAATAGTCCAGTTATTTATTTACAGGGTTCCTACAGGTTTCTTCAAGTTCAAGTCTTTTAAAGACCTTTTTAAGACTATTTATATAAAAATTTAATACCCATTAGACCTACCGAAAAGGAAAAACAAAAATTCTTGAACATATGTTCATTTATTTTTAAAAGAAATGTGGAATGTGCAAAGTATGACAAGTTATTTAATCAGAATAATCGTGGTTGACAAATGAAACATTTGAGGTGAAATGGGATACGGAGAAGTTACATAAAGCACACATTTTAAGACCCAGATATCAAAATTCAAGACTTTTTCAAGTCTTTTTAAGGTATTATTTCAAAATTCATAAATTCAATGCTTTTATGACTTTTAAATACCCCACAGGAACCCTGATTTAGTAAATAAAAGCTTTTGAACTAAAATCTAAATTGTTGAACTGACAATTGTAGCAATGACAACAAAAAATGCTCTTTTGATTGTCATTCACAGGATTATAAGATTTTAGTTTTGCCATTGAACAGCTGAGACAACACTGATAATAACATATAACCATCCCTTCATTTAGATTTCATCTGTAATATGTACATACGTAAAGACCTGAGTCATTATAGTGGCGGTGAGTTGTCAAAATCGACCCAAACATCAAGACACAAAGAGACACACAACTGTTAAGGTAGTTTCCCATAAAGTGGATGTCTTCAAAGCAACTTTTAACCTCAGACACAGATGCACAGTTTGGGTTTAAACTGAATGCTTAATCATTACAGCAGCATACAATAGCTATGAATAGTTTGATTATATTTAGAGCTTTTCTCAATTACTTTGGTAATTTTCTCTGATCAAAATTAGACTTCTCATAACGGTTAGTCCAACCTCCACAACATTTAGTCATTTGTGCTCATCATAGTAGTATTTTCTCATTCCTTCCAACAAATTGCAAAAGCTTTTGGACAAGCATCAATTGCTTCTATACGATTCTCTGCTGTTTTATAACATTATTATTTACTTATGTCATGTCAGTAAAAATTAACTTATAAATGCTGAATAGCCACATAAACTAATAGTCCTCATTTCATTGCTTGAGTCACTACATACAAAAATGTTGAACTAATTGTCATAATCTGTCAAGAAAATTTTATGCATTTCTTTATAATTTTTCCTAAAAATGTCACACAAATTGAACAATTTCTGTCAGGTGAACCTCAGCTTTCACTGATGAGGAGGAGTGTGTGAAGCAGTAGTTGTAACCAATGATAAACTACATCTCCAGTCAGTGCAGAATCTCATCAACTCAATTGGCAAGCATATATAAAACGGACAGGATATGGCGTGTACTGTTTTCAACAATGCTGCGACACAGAAATGGAAGGTCAGCATCGTGGAAGAGGAGTGAGGATACGGGGAGGAAGGGGAAGGGGACAAAAGAAAAGGAAAAAGAGGCAAAGTACATCTAGGTAAATTCCTGAGGAAATCAGGACTACAGTTGTTGACCATGTTGTTAATCAGAGCCTCACAACGGCTGAGGCTAGTTGAAGGTTGCAGCCATTGTAAATTCCATAATTTAAACATTTGGTTGGGAGAACAGGTTGGTATACTGGACAGCAATTCAGCACTAAACCATCTGCACTGCTCTATTGTCAGTGTGTCATACATGAAACTCACAGTGGGACAAGACAACATTTAGACTTACAGCTTTACTGCAGCACATATTTACGGTATTGTAGTGTAAAGTAGTGTTAAAGTACAGATTTGCCATATTTACAGTATTGTACTGTACTGCAGCATTAGGGAGTATGGTTATTGTGTGGACTAGATGGGTTTGTAGATGGGTTAAAGCAGTGTACCTCATGTTTACTGTGCATTACTGTAATTTTACTCTGCCCCACAAAGGACTGCAAGGCAACCTTGCAGAAGTAGAAGAGGATTCCTCTAATCCACAACAACAGGAAGCCATTTGTGCAATGGTGACTGAAAACAATGCTATAAGGTTGAGAGATACAAAGCTTGTTATGGATGATGATATTATCTTTGGGAAAACTGAATGTATTTTTGCTTTTTTAGACACTGGGACATAATCCCTGAGACTGAGAGGGTCTAAATGGAGACCATCTGAACAAGTATGTTGTTGTATGGGATAATGTGCATTTTCACCACTCAGATCTGGTCAGACAGTGGGTTGTAGGACATGAAAGGATGCAGGTGGAATATCCCCCTCCCTACTCCCAATTTCTTAATCCAACAGACAGGTTTTCTCTGCCTGGAGGTGGCAGGTATTTGACCCGGATCCAAATATCCTAGCCCTGCTAGCAACCATGGATGCTTCATGTGATGACATCACAGCAGAGTCCTGCAGAGGGTGGATATTCACTGTGATGTTGATGACAATATGCGGTCAGACAGATAGGAACATCTGGATGTGCAATAATGATTTATTGTGTATGCTGTATGTTCTAATTCAGTTCCAATATGTACTGTAAAATTGTTTACAGTTGTGCACAGCGCTACACAATTGTGTTTGTTGTAAATAAGTTCTGTCCTCTCTCCACTGGCTGCCTGTTCGTTTTCTAATAGATTTAAACTTTTATAGTTTGTTTTCAAAGCTATTAATGGTCTGGCCTCATCCTACATTTCTGATTTACTGAGTTTTAATGTCAGTGGTAAATCCTTGAGGTCTTCATCCCAGTTTCTTCTAAATGTTCCGAGGACCAGATATAAACACTGGGGTGACCGGGCTTTCTCTGTAGCAGCACCCCGACTCTGGAACCAGCTTCCACTGGACCTACGGTTAATCACTGACCTGGGCCTTTTTAAATCCAACCTTAAAACCTTTTTATTCAGGAAGGCTTTTAACGTGGTGACTTTTATTCCAGATTTCTGATTCCCTTTTAATTCTTAGTTTTGTCTGCTTTTAATGTATTCCTTTATATTTATTTTTGTTTTTATTTAAGCTTGTAAAGCACTTTGGCTGTTTAGTTTACTGTTGTAAAGGGCTATATTAACCAATAAATGAATGAATTAATTAATTAATGAATAAGTTTGTACTTTGCTTTTGCACAATGCCGTGAACAAATTAGCAATGCAAAGAGCATAATGCAGTAAATATGTGGAACATGAGTATTCAAGGTCTTGTACTCATTCACCTGACTAACTTCAGTAATGTGTAACTTCACTGTAGATTTCAAATGTCTGTGGAAATAGTGTACAGTATAATGCTGTCTTGAGCATTTTCAGGTAGTCAACAAGATATTACTTGTTTGCATTGGAAAACACAATCCATTTTGAGCAAGGTTCTGCAGGTTATAACTAGGTTTTGCAGTTTCTAAATGTTAATAGTGATGTGAGAAATGCACCAAAGGAACTGAGAAAAACTAATTAGTCCCACACATCATAGCACACAATTAGGACTTATTCAAGAACAAGCATAGACATTAAATAGAAAAAAAGATTTTTGATTAAATTACAGAGCAAGAATTCTGCAGAATTGTCATTTATTGTGCAATTTAAAGTAAAACTAAATAACTTTATTTTGTTTTTTGTTAAGCTAATGATTGTTTTTCATTCCTTTTATGACTTCTGTGTCTGACACAATCAGTGACAATAATAATAGAATTAGTGACATTACAAGTATTCTGTTGGAAATATGTATCACAGACAGAGACAGACAGACAGAGTTTCACAAAAACAGTGAATAAACTGACTGGACGTGGAGATGTGAATGCAAAGATATCAGCTCCCAAATTCAGATATTAAAATAAACAAAGTGAGTTTGTGTCAACATTATTGTTATATTTGCAGTTAAAGCAAAACTGAGTGAGTTACTATATTAAAACACAAGTATGTAAACAGACAGACAATCAGATATTCTCAGAACACACATCAAAAGCAGACATTTTCTTCCACTGGAACCCAGAGAAGTGTGTGATCATTACACTCCCACTCTATTTTATTAGACAGTAGTAGAGACCAGGGGGAAAATATAGATGTTTTTCTCTTGTAGGACTTAAATAAAGATCTGGCTGTGTGTGGGGAGGACTCTGACTTGAGATCCCCACTGTTGCTAATGCAGCTCTTCGGAAAGAATAGGCGCTGGTGCAGGGCTGGGATAATTATTCACAAACCATAAATTATTAGCTCTCTTAATGTGATTCTATAGTGCAATTTCTCCCAACCCCCCCACCCCCCCCTTTTTGCTCTTCATGTACCTTATTTACAAAGCCAGAAAGTGTTACCATAGTAACACAGTACCAGGCAACCTCAGTGACTTGGCATGATGCCCAATGGTTGCTAGGGCAGTGTTGTCAATGGCTATTGGGTTGTGTGGGCCAATGTGTGTGTGTGTGCCCTGTATTTATGTTTGTGAGTAGAACACAATTATGCTTTTTTATGTGTACACAGCACATATAAGCATAAAAAGTGTATACTAACAATTTAATGTTTGTTTTCTATAATGGGGACTTTTAAATGCATCCAATATGTAATTATTTTAAATAACGTTTGCCATTTTAAATTGGCTTTCTTGTTGCTCCTTTGCTACTGTGGGTGTAATGTAAGCCATTTGTCAAATGCGTGTTTGGCCCCATATGCAATTATGTTGAATAATGTAAAATGATGATTCTCTGATTGAGTCTTTTTTTTTTTTTCTCAACTGGCCTGAATGTGTTAAACCACTTGGAAAGCTGCTTGTTTTGTAGTAGTGACAAACAATCAAACCGTATATAAAAGCAAACTTACAACATACAAAAATATATTGAAGTATCTGTCTATATGACAAACTAATGTTTTCAGTCAAAAACTTTGATTTATTAATTTGTTTGCTCTTTTTAATTTCAATTTCTGTGAATATAAACATAAAAAACAGACGATGAGGAGATCTTTACCTCATGATAGCTTTTCCTTGTGGCTCTCTTTTCACCGGGAACTTTTATGGTTGACCATGTCATTTCTGAAATTACAAGAGCATGATGCAGAATATATATAAGCAGGAACATCAGCACCAACAAACTGACTCGTGAATTTGGGATAGAGTAAGGAATTCAGGCACAATTTTTTTCTTTAATATAAATCAACATAATTTAGCAAAAACTTAAGCCACAATCATGAGAGAACACAAGATCAACAAACTCCAGTTGGTCAATCCTCACATTTGACAGCACAACTAAATTAAAGGATATAAAACTTTTGGTTCTATATAGGACAAGGATAACAAACTGCTAGTCGGCTGGTAAAAATGACTGAAATAGCAGCGGGGAAAAGATGAGATGGCGGGATAAAACATAAGTAGAGCAGAGACGGTTAAAGACAGAAGTGATGAATAATACATTAATAATGACAAAAATATGATCTAACATCATAAATTAAACAGCAGTTAGTCAAACAAATGCAATCATTATGACATTGCAGCACAATGAAAGACAACACAGACAATGATATGTGGCTTTAATGTTAGTGTGTGTCTATATTTCCCACGAGCGTTGATATATTTGAGTTTGTGTCTTCGTGTCAACATGCACTTAGAAAGATCTTAGGCAGGATATTGCTTTGAAGCATCTTATCTAATATAGGGTAGAGGATACACAGCCTCTCCCCCTTGCTTCTTTCCTGTCCAGCCTTTTGAACTCAAGCCAGTGCTGGAGATGTGTTCTGACTTAGCGCAGCATGTCCCAAAAGGGGGTCAAAGGGCAGGACAAACAGTCTGGTGTCATGGCAACCTAATGCCACCAACCAAAAATTTGGACTGACAGGTGGGACCGTTTAAAAGTTAGTTGGCTTCCCAAGGATGGAGACCATTTGGGACCATTTTCATCAAAAGAATGACAGGAAAAATTAAACCAAATAATAGTGGTGACGCTCCACTTTGGTGCAATAAAGTTATGAGGGATTAGAGAGGAAAAGAGATGAATTGATTCGCTCATCGTTTGTCGTGAGTGTTATTGTTTTATAAAATACACTGGATGGATAAAAAGTAATATTTGGATGTACAACTAATTCTTTCAGAGTTGACCTGATTTAAGATGGCCACCACATACCACAAATAACTCAATTTTGTGAATTTTAATTGTCAATACACAAAATATAAATGCTAACAAATCATACAAGATATGGCAAAACTGCATGAGATCACTAAAACTACTATTTTCTAAATTTCCCCATAAAAGCCCCACTATGATTTCTTAACATAAAGTGATCTCAGTTTAAAACTCTGGTATGACAGGCTGTAGGTGATATACATTCCTTCAATGATTGCTAGGCTATTAATTTAATAAAATAATGAAACATTTCAAATGAGTTTTCATTCTGTTAAATCAATATAACTCAAACTGCACTCAAGAGTTTATATATCAAATAAAAAAATGTACCGGGATGTAAATTAATCTTATCACTTTCAGCCAGGATAAAGTAAATGTGACACACCAAATGAATATTGTTATTGCTGTTGATCTATGCTGATGTGACAACCTCCACTGCCATCAGCTGACATTAGACCACTAAATATGGCCCACTATCACGTTTTTAAAAATATTTGCTATTATGCAGTTGTTGGGAAACCAACCACAAAGTAGTGCAGCTTTATTCTTGATTGATGTAATTTGATATTTTCGCTCTTTGAGCCCATGAATGGTTTTCAAAAAAACACACAATTACTGCCACAAATGTCACCTTGGCTCATATAACTGCACAATTACCATCAAAATGAACTCCTTTCATTTCTTGCACTAATGACTCCGAGTACATTTCAGCAGTCCTGAGAAATGAACTGCAGCCGTAATTGTGTCGCCCGCCAGTGGCAGCGACCGACTGCCCATGTTTTCATCTCACTGCTAAAGTGTTGGATCAATAAAGAATCCAGGTTCCTTTGTATGTCATTAGCTTGCTTGATGGCTGAGCTGAGACCTCTTAAAACCATCATGTTTTCAGCCTCTTAACCCTTTCGGATCAAGGGTGTGTGATCATGGGTACTTGTGTGTGCATGACCTTCCGTATACCAGGTTTTTTAAATGGGTGGTTTTAGCTTTTCATCAAGGTATTTGTATGTGTACACGTGCGAGGCTTACAAGAGACGCTCATGTGCTGCATCTGAAGGCGTTTGTGTGCATGGTGTGTGTCCTGGTGTTTGCTCAATGCGGCAGAGGGTGGAGTGGCAGATCAATAGAAAACAAATGAATTCAGATCAATATTAAGCCAGGGAGTGAAGGAGAGAGAAGGAGAGATTGAAAGCAAGTGAGTGGGGTGATGCGCCACAGAGAAGGACGAGAAAGAGGTGGAGAGGGGAGGGGGAGGAGGAGGAGGGATGCTGGTGGGTTGAACAGGGCGATGTGTTACCAGCATCAGCTCAGCGATTAAATGTACACTTGGGGAAAAAACACTCATTTCTTCAGCAAAAACCTCAACACTTTGAGGTCATTGATGGTTAAAATGGATGGTTAAAGGGGATGGGGAGAAAACGACGACACCAGAGTGGCCTTGGACCTGAGAATAAAGCAATATTCCTGAATTATTGGTGCTGTTCTTCAGTGGACAATAACAGAGGAACAACAGAGGGCAGTGAAGTTTTTAATATGTTTACTATTAAGAAAAGCCCTTATAAATCACATATTTATCTAGAACAACTTCACTTTTGCGTTATGTAGATGAGAATACTCAGAACCTCCATATTTGTGTAACGTTATTTCTTTAATCAGAGTAGGAAATTCAAATTATGACTTTTCATCACAACTCAGTAGCTGAAAACAGAAAAACGTTTTAGCTCTTAATTTTAAATCATAGTCTGCATTTTAAATTTGAATTAAACTGAACACTTAATTTGCAGGAGGAAATTATAACGGGTATGTGAGTAATTGTTTAAGAAACATCGACTTCTAAGATTATTTATGTTACTGTCATTAAAATTGTGTTTTGTTCTCAGTCACACAGTTTTACTTTGGATACAGCATATTCTGTATATATGAATGTTTGTGGCACAGTTATTGGCTTGTCTACATGTCCAAAAACAGGATTATGCAAAAGCAATTGCAAGGACTCAGAGCACTGAAGCATTGACAAAGAGCAAAAAAATCAAATTAGCTGTAAATCTGGATCACTCTCTGAAGCTGAGACTGGTTTAAAAGCAGATTGCACTCTTCAAGTGCCTTTCTTGGTATTTCACTTATCATTGTTAGGTCTGTTTATTGAAAAATGAATTTAACCAATGCTTAAAAATATTTAAGGTACTTTCCCTTTGGAGTGTCACCTTGAAATAGCAAACGTGATTGCTCAGTTTTGTGTATCTTCTGATTGCAGAAAGCTTCAAGAGCCATTTGGGAGTCGGAACTCAATGTGACTTTGAAGTGATTGTAGTAAAAAAAACAAACACAAGGAAGCTGAGTGTTGGGAACAAGTACTCTCCATTTTCAGCTCAAGGTTCCGTAGATATTGAGATACATTCTTACTGTTTTTGACAAGTCTTCTTGTGATAAATGTGCCAGAAAGCTCATTATTTGGTGGAGTTGATTGTGTGTGCATACAATCTAAATTTTATCATTTCAAACATGTATGCATTTTACTTTCATCAGTATAATCCTATTAGATTATAACTTAACCTTTTAAAAAACAATTAATGATTATTTACAAAACCGATTTTTGATTATCTTTTCTTAATATCTGACTATTTACTTTATTTTTATAATGTCAATTTGAAAGATGCAAATTAAAATTCTAAAAAAAATTATGATTCTCCGTTTATAATGTATTCAGATTACTTATTTTGTCTAAAACTTAACCAAAATTTAATTCATTTATTAGAAAACTGTCAAAGTTTCTATTAAATTGTGCAATGAAAATGTTTCTTTTTTGCATTTCTTAATTCATTGGCACAATAATAGTAACATTTTATTCCATTTACCGGTAGTTTATATTCAAAATATGTATTTCAGATAAACTCAGTGATTGCTTCAGTGAGATATATAAACCAAAATGTTTTCTTGCCATTTTCTACTAAGGATTGATTTCTGTAGACTTATTTGCATCTGTTTTACGTGTCAGCTGTACCATACATCAGACATGTTATTGTGTTTTTGCATCTTTGTGTTAAATTAATGCTACTACTGCTTCTTATAAATCATCTTAAACTGCATATCCTATAGCACTCAGTGAACCCAGGAGAGACTTTTGAGTCCATCTATTAGATATGCACGAAGAGTAATGTCTGAGGCAGCAGACTCAGCAGCTTCACTGTCACTCATTTTACCCTCGTTGAACTCACTATCATTTTCACCTTCTGCAATTTCTCTCGGTGAACATAGCTGACTGACAATGGTCATGGATATAAATTAGATTAAATGAGAGCACAAGTTAGAAACTAAATATAAAATCTGCTTAAATTACGTGTAAAATAAAGATTTTATATGTTTGCATTCATCTGTTGATTGTTTAATTATTACCCTTTCATTGGAATTTACATGTTGTAATACTTGAGGCGGAAACCAAAATATTTTTGACACTTCTTTAAAAATTAACTGATTCCTTTAAAGATTAATGCTTCATTTTTTCCCTCACGTAAAGACTCATTTGTATCCTAACGTATATGGAGCATAAACATGGAGCAGCTCACGGAGCGAGAGTGAGAAAAACAGTGAGAAAAACCCGAGGCAGTGATGTAGAACATCAACTCCAACCAGACAGTCTGCTGAAAAAAGAAACAAAAATCATGAAGAGGCACTCTGCCATGTCTCTCAGCTTTTCTAGCTTTCTGTGCTGTTAAATCTGACACCCCCCACCCGTCTGTCTTTCTTTCCCTCTGTCTCATTGTTTGTCTCTCTCTGTCCCTCTGAGCTGTGTTCTGTGTGTTCTCTCCCCGCTTCCCTCCATCTCCCTGCTTCTAATGTGCTTTGGCGTGTGTTACCCACGGGTGTTTGAGCGCTGCTGCTGCCATCCTAAAGCCGGGTCAGGGGGGCAGCTAAAGCGGCACGATGCTGTCTGTGACATCATCAGTCACTTCTATTAGTCACGTCTCACCTCCTCTCACTGTCTGAAACGGCCAGGGCTTTAGGTGCTTTGTGGTGAACCCAAAACACACACAAACAAACACAGTGAGTGAAATGGTATCTAAAGAGCTCAGAATCCTGAATCCAAATTGTTCTACAGTTTTACAAAACCAGATCCTGGAATTTAAGTTGATTAAACAGCTGTCTGTTTCTATATTACTGTGTGTAATTTGTGTAATTCTTAATAATTCAGAACCTTAAATTTATTCTCATGAGGTTGGACAAGACAACTAAATTTAAAAAAAAGACTCGTGGTTAAATGTGTAAAACAGTTTTTGATTTATTAAATTACAGTTTCATTTTAAGTAATTTATTTGTTAGTTTTCAGTGAATGATTTAGTGAGTAAACTTTTAAAGAATATTTAAAGAAATAGAGGGAAATGTTCATCACTCGTTTACAAATCGTAAGTTGAAGCACCTTCATATAAATATAATTTTATTAAATCCAATTTTATGACCTATTAATGATAACAATATATATTTATATCATCAAAAGAAACCAAGCAATCATGTTGTGGGAAAGCCCGATGTTAAAAATTCTACATACATTCTCCATTTTTGTGAACATAAACTTTTACTTAATAATAATTCTAAAAAAGTGTTGTCATACAAATAAAACAGATGTCAAGATTGTTCATAAATAAAATTTGTTTATATATACAGTATATAATCTAAGATTTCCTACTCTCAGAATAATTATTATTATTTTTTTGTAGTAATGTAAATTCACATTAAGAGAAACCATATGTTGGAATAATTGAAGCCACAAGTGGTTTTAACATGCATTTTGCGATTCTGCGCTGACATAAAAGAAAACGTCCAGATGTGTCTTGCATTATGTATGTGTGATATAAAATTGAGCACATCTGTGTAAAAGGAAAAAACGCTTCCAGTCAGTGAAGCATGTGAGTGAGGATCACACTGTGTCAAATCCCCTCATCTGCCATCAGCGGAAACACTTCTGAACCTGAGGGTCTGTCTGTCTGTCACCCCTGCTGCCAGCCATTGAAGAGGTGAAATCCTACAAACTCCTCCACTCAGAAATACAGAGATCTCAGAGCAGTGCGAGGGAATGCGCTGTATAAATCATACACTACCAGAATCCAATGTTCTGTATGTTACTGCATGGCATTAATAACAAGTACATCAGTATTTTCACTCCATATGTGTCCTCCTGAAAGCACCTGCAGCACTGAACTCAATATGCCACTGAAAAAGACAGAAGGCTCGGAAAACAGAAAAAAATTGGAGGTGAAAGGTTCTAGACTGGAAAAACCAAACGACAATGACAGAATAATGACGTCTGGCGCATAAATACCGCAAGGCATGAATTGTTGAACAGATGAAAAAAAACAAGCAAAGAGAGCATGGGGACAAATAAAAGGCAGAAAGAAGGTTGAGAAAAATGTGTGGCAAAGTAGGACAGCAAAGTAGACAGACAGATTAACTAAAAGGGACACCAGACACAGAGACAAAGAGCAAGCAGCAAGAACAAAGGATGGAGTGATGAAATGCAAAAGAAAGAAAGAGGGGAAAGAAGGACTTGGAGCTAAAACAGAGAGAGAAAGAGTGGAGAGAGAATGGGAGAGGAAGCAGCGTGCATGCTAAAATAGGTGGCAGACTCTTGTCAGTGCAACGATCTTGTCGCAAAGGACTGAGAAATTTCCCCGTTGAGAGGGACACATTCCTCCTGCCATCGACGCTGACCCATGCTGCACCGCTGCATTGATTTCTGTCGCTGGCCCATAAATGCATCACTTTAACTGTCTGGAATAAACGCACATTTTGTATCAACAGTAACATTTTGAGTACACGCTAAGAAATGTATCTGAAAATCTAACAGGTGACCTGCAGTGTGAACACTTTATGAAAGTGGAGGCAAAGTTTTTCATCTCACTGCACAAACACCTTCTACAAGATTTGAAAATATCAGGTGAATTGTACAGCTCCTGCAGCTCTGAATCAACAGCCCTCTGCTGCACGCAGAGGACTGTGTGCACATGTGTGCAAAGGGCCGTACAAAAACATTGTGAAAATTTCAGGGCAAGAAGGGCTCTATTGTACGGGGAGAGGCAGAATGTAGCTCTTATTCTGGTGCTGCTGGTCTGGGAGCATGGGGTGACATCAGCACAAAGACAGAAATGTAATGTGAGGCATCTCCAAAGCTAGCTTCAAGGCTAAACCACAGGCCTGTCTTTATGCCCACAGACTCTCACTTTTCAACAACATCTGATAATCAGGACATGACCACCTGATGACCTTTCTACTTGTTGCTAACGAACACAAGTCACGGCCTACAATATCTTACCAAACAGGCATGCTATGAAAATGAAAGATTGTCTGTTTGTTGTTTTCGGATTGCTCCATGGTTAGCACATATCTGTTAGGTTAATCATGACAGAATGACTCAGGGAAGAGTAATTCAATTATACTGATGGAGCATTGACATTTCGATCGGACTGAAATGGCTTACCGAGTGTTCCTGTTAGCTGAGTGCTATTAGAAAGAATTCTGTTTAAAAAAGAAATTACTTGATTTGATATAAACCTTTACAAAACATGCATGTTTGAGAAAATAAACAGAAACAGTTTCTAATTTTAACAAATAAATAATAAAACCTTACCTTTTATCATTCATTCTGTGTAGTCCTGGTTACCTCAGCCTTTACCTAAAATAAAACATATGAACTGAATATTAGAGTCACTGACTATACCTGGCAATTTCATTGTGAATAATTATCTTCTTTTTACTCAATACTCTATATAAACAGTGGTGTTCTTCTAATACAATACACATTTATAATGTTTGACCCTACAGCTGCTGTTATTCATAACTTCTTCTGTAATTCTCCACTAAAAGCAGCACTTTCCTTTTCTTAAAGGCATTTTATTGCACTGTTTTATTTACCACTACAGTAGTCACTTTATCATGCTCAGCTATAAAGACACAGATTTAGCAGCACAAAATCAAACCTGCTACACACAATGGCAGATTGCATGGGAATTCCTGAGGTCTGTTCAATCCATTAATGTATGCTGCGGTTGGATGTCATCAATTATGAATGAGAAACACGCACGACTCATAGAGAGCTGGTATAGAAACATGGGGAAGACGAGCAGCTGTAGTATTGTTATATTTTTACTGTACTGTGGAAAATGCAGAGTATGGAAATATATATATAAAAGTGGTATATGTTTTAGAACATTTTCAATACATGAGCTAATCCTTATGAACAGGACTAGTCAATCAGTCTACTTGTATAGATGCTGTAAAGTCTTTTTGCAGTTGGAGTCTCTTTCCCTTTAAGTCCCAGGTATTCAGCAGTGTGTTGACCCTGCCAGTGAGTTCATACCATAAGCAGACCCATATAGCTTCTCCTCTAGAGCCTCTGATCACGAGCCTGCTGAGCTGCTGCCTCGGTTATGTAAGATTACATAACACCAGGGCTGTCTGAGTAACATTTCATAACCTGGGGGTCCCACCACACTGGTATAATCATCAAATTCCCTCTGGAGTTGAGTCAAAGGCACTCGGCAAGTTAAGAAACAGAACATAAAGTCTGATATAAAAGAGCAGGTTAAGGAATCAGGGAAGATTTATCTCTCTGACCCTCTTTTGAGTTCGCTGACACCAGCAGATGTTTTGTTTCAGAAAGACTTTGGCTTAAAAAACTTTTCCCCTCGTTTTATTGAGAGTGTTTGTGGAGGTCAAGAAAAGGTTGACCCGAGGACGCTACTAGACAAAAGCTTCCTCCCCCCATGGCTTATCATAGTGATGCTATCTGCCCATAAAGGTCATATCATTGTGTATTAATTAAATCATTGCATTTGAATTGAATCAGCTCACATTTAGACACTAACGATTAGTATTTAAGTAGGCCAGTAACTGTTATCTAACGGTCTCTGATACACAGTTACCATTTTGATTTGAAACTTTCCAATCAAAACTTACTTGACAACTTCATACTTCTTCTTCTCAATTCATAAAAGACGACAAAAGTTTTTAAATCAAAAAAGACTGAAAGTGTTTCTGAGATATAAATAACCTCGACACAGCACATGCACATACTCCCCTCTGAACAATAATAGATAACAATCCTGGTGTTAGATAATGACTGTGGCAAGTGATTTAGAAAATGTGTGTGGAGATAACAGACAAAGCAGTAAATAAAAAGCAGAGGAAGATCAGGGAGCGATATAACAGGAAATATCAGAGGAAGATGCCGTAAGATTTTGGAGGCTTTGCACTGCGTGAGTAAAACTGGTATATTTAATGTTCATTATATCAAAAGAGCTTTAGATTGCAGACTTGTATTATATATCATACCTACAAGTTCGCAATATACACGCCACATTTGTCTGGTGATAGAGATTCATTCAGTTTGTTTCTGACCACGCTTTTCATTTGCAAATATGTCTGAAAACTTAAAAGATGCTAAATCTTTATCATAATAAAAAGTATCTGAAACTGTGTTCAGGCTGGCTGATGATGTGGAATAATTTAATCTTTAACTTTTGTTCATTGCCTGTAAAGGTTCAGATTACCGACCGAGACACAGAACGAATCGGGAATACCCGGATGAGTGAATCGAAGACGAGGAAAAAAAGAAAAAACAGGGAAAGTACAGGAGGGGTGATGAAACCCTGTAGCAATATCTGAAGTGTATTCACTTCTTTTTTTCCACCTTATGATTAATTTCTAAGCACTTCATCATCGACAACAATATATCTCAAAATATGAGATACGATTCTGCAAATCCACGCATGCGTAAGAGGGAGGGACCATCCGCCACTGCCGGCTATTAACTCTAAATCACACCACAGCACATTAACACACACATGCACAGACACAAAAATACACATGACTGATAGAAATGCACATACCCTGCCTCCTTCATACGCTAGTCTCCCGCTCATGGGCCTCTCTAAAACTGGGTGTATTCTGTGATTCCTTTCCAGAGCCTTCATCTAAATGTGAGCAGAGGCAATCCTTGAAGGAGAGGCAAAGAGAACAGCAATAACTCAAGATACAGAAGGGTTGAAGGAGGGAATTAGAGAGAGACACCGAAAGAGGGCGAGAGCTGGAGCGTGAGATGGGATAGACGAACAGGATGGGGGGATTAACAACCTAGGGAATGCATATTTTAAACAAGAGAACAAAAATAGGAGAGTTGAAAAAAATAAAGTGAAGGTGGGGGAAGGAGAATGCCTTTAGGAAAAAGGGAAAGGCACAGACAATGTGGGAAGGACAGGTACATGGTGTATACTTACAAATGAATGAGAAGAAAGACCGCAGAAGTGATGAAAAATGATGTCAGAAAATTAAATTCAAAGATGATCAAAGTGTACAAGTCTGAGTTTGAGGAGTCCAGTTTCTTCTAATTCAGAAGTTTTTTCCTCTCTTTTTGTCTGTGATTTTTTTTATCGATTTTTATCTAGCCGTCCTTCCTTCTTGGTTCTATCCCAACTGGTAATCGTCTTCCTCTCTTTCTTCTTCTGTATTTCTCACCAGTTCTAGTACTCTTTTTTTCTTCCCTTTCCCTATGACTCTTTTCTCTCTTTCCCTGTCTTTCATGCTGCACACCATGCTCTCCGTTTCCCCCTCATTTTTTTTTTTTGCCTCTGTCTCTTTCATACATCCATGCATCGGACACGATTTTCCTTTCTTCAACTCTCTCAGCTTCTGCTTCTGAATACAGAGAGGACTTTTAAAACAAGGTTTCTGAACGGCAGACGAGTTCCACGCAGAAAAAAACAAGAGACAAAAATACTGCAGAAGGAAGGAGAAAAAACTGTTGACAGGAAAGGACAAGCGGTTTGTGGCATGCAGTCAAATGCAGGGACAATCCACGGCCTACGTTTTTCATGGGCGCCACACATAGTGAGGGTGAAGCATCTGAGTGGCGTTGCCTCCGTAAATGAAGGCATAACCGAAAGCAAAGAAGAGAACGAAAAGTAAAAGGCAAAAACTGAGCTCGCTGCAGCTGGCCTCCAGTGAAAGTGGATAGTAAGGGCGCGTGAGGAAAATGAGTGGGAAGGAGTCCGGGGCGTGTGCATGTGTGTGTGAAGAGGTGGGAGGGGAAAAAAAAGGAGAGTCGGAGAGAAAGAGAGAGACTGGAGGTTAATGGAGAAATATCCATGAGGGAGGGATAGAGGAGGAGTGTGTCAGTATGGAGAGGAAAGAGAGAGAGGGGAAGAGAGATGGGGGGGCAGGAAAAGGAAAAATTTTCTTTCTTTTACACTCAAGGAATTCAAATTTTGTGCTTTTCTTTTTACCCCTTACGTTCCAAAGCTAATACCCTCTCTTTCTATGTGAAGAAAGCGGAGAGGAAGAAAGACGAGAATAAAGCTCCTGTGTGTGCTTCGTCTGTAGCCCCTGCCGTTCCTTTTCCTGGCTTCCTTTCTGCTCCGGCTCTCCTCTATTCAACCTATTTTCTGCACGTGCACTTGAACTCTAAATCCTGTCTGCTTTCCCCTCCCCTCTCCTCTCTCTCTCTCTCTAACTGCGCATCTGTGCGTCTCTGCCTCGCTCTCCCTCCGTCTCTCCTCAGCAGAGGCTTGAAATAGTGCTAGCAGGCAGGAGAGCGCGAGGGGAGGGATAGGAGAGGGCGAGGGGGACAAAAAGGGGAGAGAGATGTTGAGAAGGGGGGAGGGGAACGAGCATAGACGGGCTGACATAGAGAGCACAGAGCTGCTGAGTGTGTGTCCTGCATGTGAACATGTCTTCACATTTGTAAACACACATTTGTCTACCTTGGATTTAGATGCAGTCATAACATGCTAATGCTAATAAGATGCTAGCCAAGAAAGCAGGAAGGAAAAACATGACTTATTTCAGGACAAAGAAGTCTACAACTAAAGCTGCAAGCTTTTTAATATTTAGAATAACTAATATTGTTTATTTATATAAATTAAGAACTTTGCAAAATTTAGGAAAACTCTTCTACTTCTTGTGAAAACTATTTTTCCTTATTCTAAGCAGTGAAAAACCCAAAAAGAGCTCTCTTGCTTCATCAATAATTTTTTTAAATGTCATGTAAATGTACATGTCAATGTAAAATGACAATTTATAAGGTTAGAATTTTGCATTTTCTCTGCATGATTTTTGAAACAAAACAATTAACTATTAGCCATAACATGGTGATATCCATTAAAATAAAGTCTGTTTATCATGTTTAATTGCTAGGTTAACATCCACCATATGGCTTAGCTCTGCCAAGATTGTGTTTTTTTCTGGAAAAGTTTTAAAATGCAACATTTTCATGAAAATGACTTGAAAGTTCCTGCTTTAGTCAATTTTTATATTTTAACCTATACTTATATATATATATATATATATATATATATATATTTTTTTTTTTTTTTTTTTTTTTTTTTTAACCATGCAGAAACAACAAATTAGGCTAAAATTAATTTTCATTCTAAAAAAAATGACCAAGCACAATAAAGTGAAAGTTTAGTTCCATAACAAAAAAAATTAAAGGTAAAAGACTGAAGTCAAAGAGGATTGTGCATTAGTTCTGAAGTGCATTTTTATGACACCTTTCTCAAACAAAAATCACAAAGTGCTTTACAGATACAATATGAGAAGCTCAATGAAATAAAACTCTGGTCAATATATTTAAATACAAATCAATAAAAGCTAAATTTTAAACACATGAAAGATAAATTAGGTCACAAAAGATTCACCTAACTAAAGTCTAGTCCTATAAAAAAAATTAAAGTCTTAGCTACTTCACACACAACACCACTGCAAATGTTAATGTCCGAAAACAACACCAAGGGCTAGTTTCACTTTATGTGTTGCCTTTTAATCAAACAAGCATTAGTTTTGCATTTCCTCAGTCTTTTCTGTCTGCATATTTATTTGTTTTCCATCAGCTGTAAGAACCTCAGCTCAAAATAAATAAAAGTAGTTAGATTTTTTTTTTTTTTTTTTAAGAATTATAACTTACAAAAGTCACTTGTATTTTCTTTTAAAAAAAGAATTCAACTACAGCTCATTACACAACTGCTGACTCCCAAAAAATATATCAAAAACTGCAGCAGGTTACAAGATCTTCTTTCACTCTAACAAACCTGCTAAGAGTAAACAGCTACAACTTAAAATAAATGAACTAGTCTTTTTACACATTAAAATGATACTGTGGATTTGAAGAATGCTCTGTGTGAGTTATAGTTCCTTCTGTGGAACAGAGAGTGTTTATGTTCAGGGGAAAATGGCCACTCTGTTGTGCTGGCTGCTTGTCTTGTGTACATGAATTTTGTCAAATAGTAGAACAAACTGCTAGCGTTGTGTTTCCTTAAATCATAGTATTCAATTTTGATCTAGTGTGTGAATGTGGCAGTGATATACTATATTACTGCCTGTGTGGCTGTTTGACTGGGTGAAAAGTAGGTCACATCAATCCAAGAAGAAAACCTGACTTTCCAATGTTATCAACACAACATTTCAAATATGTTTGTTTTTAATGCGGCTACATCAAACAATTATAATCACAACCTATAAGTGCAAAAATGTGATGCCTTTTAACATGCAACAATACCAAGAAAATTTACCAGACCTTTGTATTCAAGAAGCTAAAAGTCTGGAATTTTTATTTTTAAAAAATCAAACATATTTTCCTTGTAGTTGTCCAAACAAAAACATGCCCTTCAACCCCTTCATTTAAACTCTACTTATTGTTATGACTATGTTCCAAAATGAAAACGTAAATGGAGTTGTTACCATGCAGGAAAGCTTTACAGTTCTGACAGATATTATTACTATATGTAATTATGTGAATTAAGTCCAGTAGAAACACTATTCCACTAGCTTCTAGCTTTATTAGTCTGACTAATTTAGAAAACGTTGCTCCTAGTTACTTGTAATTGGCATTTTCAATTATTTTTCCATTTTATACAGTCAGTCATCGAGAACAAAAAGTAATCTACACACTAATCAACTGTAAAAACAAGCTATTAGTTGCAGCTGTTTAAATTCAGTAATGGCAGATGCTTTAATGCCTTTGGAAACAGGAAAAAAAAAAGGTAAAATGCACTTCTTTTCAGGATAAATGATATATATTTTTTATTATGATCTCTCTTTAGATATTATAACAGGTAAAGTGAAAACTGAGTAAAAAGCTGTACTATATTGTGAAAGTATTTTGATGTCAGGGATAAAGTTTAATGTGATAGTGGCACAAAAGCGAAGGGCAAAAGTTGGAAAAACTGGCCACTTTTGTCAGATAGTGTTTTCTGTGCACTGTCCTCACATTACATGCGCATGTAAATTTGATATGAAAGAGGGAATGGCAAAAAGTTGAAAGCATTAAGTACATATGTTTTCTAAGTGTAGCATTCCGGCTAAATGCTTTAAACTATAAAAATGATTACAAATCAAGCCAAACAATAACTACTTGTATATTTTATAATGTTTTAAGTCGTCGTCTTCTTTTATACGTCAAGATTTTTTTTCTTGTAGTTTAATTTAACCAAACAAACTACATAAATAAACAGTTAATTACTCAAAAAAAGCTCTCTTTAACATACAGATACATCCTTTCCAGACAGTATTACTTACATTCTGTTAAAATATCAAAGAGCTTCTAACCTTTGAGTGTCTTCCTCTCTCAAACAGCTTCTCCCCTCTTACCGTCTGCACCGAAGCCTTCTAAAAAGCATTAGGATCTGTTTGTAAAAAGAAAATAGGGCCAGGATATGAAGGACGTCACAACACTACCCTCTGCTGGGCTGAAACTAGAATATTCTTCTGTTTATCATTTTTTAAAAGACGTGTTTAAAATGATTATTTTTGCACTTAACTCAGAAAATTAATATTAATATAAGTAAAGAACAGTACCTTTGTCTTTAATTTGGTTCAAATTGGAGAAGTTTAAGTATAATTTGACGCTGAGGAGAGGGTTAATCCACACCATGGTTTCATCATTTTCAAATGAGGACAGTCTCCCTCCATCCCTCATCAGCATCATCCTTCCTTTAGATGCTTCTCCGCGTTAGCTTCGGCTAAACTAGGACGACACATCCACACCACACCTGTAGGCTTGACAAACGCCCGTGAAGGGTAACTAAAACATATTTATATAAATGGATAATTTAACGGGTTTATATACAATTAAAATAGCAGAATATCGCGGTGCTTGCCTGCTATCAGTTGAAGTCACTGTAGCTAAGTTAGCTAGTCCTGCAGCTACTGTTAGCTAAAAAAAAACAAAAAAATCTCCAGCATTTGCAGCGGCTGTGCGCA
The DNA here is from genome assembly GCA_006937965.1 of Callopanchax toddi. Lineage (NCBI taxonomy): Eukaryota > Metazoa > Chordata > Actinopteri > Cyprinodontiformes > Nothobranchiidae > Callopanchax > Callopanchax toddi. Next base: position 3,884,873 of record SSNR01000012.1, read on the forward strand.
CGTCAATTAAAGCCCTATTTATCTAACTCACCTTTGTCTCCATTTTGTTTTTTAGATGCCCAGTGTGACGGTGAAAGATGTCAACCAGCAGGAGTTTGTTAAGGCTCTGTCAGCCTTTCTCAAAAAGTAAAACACTCAAAGCAGCAGAGTCACCTGTCACTCACACGGCTAATGAAGAGCCGCTCAAAGATAGCAAGTGACCTTATGCTAATGCTAATATCATGCTAATTACAATGCAGTGAAAAGGTGTTCCCCTCACAGATTTGCTTGCTTGCTATTTGCTTTTTGTGGTTACATTTAAATGTTTCAGGTCAGCAAATACACTTCAATGTCAAGCCAAAGTAACATGAATAAATAAAAAAATATATAGTTTTCAAATTATTATTACATTTTTAATAGATAAATGCTGCCCAAACCAAATTATGTTGAAAAAGCAATTGCTCCCTATGCTTAATCATTAATTGTAGCACATTATTTGGGAAGCTGAGATGTTACATCCAGACCTGTAGATTTAACTGGCCTGCAGCATGAATTAGGCTACAAAATCTAAAAAAAAAAGCAGCACATCATGTCCTGTTTTAAAATTTTAAACAAAAGAACCCAGAACAGCATCGTAAACCACTGCAGACCTCACATGGTTAGAGTTAAGGTCATGATTCAAAAATAAGAAACAGTGCAAAAATGACTTCCATAGGAGAGTTCCAAGGCCGAAACCTCAGATTCATATAATTACATTTATTGATTTTATATAGCCTTTCACAAACTGCTTCCCAAACATAATTAAAACAAGAATAAATATAAAATAAATAATTAAAAGAGTAAATAAGAGTTTGAAATTTGTAATAAAAGTCACAATGTTACTGAGTATTAAATCCCTACCTGAATAAAATATTAAGATTGGATTATAAAAGCACTAGGTCAGCGATTAGGTGTTAGTCCAGTGAAAGCTGGTTCCAGTCATCCCAGTGTTTATATTTGGTTCTCTGATCGTTCTAAATAAACTTTAGTCAGCTTTTACCATTAATAAATGAAATCATCTTTTATAAAGTGCTATTAAAGGCTATTATATAAAGTTGTATTTTTTGGAAACCAATAAAAAACATACTTTTTAGCAATAATCCACACAGGACTGCATATTTAGAGTTGTGCATAATCCTTTAAAATGTAAATTACAAGGTGATTTCTTCTTTTTATTTCATCGTTTTTCCACTTCTTGATGTAAAAAGAGGTGAGCTTGACAAAGCCGGTGTTCAGCTGGTAAATGGCGATCTTATGGTTGTTGGTTTTTTTTTTTTTTTGAGAGCATCTTTTTGACTTTATTGTGTCACTTTTCCCTCTGTGGGAATTCATCTCATAAATCAATGATATCCTCTCTGAATGTGAAGTGGATTCGTGTTCTCTCAATGCAAACCTTCAAGTTCTGCACAAGCTCTTCTATAAAAACACAATCCGTCATTGTGCTTAAGAGCCCTTGAAAACATTCAGCGGGCGGTGAAACATCAAATGCACTCTGTTTTCATTCTCAACTAAATCACAAAGCATATAAAACCTTTTTATGTTTTATTGAGATCACTAATCCCGCCTGTTTCTGAATTACTATATTTGAAAGTAAGACAGACCTTTAATTTGCAGGCAAACGATCCAATCGGTGTTGAATTTTTCAGGTCTGGTAAACTAAAGGTTCCTGAGTGGGTCGACACGGTGAAGCTCGCCAGGCACAAAGAGCTGGCTCCCTGCGATGACAACTGGTTTTACACCAGAGCAGGTTGGTTGTACTACAAGTGTTTCACCTAATTCATCAAAGATGTAGCTAAAAATCAGACTACATGTTACAGAGCCTGTATGGATCTCTTCTATAGGTCGTTTTTAGGCCTTGAAGCATGTCAAACTGTAAGCTTTTCTGTGAATTCAGAAGTTATTTCCATCATTTTTCAGCCATAATCCTACAGGTAGTTGTGTAATATTAAACAGGTCTTTCACATACTTCAAAACTTACACAATATTTACAAAAACCACACGTCGTCCCTTTGGCGGATGTGGATATCTACAAAGACATATATACCAGAGAAATGTCACACGTGTGATAAGTTGAGAATGTTTCACGTCTTTCCTGTGATAGAACAAGTACACATTGCACCATATAAGTTTCCTCCGTGTTGCCACAGCGTCTACAGCTCGTCACCTTTACCTGAGGGGAGGTGTGGGCGTGGGCTCCATGATCAAGATCTACGGTGGGCGTCAGAGGAACGGCGTATGCCCCGCCCATTTCAGCGTGGGCTCCAGGAACGTAGCGAGGAAGGTCCTCCAAGCTCTGGAGGGCCTCAAGATGGTGGAGAAGGACCCAAATGGGTACGAGGAGTGGATTCAGAGGTGCTGATTTGAATGAGTGTATGATTTGTATTTTAATATCTGTGCTGCTCATAGCGGTCGTCGGCTCACACCTCAGGGCCAGAGAGACTTGGACAGGATTGCTGGTCAGGTGGGTTACACAAAGCCTGTAAAATATTGCGTAATACCTGTATTTACAGAGTGATTTTGTATATTTATTGCTTTCCTGTTATGTTACGGCCCGCATTAGAGTCCTCTTTTCTCTCTTTATCTCTTCTCTTGTATGTTCAGGTCGCTTCAGCAAACAAGAAACAGCGAAGTTTACAAAGCGCCGTCTGAGGGATGCATTCAGAGAACACACAGCAGTGAAATGCTTTATCTTTTACTGCTTATTTACTCAAGTTTGCTTGCCTCCCATATCAATCCAGTTCCTACAGTAACCTGGGAGAAAAGGCACTTCATAGACACGCATGAGTCTGTGGTACAGAACAACAACAACTCAATGTATTACATCTTAAAAACATGAAAAATTCATTATTGGGAAAATATGTTAGCATGAAGAACAACAGAACAAAACCTTGATGCTTTTATTAACTTCCATGACTGAGAACTTTTGACTTAAACAATCACAGTTAAATGGTTGCAGAGCCAGTTAGTTGATGGCTGTATAGTCAACTGTAGGTGTTTAGTTGCTCTGCATTGTGGAGTTGATCCAGCTGTTGTAGCGGCACACGCGAACGTAGACGCTGGGGTGTCCCTGCATGGCGCAATCCTCACCCCACGACACAACTCCCTGCAGCTGGCCGCCACACACCAGAGGACCCCCAGAGTCGCCCTGCAGACACCAGATGTAGGGTTAATACTGGGCTTTTCAGCTTGTGAATGCAGGATTTCTCACTAAAATGAACCGTTAGTTACCTGTCTGCGGTCATAATGTTGTGGCTAATCAATGCATATTATGACAGAGTGTATTCAGTGAAATCAGTTGGAAAAAAGTGCAAAAATGAATTACCTGTTTGACATTTTATGACATAATGCTATATAAAACTTTCTTGTTTACTATCACATTGAAAATTACCATTAAACTGTGAAATGAATGAATGTTTTCAGCTCCTCTCTGATTGGGAAAGCCCTTAACTTGTTCCTGTGTTCTCACCTGGCAGCTGCTGGCGCCTCCCTGCATGAAACCGGAGCACACCATGTTCTCTGTGAAGAGTTCGGGGTAGGCGTTCCTGCAGATTCTGTCGTCGATGATTGGCTGCCTCAGACACTGGAGTCTGTCAGGGTAGTTGCCTGGATAGTGGGAGGAATAATCTTAGTTTATATATTTATTTTTTATCAAAATGCATTTTGCAGTACGTAAAAAGTCCAGCACTGTCGGCGCTGATCTTTGATTAGATTGCTCTCCCACAGCTCAAACATCTGTATTTAAACAGTGAGCTGTTTTAAACCTCGTGCTTTTTGTCCTGCTTATATCAGACACCACGCTATCCAGCTTCATACATTTTGTTGACTTTTTGCATTGCATGCATTCCTAATGCTGGATTCCTTTGACTGAACGCTAAGCCTTTTCTCCTTTCTGACATCACTCACTTCCGTTGGCGGACGTGTTGCCCCATCCGGACACCAGGCAGTTCTCGTCGGCCACGGGGCAGCGAGAGGGCAGGGACACGGTTTGGACGTAGCTGTTGAGGGTGGCGGGGCGGCTCAGCTTGATCAGCATGATGTCGTTGTCCAGGCTGTAGCTGCTGTACTGAGGATGCCGGATCAGCGTGGCAGAATTGATCCACTGCTCAGTTCCTTCATTCACAGCAATATTGTGCTCACCGAGACGCACCTGGAGGCTTCTGTACACATTTTCTGTGTTAGTCTCTTGCTCTTTTATCACCCCTGCTCATTCTTCTTTTTAAGTTCTCACCCTCCTCTATAACTAGCTCGTTGGTGATTCCTAAAGTGACTTACGGTTGGTAGCAGTGAGCTGCAGAAACCACCCACAGGCTGGAGATGAGAGATCCACCACAGAAGTGGTATCCAGCGTTCAGAGACGCCTGGTAGGGAACCGAGTGTTTGGGACACTCGTACCCTCCAACAACTCTCTCATCTTCAGCTGCAACGACTGACAAAGCACATGATTTTAGGAGTATGGCATAAAGAAACGCCAAGAAGCAAATATACAAATGTCTGTCATAAAAAGTAAAAATAGATTTGTTTCTCACATGCAGCTCCAAGCAAAACCAGAAATACTCGGGCCTTCATGATGTCTGAGTGAGGAAACAGCCCACGCTGGAGCTCTTTATAAACTCAGGTCCTGCCTTTTTACGTCCCTGTTTTCTCACAGTCCAGGAGGTGGATGTGGATGGGAAAGAGCCATATGGCTGACGGCGGCTGTAAGACCTTGACTGATGTTTAAAATGAGGCATGCTGCCACTTCCGACCAGTGCTGTTGTTGATTTGCAGTTATGTAATCAGCAGTGACGCTGATGTCTGTTTAAACAGGAGCAAATTAAAAACCTGACATCAAAAACATTACACAACTGGTTTTTGAGAATAAAAATAAAGTTTATGAACATTTAATAAAAAATGTAACAGGATTATTCTGATAACGATGCCCCTGATCTCCACTCAACAGCAGGAACCTTTGACATCATTCCCAGTAAACCATCTGAAACCTGATGAGACCGCTTCAAGCTGCAGAAGTAATCTGGGACCAAACGGGCCACGATGATGCTTCTCTAACGCAGTTCTAGACCCTTAAAGGGGTTCAAGGCAACCATCATCATCTTGTCGATGAAGCAGATTTTCAGGTCAATAAAATACTGGAATTAAACAGGTGTTCACATATTTATATACCAGTAATTCTTCTTTTCCTTTTAGCATTTCCCTTCATGGGTTTCCACAATGAACTATCTGGCTCCATCTAACCTCTAGTCTCCCAGTCATGTCCTCTTTCACTGCATCCATCCTCTTTGGTCTTCCTTTAGATCTCCTTTGCTCCCACCTAAGCATCCTCCTACTGATATATTCACTGTCCCTTTTCTCTACATGTCCGTCTCAAAACATCTAACATGTGCTGTCCCTCTGATGGACTCATTCCTGATCATTTTCATCTCTACTACCTCCCGTCTTCTCCTCAGCGCCACAGCTCATACAGCATCGCTGGTCTCACCACTGTCTTCTACACCTTCCTTTCATTCCTGCTGGAAACTCTTTTATCACTCGTCGTCATTCCTGACACTTTTCTCCATCTATTCCAACCTGCATGAACAAGTTCCTTCACCTCTTATTCCCCACATTACTCTGGACTGTTGACCCTAAGCTCCTTCACCTCTGACCCCTTTGGGTCCCCCTCATTCACACTCACGTATTCCGTCTCATTCCGGCTTTCTTCCTTTACCTTTCCAGGACAAACATCCACCTCTCCAGATTTTCCTCCACCTGCTCTCTCCTCTCACTACAGATCATGATGTCATCAGCAAACATCAGTCCATGGAGATTCCTGCCTAACTTCATCTGTCAGCCTGTCCATCACCATAGGGGCTCAGAACTGCTTAATGTTGCTTTCAAAAACCATCTCAGTTCTCTATGAAAAACTGTAAAAGAATACAAATTTATCTCTTTAACTGGTAGGTCAACTACCTGGTAGACTCCTGAATAGACCTGAGAAATCTACAAATAGTTGCAATATGAAAGATATTTTCCAAGCTTAAAAAAAAATCTGTTGACATTTATAAATTGTATTGTTTCATTAAAAAGTATTAACATTTTCAAAATGTATTTAAATATTTAGGATTTTTAAAGAGACATTTTATTTATTAAATACAATGTGATAAGTAAAATACTGGCAAGAGAAATCAACATTTTGAACAATTCTTTATTTGAACATAAATAAAAAAAGGTGAAGGTAAAAAAATATGCAACAAGTTTAGAAATTTTTTATACAAATATTTACAGGTGGATTCATAGTGAAATTGCAAAGTAACATGAATTTAAATGTAAAATGTAATTATTCCAAACAAAAGCCTTTTTCCCATTTTATACAACCAGTAGCTTTATGTGGTTGTCCAATGAAACTAAATACGCAGTCATAATTGCTTAAGCTCGTTAGTATTTTTGTTGTTTTATTTTTGTATAATAATAATAATAATAATAGAGGTTCACCAGAATGGAATTCCTTTAAATGCGTAATTAAATAAAACGCTGCTTCATTACACCTTTGAGGTAGCACACCTGAGACAGACATGAAAAGGAACAGAGAGGATAAATAAAAACCTGGGCGTTCGCTCAATTTCTGTTAGTCAACCTTCACTGAGTTTAAAAGCTCAAACACATTTCCATCAGTTTGTGGAATAAACATTTATTGTTCAAATATACAAAATAAGGGGTTGCAGAGAAAGAGCATATTCATGTTGAACCCTGCAACAAGAAAATTCTCCCTCATGAGCCTTAAAATACACGTACACACAAAAAACAAAGAACAGGTTATAGAACAGTGGGATAAAAGATCACAGCATTTCTGCCATTACGAATAAAAAAATTCTGTCTGAGCGGAGGAAGAAACTGTTAGGATGACTAGAAAAACTTGTAGGGATATCACCAGCACCTAAAATCTTGGAAGTCCCAGCTGACCAGAGTGAAGTTAGCCGCTCTACAAATGTACACAAGGTGCTTCGAATGAAATGCGTTTACTTTGAGTGGAAATGAAAACGTGCCCTGTCTGCTGCGACGGTGATGCTGCCGGAGGAGGTTGTGTCAAAGTAAGGTGCTGAATAAATTCTCCCCATCCTCCTCTTTTGATCTCGTGTTTACAGAGACACTCGGTCGGCGGCGCAGGAATGAATCCCTCTTTGCAAAGTAATGACTGCAATCAGGTTCTGCTGGTGCTCGCCGTTTGTAGGTGTTGGTAATGACCCGTCGAGACCCGGAGGCCAGCACCTGAAAGGGTTGTGGGTGTGAAACGGTAAAACAAATCTAAAGGAACACTGCAAACTATCCAGAACTCTGAAACCAGAGACTTCATCACGACATTTGATTTATGGCTCTTTTCTGGTTTGACTGCAAACACGACTCATCTATAAATAAAAACAAAACTGTTTATGGCTTTGCCATCATTTCATATGACTTTTAGCTTGGGGATTTAATGTGTTTGTACTAATTAAGGTAGCGGCGGCATCGTCTCGCTCCACAGTTGCAGTGCAGCTTGCTTTCATCATCCTCGATGGGGAACTTGTAGTCGTAGGTGAGCTCCTCGCCCCGGTAGATCTTCCTTAGGGCAAAGATGACGATGTGCTTGCGTCCGTCCACGTTGATGACGCGGGAGTAGCAGTTTGGCTCGCAGGAGTGGTTGATGAAGCGGGCCGCATTGCCTTGCATCGTCGCGTCCACCACGTCAAAGTCATCGATACGGAACATGTAGCAGCCGATGCCCTGACACCAAGACACAAACGATAATTAATCTCACATTTTTAAACCCATTTAAAATGAAGAGTCTTCTATATTTATTCTATATTCTATATATTTACTGCAATATTTACTGAACATGTTTGCCAGAGATAATTCAAGATTGCAATGCATCACCCTGTAGGTCTCATGCTGTGATTTAAAGTTAATCTGATCTCAGCTCATCTCCAGGGGAGCTGCCCCAAACAGAATCGTCTATTTTTACTAACTGTGATGTAAGAATATGAGCCAAAGAAGAAAAATATTGGGAGTCCTCCAGCTCTGTCAGTCTTCTCGGGCTGTTGATAGAGCTGTCAGTCACACCAGAAACAAGAGGCTGTGCCAGCAGGAGGAGATCAGCTGCCTTTACTCTGCAGCGTTTCTCTGAGGACTCCTCCGTTTGCATCACAGCATGTGGTGAGACAATTCAGCTCAGTTTGTTTTACACGCCATTCTTCCTGTGCAATAATTAAACTAAAAAATAACATTTCTTTTTATTGAAATGACAAACTCAACAAGAGGAGTCACAATGTTTAGATTCTGTAGTTTTATTTTTGGATAATTATCTTAGTCCCTCCGAGCTGCGTCGAGATCCAGAAAATAAATGAGGAAGTGAGACGCAATGTGAAATCACAGCAATGTTTATCAGACAGATTTTGATCGTTATAAAATCTTTTCTTAAGCACATTTTTCTTTAAAGAAAACTTAAGATCCTTCAGTAAATTCTCATGCAATTTTTGATGCCTAAAGTAGAAATATTTACTGCAAATTCACAGTAAGTCAGAGTACAGAACAGCTTTCCTTCGGGACAAAATTACATTCATAAAAAAAATGAGAAAGTCGTTTTACAGCTTAAAGCGGTTCTCTGGAGCATTTTTCTCTGTATCAAAGTTTTCTAAATGTTCTAAATGATATTTCAGGTCTAAACTATGATCTATGGGTTGAGTTCCACAACATCTGTCATTCTGATGAAGACCCTCCTTCCTCCTAGAGACCCCTTTCCATTATTTCTTGACGCCGACATTTTTCAGCCAATGAAATTCAAATGTCTGCATTCTCTCAACATGCACGCGCATCGACCAAACCTGTACCAGTAGGGGGCGCTGTCGTACAGGACGCTCCGTGTGTTTCTCTGCCGTCTCAGCCGTTCACTGAGGACTCACGGCTCATTTCTACTAAAAACCTACCCATTCTCCAGCTAAAGACGGGTTTATTTTTATTTTTAAACCTTTCACCTCACAGAATGGCAAGGCTTGACAGGATTATGCGTTTATTTTGGTCAGAAAGTTCATCCAGGGCCGAGTCAAGTTCAGCTTCAGAGTCCAGCAGCAGCTCTCTGCTAACAGAGCTAATATCAGAAGCAGCAGAGACAGAGAGGGCTCATCAGACCCTCGTAGTATTGTTGGAATAAGATTGTGAACTGTGAGTGATTAAACCCTACACATTGAGCTGTACAGTTCATGTCAGAAGTATATGCGCCGCGTGCACGCGCGCACACGCGACCGGACGCGCGTGTTGAGATGTTTTGAGGAGGAGCCTTTGGACGCTAGATTCAAAAACTGCTCTCCTGATGAAATCCTCCGGAGTGCTGCTTTAAGACAAAAAATGTGCACACATTTTTTCATTCATTATTGCAGACCTGAAATTATAAAAAGCTAATTAAATATGGAGTTCATGTTTACAGATATAGACTTTTGTTTAGTTTATGTTTTACCTTTTCTGGTCTTGTTCATTATTTATGATTTCATACAGAAGTGATGCATTCTAATCAGACTATATCATTTATTTGAATCTCATTAGTTAATTTTTTTAATTCACAAGAGATTCAAATCGGGAGTGATTTATTTGAGAGTGAGACGAAATTAACAAGTGAATAAGCTAGTCTGCAGTGTCACCAGAAGGTGGCGACAAATGCAATAAATCATACCTTATTAATGAATTGTAGTTTTTAGAAATATTTGGGATTTTATATCACTGAGGACACATCAGTCAGGTGACCTTACAGTTGTTTGTTGGCAAATTTGCAAACTTTTTGAGTTTTGTTGCCGTTTTAAAAAATCTGAGCCAAAGAAACAAATTAAAGTAAATTGAAACAAGAAAACTACAACATAATGAAGTAGCTTCAGCAGATTTTAACATTTTGAAACTTTTGCACCAGAACTAGACACAATGTTAGTTATTAAAAACTTTTACCAACCTTGCTGTCATAATATTTCTCCCGTTTATCAGTCAGGACAGCGCGGATAACTGTGCCGGCGTATTCGATCACCATCTCTCCAGCCTCAATGTTCCTTTTACAGAAAAGTCCACGGCCATGAATTGGAGATCTATGAAGCAAAAACCAGAAAATCCACTTTGTTTACTTGATAATGTATAAAATCTCTGGAATATTGTTGCCATTAGTTTTTGTAATTACCTGTAAACCCCTACGGCTTCTTTGGAGATCTTCTCCAGGTGTCTGAACCTCATCGCCATGGGAAGCTCGGTGCTGGTGGCTCGCCTGGTGGACAAAATAAAGTCAACGTGGACCTGAATCTGCTGCTTCTTTTAGGTAGTTACATACAGAATCAACAAGTCAAAGTGATTTGATTAACTCACCTTGAACCTTTAAGTGGAAATTCATCATCGTCTTCATCAAACGGGCCTACTAAGTCAGGAAGTTCTCTGTGCTGCGATGCCAGGAAGTTGAACATATCAAACGTTGCTTTCCTGATTTAAGAAACATAAAAGGAGGAAATTTAAAAGAATATAAACACAAGACCAAGTAAAAGTAAAAACTGATGCGATGTGAAGTATTGTCTGCACCGTGTGTAGACTTCAGCTCTAGCGCAGCCGCTCGGGTTGAGAGGCAGCTCCTCCTCCACATCGTCACAACGGTGGAATCGGAAGCGGTGCTGTTTGCAGTTGGCCGCGCCTTCCAGCTGCTCCAGCAGGAAGATGACGGCGTCGTGGACGATTCCGAGCATCCGGGGGCCGCTCATCACTCCCAGAGGAATCTGCTTCAGGTGGAAGTCCGCTCGAGCTTCGAGGACGCCATCGATCACGGCTCGCCAGGCAACTGAGTGAGGAGAGCAAGAATTCACACCTCATGCTGTTCTTTGTTCGTGTGCTCAGAGCAATTTGTGACAAATTAACAAAACAAACCCTCGATGCTGTTAGCCTTAACGCTAAAGCCGTCATCGCTGGTGATTTCAAAACGAAGGTGGGGCTGATTCATGCGCGTCTTCTTCCTGTGTTTTAGTGCTGGTGCATCCTCTTCTGAGCTGAAACCTGCAGCGTTCAGAACAAACAGGAATCAAGTTTCACAGCTCCTGAAAAAGTATACTTAATATGTAACTTTTAGAAAACATCAAAACACAGAAACATGAATAAACCTGTATAGGGGCCCCATGCAGAGAGGTCTCCGTGTCGAGCGCTGACCCACGTGTGCGTTTTCACCTGAGGGCGTGACCTGGTTTGTGGTGATGAAGGTGGACTCTCATCATGAGGACACCTGGATTAAAAAAACACTCCAATATTAAAATACAAAAATGTATAATTTACCAACATTAATGATTGGGAGTTGTTTACTTTCATTGATGTGGTTTGTAGATAAAAGTTACCTGAAAGGTGCAGCAGGCAGCTCAGGCTTAGACTCATCCTCCTGGTCCAGATCGAGGATGTCACTTACTGATGGAGCTTTCATTCTAACGCCACTTATCCTGTTTAAAGAAATACAGCATTTTTTAAAGAATTTGTAATAGAGTAGACAAATTTTCTGGGTTAATGACTGAATAATTTATGTTGCAATAAAGTGTTTTATTTCTTTAAATACCTTGCTTGCTGAACATCCTCTGGTTCACTTGATGGATCCTTCAGGACGTCCATCTTTGATTTTTTTTTGGACGGCCTTTCGGACAAGGAGGACACCCTCTTTACTCTGACCTGGTGGCGTTTCATTCTTTTGGGAAAAACACTGGGGGTCTCCGAATGTCCCAACGAGGACTCGTCTGAGTCTGCAACACCTGGAACCCGTGATGGTTTCCTACTGTCCTTTGGCTGGCGAGTGTTGCTGAGAATGATGGGTTTTGGCCTTGAAGTGTCTCGATGCGTAGCCATCGCTCTATCAATAATAGCCTGAGCAGTTTGTTCTTTGATGTCAGACCTCTGTTGAGGATCAGTCTGAAGGGTATTGGGAGCGACAGAAGCTGGAAGAGAGCTGCTTTTCATCGGCAAAACTTTGAAAATGATTTTTTTCTCTAGTGGTGTGTGGTTACTAACAGGAGTGACGTTCGGGTCAGAGGGGCTGGTCGAAGGCTTTACTACGACACGAGGAACAGACTGAGTCAAAGTGTTACCACTGTGGAGAATCTTGGCAATCTGACTTATCCTGTTATAAGCAGGCGAGTTTGCATTAAGCATCTGAAATGTGTTTGTTAGCGGGTCTTTGATGAGAATCTGCCCCTGGCGGTTGACGAGTAGAACCTGGCGGTTAGGAGCCTGAGATGAAGGCGAGTTCGCCGTCTCGGCCTGATTCTGCTGACTCCCTAGCTTCGAGGTGTCCAAGCGGATAGCGATTCGTCTGCCCTGCGTGGGACTGGGTTGAATGGGTAAAGGGTTTAAGCCGTTGATTATGATGGGGGATGTGACCGGACGCGGGACTACGCAGAACTTGGCAGGAGCAGAGGGAACAGCGGCCAAACCAACCACCTGTCCAGGCTTACGGGTCAGGGTGTTGACTTTTGGCTGGAACTGAAGAGTTTGTTTTGGCAACACACGCTTGGGGATTGATGACGATGATGTCTTCTTCATTGCAATTCTCTTCGTCATTGTGTGAATTCTTGGGGATTCAAGCTCTGGACAAAAATCTGGATCGGTTTCGTCATCTTTAAATGCTTCAATTGAGTCGGTTGAGTTACTTTCATCTTCGTCATCATTTGACCTGTGGAGTAAGCTAACTGAGGAGTCATCTACCGCTGAAACTGAATGGTCTGTTTCTGTATTCATATTTAAGTCCTTTGGAAGCGCTGGTGAGTGTGAGGTCACAGAGACCTCCTCCTGTAGTGACAGCTCATTGTCTATGCAGCTTGATTCAAGAAAAACGGGAGGGGATAAAGTTTCATGACAGCCTACTTCAGGTGGTTGTTCCTCAGTGTTTGACTTTGACGACGCATACAATGGCTCCAGCCTTGTTAGAGTAACAGTCAGACGTTTTGTTGGTGTGTCTTGAACAGATTGACCTTTAGTTTCGTCTTCGGGTGCCTCGCTTTCATCACTCTCTGACCCGCCATCAGCCCCGTCTAGCTGAGAGATCGACGGTGCTGAAGGAAGCTGATCGGTTTCATCAGAGCCGCCCGCTGCATTACTCACGACCGTACGTGAAAATGTTCCGTAATGTCTCGAGTCTTCGTTGTCAGAGCCGCTCTCCTGATGGTCTTGTTGCACCTCCACGTCCTGTGCTACGCTTTCCACCTCTCCTTTGTCAAGAGTCACATTCTCAGCAAGAAGAGCTTCCTCAAACTCCAGTTTAGTGTTCAGCATGGAGGCCACGGCTACATCTGCATCAAACACAGTGTAAGGCAGCTCCTGGGACATCAGGTGGGCAACTTCCTCCTCCAAGTTATCAGGAGCCAAAGAGATTCCATTTGTTGGGGCCACAGCTGCATCCTCCGCCTCAGACGATGCCAAGAAGTCTTGGGGAACTTCTGCAGAAACAGGGGTTGTGATTTTGAAGTTCTGCACCCCTCTGGGGGAATGAGTGATGGCTCTTTGTCGAGGTGAAAGTCCTGCAGAAATGCTGGACCTAGGAGGAGAGTTAAAAATCTGAGAAGTGGAGTTCTGGTGCAAGAGCGGAGGAGAGGTTGATCCCATGTTGGAGGATCTTAGGTGAGGGCCCAACAGGGAACATCTGGAGTTGACTGAGCAGAGGTTCGCCAGTACAGATGGGTTGCTTTCTGTTGGCGAGGAACTACAGCGTCTTCTTGATGAGAGCCTGCGCGGGCGACGGGTGTCTTCTAGGTCCCTCAGAGTCAGGATGTGATGCGATTTGTGGTGAGCGGACCCTGACATCACAGAGAAGAGTGAGAAACAAAATAACTACACCCCTAGTAACTTGCACTAGACACTCGATGTACCTGGTGATGGGAGAGGACGTGACGATCCTCCTGCAGGTCTCCTGGTCTGTGTGTAACCAGGACTTCTAGGCACTGGTGTGTTGTGTGTTTTAGAGTTGGGGGATGGGGTTGTGGACTTCACCGGGCTGGAGGAGGTGCTAAAACAATCTGAGCATTCCATATCCGTATCTGCCAAAAACAAAACATGCAAATTTATCAAAATGTTACAATAATCAAACAACATAAAATTAGAGAATAAACTGATATCAATTAAAATATTTAAAGTTGTTTCCATACCAGAGTGACCTGTAGAATCCTGCTCACCTATGTGGTGGTTAGGACTATGGATGATGGTGTGGTTCTCCTCTTTGTCCCACCTCAGGTCCTGTTCTTCACCAGGAAGAGGTGTGCTCACTTCTGTCACCTTACAGGTGTACTTACAGCGTCTCCGAGGGTCCACGGTGCTCCAATACAACCGAGAACATCTACAGAGTAAACAGGGAGAACGCGCTCAAAAAGAATAGGATTCAACCCGAAAACATTTAGGAGGAACATAATGTTAGCAGCTCAGTTTTGAACATGTTAAAGTAAAAAAAGTAGACAGTAGACAAAGTTTTTTTTTATATCTTTTTAAAAGAACACTCGCTGGAATTGGAAGCACATACTGATAACCAACAGGATACAGCATCCTTCCAATTGATGAAAGCTCTGACAACATTCCAAGTTTCTGAATCTGCAGAGAACCTGGAAAAATTGGGGAAACAAATCAACAGCGATAATATATCACTTTATGAGAAACAATTAAATGTAGGCTAATAAAATATACAGCGCTCAACATAAATGATTACACTCCCTTTGACTAGTGGGACTTTAATAAATACCACATTAAATGCAAGAACAATCTCCAAAGTTCTGACAAAACTTAAGTTTTAAAATACATTTGTTAAACCCATTACATGAAAGTTTGATTTAAATCAAATTTAAGTACATTTTACCCAAATTTGTTTGGGAAAAATACTTTTTGTGTGTGCATGTTCCGTACTTGGTAGTATAGTGTCCTATAGGGAATGTTGGTTCCAAAACTAAAGAAAAGGTTCTCTGACAAATATGTTGGGCTGTACTGGTTTATGCTGAACACCGTCTTGTACTTTATACTTACCGATTGTCATATTTATACTTTCAGGCTCAAGACCAGTGAGGAACTTTTTTCTGAGATTGATCCCGTCGAAGTCTACATAAACCCTCCGAGGGACTTCAAACCCTTTCCCTGACACCACCTGAAAGAATAAAAAATAATCAAGAACATAAACAAGCAGGTGTGAGATGTACATTTTAAACAGCATTTGAGAGGCCATACCTTTGCGCTGGTAAGATCTTTGTGTGTGAAGCAGTACACTATTCTGTCCTGCTGGAACACACACTTATTGGCTCGAGCACACATGAAGTGGAAATTACTCAGGCAGGTGGAGAGATAGCAGCCCACCGTGGCTCCCGACTGCGTGCAACGATCGCAACGCTGGAACAAACAAATCCAAATAGAATTTCATTTAACTACTACTACTCCTGCATGGGTTTATACTGCCTCGTGACTTACCAAGTGGCGCCCCCGTGAGACAGCGCTGTGCACTTGTAGTAGAGCTCCATCCTGCTCGTAGACCTCAGCAGACCACAGGCAGCAGTTAATATGAGCCCACTCGTTCTGTCCCAAATACAACAGCCGCCCTGCCTCCTGTCAAGATAAAAATAGTCACGTCGTTAATCCAACTGGAAATTAAGAGAAGCTTTTTTTTAAATATTCTGACCATAAGCCAAGACAAACTCACGCTGGGAGCAGCGTCTCCATACTGCTGGCACAAGACACACTGCCTCGTATCTTCACTCTTAGTGGATTCTGGGGAATTAAATTAAAGCGTGTTATGTCTTTTGCAATTTTTTCCCAGCTCATGTTTCTAAGTCTACATGATATGAAGCCAATTGCATCAATACCTTTAGAATAAAGTGAGGTGTTGAGCGGTGCACCAGATTCCTGTGTGGTGACTGGAGTCGACTTATAGTCAGTGTGTGGGCCTCTGGATTCTCTGGACTGGTATGTCCTCTCCATCCACCGAGCATAGCTGTGCTCCTTAGAAGGTGGGAGAACCGCTTCCGGGAGCATCCCACTAAAGAGTAGAGAGCAATTGGAGAGGGTTTGTATAAAAACAAGAAACAGAAAAGCTAATTGATTTTTTTTTTTTTGTTCAGACTGCTCACCTTGGAAATTCTTCAGAAAAACAGTTCCACTTTTTGAGATGGAACACCGGAAACCAACTGAAAACCTGCTTCATTGCCTGTCAGAGGGGAAAACTCTCATTTCAGACGACTAGCAAACAAACAAAATGGGTGGTGATTGACGAACACCGTGAGCTTCCAAAAGTGGAGGGAAAGCTTACTTGGACATAGTGTGCTTTGGACTGAACAGTCAATCTCTGATCCTCAGGGAAAAGTTCCTCCTCCTTCATCTGTTTTCTCAACACAGCAACAACATCCAAATGGAAAGATTTCTGAGGGGAAAAAAAAACACAAAAAAGAAGGTTTCAGTCAGGAGAAACGCACAGAAGTCAGCCTAGAAAGGAAATCTAGTTTTCACATTTTCATAAGTTTTCTAATCTGAATGCTCCAAAAGTTAAATGAAACAGACTTACTATTGAGGTGTAGCCACCCCCTCTAAATGTCTTCTCCACAGCTTGTAGATCACAGATTGGTTGCTGTTCCTGATCAGCTGGAGTCATGTTTGTTTCCTGACACTGAAAAGAAAATTTAAATAAAACATATTAGGGCATACAAGTAGACATTTCAGGATTTAAGATTAGGAAACTTTCCATAGTTTCCTGCACATCAGCTCTCCTCACCTCTTTACAGACCAGGAGGTGCTGAGTGCTGCTGGAGGTGAGGAGGTCAGTGAGAACCTCCTCCAGCCCAGCTATCAGTTTACTCTGCAATCCCTCCTTCAAGCTGCTTTGTTCAGTCTGATGCTGTCTGCAGGGCGTACAGGTAAAATCCAACTCCTGTGACTGACTTAGTAGCAGCTCAAAGAGCTCCTCTGCAACACAAACATGGTCAACATGCATTAGCCTTCCAAATGATCAAATAACTTAAAATGTTGTGAATTTTAGACATGTCTTTGAGAGAAGATTTAAAAAACTATGGTATGAAATAAAAAAAAATAAAACTATTATGTGTGTGCATTTGCTAAAATGATCCAGTGGTTATAATAATCTGGTTAATTTGTGCTTTATATCGATTAATTTTTGCAAAACACTAAACTGAGCAATCAGAGGACAGAAGTGCGTTCATACAAGTAAAAAGGATAGAAACTGACCCAATGAGTGTTACTCACCTGAAAGTTCTTCACAGCTGTAGTGAATCCAGTGGCTGCACTTCAAACACTGAATCATCTCAGGGTGTTGGCTGCTTTCTTCATAGCACTTCTGGCAAACGGTGCAGAAATGGCCTGACATAGACACAAATAAATGCAATCATATTTTAGAGACAAACCGTTACTCTTTGGCCTACTTGTGATCAAATCATGAACAGTTCCTGGTGTTTCTGGGGAGTTCCTACCTTTCTTGTGGAGAATAGAGCAGTCGGGACAGAGGTCCTGTTCGTGGTTCCAGGTCATGTCCCAGGTCTTGCCAGGAGTCACGCCACAGCTCTTACAGCGAATGCATGTCATACACACCTACACACACAAAAAAGTACAATAAATATCCAAGGTGCATAGAATGAATGAGAAATAAGGCAAAAAAGGCTATTCAGGTACAAAGTTACCCAGGGCATGTAGCAGTTCATTGGTTTCGGGTACGTTGGTCCCAAGCAGGAAGGATGGTAGGAGGTTTGGCATTTCCTGCACTGCAACACAGGCTGGAAAAAAAACACACATCAACTGTAGGTTTCACTGTCAAACCCTCACAGGATTCATGAATATTATCTTAAGATGCTGAAAACTTTCCCCATTTTCAAATACTAATAAAAAATAAACAGGTTTTTAAAAAAAGGTCATGTTTCCCTCCAAATATCAAAATAAAACTGAAAAATTAATGATTTGCAAACTTGTGTTTATAAATTAATACCACTTATTATCAACACAGCATACCTTCGAGCTCTTGTTCCTACGGCCGCACACATTGCAGAACTTGCAGCGCCTGCAGCACCAGTTCTCCTTTGACTCCTCATGGGGGCGCTCTTCAGGTGTGAGGCAGAAAGTATGGAAAGGTTCACAGCAGATCTGGCAGAATATCATCTGACAGAAACGGGTGAAAAATGTCATCAGCAGCACATCCCAACACCACAGCGGATAAAGTTCTCATTAAAGCTTTCCTAAAGAGCTGAAGTACCTCGTGTCTCCCTTTACTGGCACAGAGCAGACAGACCGGCTGAGGGGTTGTTGGTACTGAGGTGAGGACACTGAGGCCGCCCATTAGCCAGACGTTCTGGACAGCACAGTCTTCCTGAGAGGGCACGGAGCAAAGAAAAGCATAAGGATACAGATTAAAATTTCCTACTCTAAGTAGGAGATCACAAGATTAGTTAGGTAAACTAGTTTCAATTTGAAATCAAGACATTTTTAAAGTTCTACAAACAGCAAAGCTTTTAGTTGGCATATTGTTCCAATATGTTGATGGTGCAGTGTATTATAATAGGGTTTTCTTTACACTTTAAGAAACTTTTGCCACAGAATTCACCCGACTTGTCAATTTGAATCTAATTTACATATGAGCCAGTGATCAGAGATAGAATACTAAGACTTACCTTGAAATCTACACGAATCTTGTGCTTGCTCTGCAACAGGCCCCTTTGGGGAAATCCATTAGTTATCCCCATCAGTGTGTTCACTGATGCACATTCAGCAGGATTCTGGGAACGAAGGACATAGTGTGGGTCAGTTGTTGGACAGCTTTGCAGCACCGTCTCTTTAACAGAAGAGCTGTCCTCATCCTCTTCAAGCTGCTGTTCATGAGAGTCCTCTTTCTCCTCTTGCTCCTTTAAGTTTGGGCCAATGGTTGAGGGAGTTTCAGGCACAACTTGACCAAAAGTTTTATCTGTGTTCTCTCTGCACGTCTTCATTGGAGCATCTGAATGCTTCGCCTCAAACTCGCATCCTTCTGAGCACATCTGTGAGGAAACCTCTGCCAAAGTCGAGGTCGGTTTGGACTTTGGATCTTTTACAAGTGAAGAAGGTACAGAATTATGCAAAAGCAAGGCCGACTGCACCACAGACGGAGGCAAACGTTGCAAATGCAAAACAGGATGTTTTTGTGGAGAGTCTGTATGCGGCGAGGGTTGAGAAGCGGGATGCATGTCAGGTTGGGACAGTTCTGGGGGTGGGCTTGTTGCAGGGCAGGGTGAGCTTGTTGCAGGACATGATGGCTGTGAAATAGCAGGATGTGTTAAAAGCTGGGACACTGCTGGATGGGACTGCGCAACACAGTGTTCCACACACCGAGGCGGCTGCCACTGCAAACACTGAGCAGGAGACTTCAGCACAGAATCAGGCAGACGGTATAAATGTATTTGTAGCTGCCGCTGCAGCTTCGGCATTGGACTCCCGGATGATCTGGATTCAGGTAAAGTTTCTCTGGGCTCCGCCTCCTCTGTGTTCTCCTGTTCCTGCGAAGGAGTGGACTGCCTAAGCCAACCAGCAAGACGGGTTCCAAAGGTACACTAGTAACAGTAGCATGCAGAGGTGACGATCAGCAACAGCCAGAGTGACAGAAAAAGGAAGGAGCAACTTTTAGCATAATGTGTTAGAAAGGAACAGGAGGCAAATATGAGTTAAACTAACGCAGCAGCAAAAATAAACACACACACAGTAACTAATTCAGGATAAACAGAAAGGCTACGTTAAACTAAACCATGTAGAAGTTGTTAAACCAAATAGCAAAAAGGTTTAAACTAATCACAAAAAACTGTAGCCATAAAGATGATTGATCGAAAAGATTAAATAACTTGACCAAATCTGCTGTTTTAAATTGTGAACTAGAGACAAAACTTTACACTCGCCTTTTCTTCAGTTCAGAGAAAGTATAAAAATAATTAGAAAAATCAAGAGAATGACAGCAGAGTCAAGCAAAAACAAAAATACACAAAAAAGTCTTCAAGCAAAAGCAACAAGCTGCATTAGAGTACTACTGCACAATAAAAAAATATTACATTTAATAAGGGGGGGGGATAAAAATAAATGAATAAATATTTAGAAAAAAACAAAACAAAAGTGTGTTCTAATAAGACCAGCTAACCTTTTTCCATAAGTATATCTGATGTTTGAGGAAACCATAAAGTTGATAACTTTGAAGTATCTTGATTGATCAAGTTAATTTAGACAGCGAGTAGTTACTAGTTTCAAAGATCTCTTTTCAGCGTGCTGGTAAAGGTTCTCAGTCATCCAGGTCATGATAATCCAAAAAAGGGTTTTAAATAAAGGCAACTGGACTTATTTGGTTCTTTGAAGACGTTTCACTGCTCATCCGAGTAGCTTTGTCAATTCTGTATGAAGTAAAGGAGAGAGAAACTTATATATGTGTTTATCTTCCTCTGTCTGTGACAAACCTCCTTCTACCCCCTTGAGGAGGTGTTTGCTCCACTGCTCCACTCTGACTCCTGTTGAATACAGTGGAGCAAACACCTCCTCAAGGGGGTAGAAGGAGGTGTGTCACAGACAGAGGAAGATAAACACATATATAAGTTTCTCTCTCCTTTACTTCATACAGAATTGACAAAGCTACTCGGATGAGCAGTGAAACGTCTTCAAAGAACCAAATAAGTCCAGTTGCCTTTATTTAAAACCCTTTTTTGGATCTTTTCAGCGTCTTTCAGTTTTTAAATTAAAAATTCTCATTCACTTAAGGCGTTATTTTGTGATGTCTAGTGGTCATGAAGGCGTAATGCAATATATATCTAAAAAAAAAATGTCTAAAAGCCAAAACTTTTTTCTCCAAAACAAGTTAGCTAAAATGTCATCAAAAATCAACAAAACGTACAAAGTACACGGCTGAACTAATTTATAGTTTATAAAATGTGATTAGATTCATGCGGAGTATAAAGCCAGAAACAGAAACAGACAAAAAGCAAGAAGGAATCTGAAAGATGTTATAATAGCTACTCACTGAAACAACGTTTTAATAATATTTTAGAGTCACACAAAGCCTGGGGCAAATTATTATTTGGAAAGAATTGCTGGCACAGTCTGGACTGTGAGTTCACAGTAATATTTAATTTTACAAATCTGGATTCCCTCCCTTATTTTCCCCAAATTAAAGGGGAATATAAAAAAAATATAAAGATGTCCTGAGATTTATCAGGCCAAAGCATGAAAAACATTTTACTAAAAATACAATTTGACCCAGACTTGATAAAGTAGTACAATAAAAAGTAAATGATGTTCAATGGTTTTACCTTGTAAGCTCTCGGCCGGCCGCCGGTGCCTCTGGGAAACGGCCTGCGATTCTTCAATGAATCAGTCGGTAGATCATGCAGCAGCAAACTGCCGTCTTTAAGATGAGACATAAAAAACATACGAATGTTTTGGTATTACACCTTTGAAGATCTGTTTTATGACTCTCCTTAAATATCAAATCTCTATACTTCTGCTCACAAAGATCATATTAAGGTTTATTTATTATAAAATCACAAAGGTGGGACAACAAGTCACCTTGGTTGGAAGCAGCAGCTGCCTCATCGTCTTTAGTTTCTTCACCCTCTTCTTCAGATTCAGATCTAAGCAAACTGCTGTAGGAGCGCGGTTTGGTTTTACGCAGCGACTGCTTTTTGATTCCGAACATCAAGGACGATGCTTGTCTTGGCTTACTGATGCCCCAGTTTACGTCGCTGCCTGATTTTAAGGCTAAGTACCGCCTGGCCTGGACTGCAAACACAAAACACAAAACCCCATGATTAATGACAGCTGGCACATTTAGATATTGTAATTTTATTGCTTCTAATTAATTACTTATTAAATTTGGTCAAACTAAAAAGAGAAAATGGGACTTCCACTAGGCATACATACTTTTCAGTGGTTTTAAAGTGCGGTCAATCTTTCCTTGCTTGATTCGCTCACACTTCCTGTATCTGCAGACAGAAACAAATGTTAAAATGTAGTTATTTTCTGGGAGATCAACCTCCTGAGTTAACGTGCGTTCTTTAATGGGATTGTTTTACTTGTGTTATTGGAGAGAGGCATGTTTCATGCACATAAACATAAAAAAAAAACTTAGAAGTTACTGTAACAGATGGTGATTTAGTAGTGTAAAACTCAGTCTGAACCGCAGTGAAAATTATTAAATATTTATTACAGAGTTCTTAATTTGACACATTAAGATTTTGTAGTCCCTTACGTTGGTATTTACCCATATATAAATGGTATTCTCAAAATGATTTTCACTTCATTGTCTCCTAAAAGCAAAGATTATTGTGCTGTAACCAATTCCAGCAGCTTCAAATTAAAATTTAAACATTCACATAAAAATTAAAGCATTTTAAAGGTTTTTAAGCACTTGTAGCAACCCTATCATTAAGTAGGGTTTACTCATATTTAAATCCAGCGAAAAAAAATACTTTCAAACTCTAAAATGTTATTAGAATGTAACGCACGAAACAATGCCTGCTCACTTACATGCAGCACTGCCTCTTTGTGTTTGGCCCTCCAAATTTAGGTTTATCCAGACAGTTCATGCACTCGGCGCAGTCTTCGTTCACTAAGCAGCCTTTGCAGACTCCACAGCGCCGGGAACGGACTCCGTGAGGTAAATAACGATCCAGTATCTTCCTCCTTTTGAACTTGTGCCCCCTACCCCGCCTCCTGCGCTGGATGATTTCCTGAGAGATGGCCCACTGGGCCACACCCTGCTCAGAATTGTTGTCATCATCATCATCATCATCATCAGCCACATCTGCAGGTGAGACACAGAGAGGATGGGTAAAAGAGCCAGGACACATTTCAATCAGCATTATGTGCATGTGATGAGGGGGTGACATCTTTGGATGTCAGAGCTTGATGATGCTGTGACTGGAGGTCCATCATGTGAATTGACTGATCTGGTTTCCAGTAAGTAAGTTTGGGTCCTGCAGCTACATGAATACAGGCAGCCTGAAGAAGCAAAGCCTTAACAATAAACCTCCCACAAAGTCCATTACAGGTGGAAACTTTTTAAATAACATTTTTGACATTTAATGCAAACTTCTTGCTTGTTTGAGCTATTGTTTCAATGTAAAGCTACTTCAGACATCCAGTGTGATTCAGAGGTTAGAACTGAATAAATAATGCATCTGGAATAACCTCGTGCAAGGATCACTTTTTGCTCTTGATGTGTTCAGTGAGTCTATTTGTCAAACAGCGCTTCCTCACCTCATACTGAGTGATGCTCACTCGACCAGTGTTGGGTAAAGCTTTCCAACAGCGGTGGCTAATCTGTGTGTGACAAAAGATATTTTTGCTGGAAAATATTTTATTTACATTGAGCTATCAAAGAAAGTGTTTTCTTTTTTTATCTCTTTTTTTTTCTTGGCCAAAAAAAACTATTTTTTAAGATTCATAACTTCAGAAGCTTGTCAATGTTTTGATTTGAACTCAAGAGTAGTTTTCCCAAAAAGAAACAAATAAATTACATTTAGAGGATGATAATGAAGCACTGCAAGCAAATTAAACCAAAAGACAAGTCAAGCTACCCGAGGGCAGCCACATGCAGCATTTTCAAGGGACTATTTGGATATTTTAAGTGTGTTTCAGTGAGTACGTTTTAAATAATTACAGCGTTAACGAGATTCCTGAACGGTCTCTTAAAATAAGGTTTCATCCTAAAAGGACTGAGGAAATAACCACAATGTGTTGCTTTAATTTTAAAACTGCAAACAAGTTTTTTTTAAAACATCTATATAACATTTGCCACCATACAGCTATTTACAAGGATTTCTATGGGTTTGTTTCTATTTTGACTTTTTAAAAGAACACTCAGAATCAGATAGGATTCTTTTAGTATTTTTGACGTTATTTATAGTAATCATTTACTACTTTTACACAGAAACACACTTCAAAATGGCCAAAAAAATTAAGCTAATTTAATTTGTTATAATCTAATGAATGATGATGAACCTGTATTTTTTATTTTTTAGATGTAGCAGCTCATTCTCCTTTGAGGGATCAGCTAATCATAGATTTAGTACATAGAGAAAAGGACAACACCACTTTGTATTTTAAATAGTGTTCTTATCTTTAGTGTTTTGACTGCAGAAACAGGTATGTACCAAAAGGTGATTATGGAACGATTCTGCCAACATTATTGGTTCAGTTCTGAATAAAACCCAACTTAATTGATAAGTGTGAACACTGACAAATTCATAGTTAAACCTCTAGGGGTTTTTTTCTAAGCAAACAAGGATCTAAATATAAAATCTAAACTTAAAGGGACAAACATTTTTAAAGGGAAAAATAAACATATTAACCAAGTTAATCTAAGAGAATTAGATATTTCATTTATGAAATGACAAACATATAGAGTAAATAATCTGCACACTCCACAGACAGTCTGAAAAACACAACCCAGGACTGCAGCAACCGTCAGGTTTTAAATGACAACGGTTCACACATAATTCTACAATCGCTTACAGTGGGAAACATAAAAGCTAGTTTCTTTCTCCTCTTTGAATGAGTTTCATTTGGTTGGAGTTTCTCTTTATGTTGATTTTTAAAAAGTAAACTTTGGCAATTCAAATTATAAACCACCCAGGAAAAAGTATGCAAAGTGAAAGGATTACTTGGTGATTTAAAAATTCTGCACATTTTAATTTTAAAATTACTTAGCCAAACTGTAAAATGCCATTTGTTTATTATAAATCTGTGTGCAAATGGAGTGTGATGTAATTTATAAGGAAAAATGTATTTTAACTTTCTTTCAACAAAAAGAAGATTTCAAAAAAGAAAGCTTGGTGGATGGACTGAACCTTCTGCTGCAGGGGAAAAGGTGATGCCCTCCCTCTCGTGAAGCGGCAGGGCGCTGAGCCTGGGAATATCATCTGGCACCATGGCACGAGGCTGCCCTAAAGCCACCGCTGCTGCCCGACACACATGCTTGATCCTCGGACCTCCGAGAGGCTGCTCCTGCACACAGATTGCAATTGAAACCTAGGACATGCCTTTACACACAGGATGTAATAAATGAGACTAAAATAAGATTACCTGTGGAGGAATTTCTTTGGAAGACAGGCCCACTCCCATCCTCTTCCTCCTCCTCCTCCTTCCACTCACTGGTACTTGTGATTCTCTTGAGCTCAACTATGGGTTCAAACAAGACGAGACAAAAATGCTTTGTGTATTAAATGCAATAAATTTATGATGCTATAAACTTTTATAACTAAATTGCTAACTTGTTCATTGTACAAACTAAAGAGCAGCGTTCACATTTAGATAAACAAATAAGCAATACAAATCATAAATGTTCATTCTAAGCAATCTTTTATTAATTTAACTTAGGAAATTATTTCTTACCTGCGACAGCTTGAGCTGCTTCTGCTGATCAATCTTGATGAGTTGGACTTTGGCTTTCTTCAGCAGGTGGAGCATCCTTTTATTAGCTCCACTGAGACCAATCCGATGGCTGGGACCGGCTGTTTCCAACACCTCACTACCCTCCTCCGTAACACTTGCTGCTTCATCTGGATCAAATGGCACAAAAAAAAAGAGAACTTGAGGAAAACACAACAATTTGCAGCAATTTTTGATACCCACAAGTATTTCCTAGTCTTGCTGATTTAATTTAAAACAGGTTTGACTGCATAAATGAATCAATAGAGGTAAATCATCCTTACTGTTATTGCCTGCATCTTCTGATGGGATTTTCGTGAGCGATTCCCCCTCTGCCTCCACCACAACAGCCACCTTCCTCACCACTCCAGGAGAGTCCAGCTCCTCCATCATGAGCCTTGGCCGCCGTCTCTTCTTGACGTGAGAAGTTAAACCGCCTCCATCATGTGGGTAATCTTCCAGAATATTAGTCTGACCCTTCTTTTTCTCTGCCAGTTTTAGGGTCAGCTTCTTTAAGTTCTTGTAGATCTCTATGTGGCTTGCTCCCGGGCTGGGTCTTGCTGAGATTTTGGATGCCCCAGATGTGCTGTCAAAAGCAGATGTGAAGTCGCCGTCTAATGGTTGTGAGCTGTCATCGTAATCAGAATCGTCTTTTTGCTGCGTTTTCAGCCACGATGACAGGGAGCCCTTTGGAAAGGGGATCATTTCCTCATCCAGGAATCTCTTTGGAGTTTTAATAATGCGGGAAGACCGTCCGCTTGTTACGGTTGAGGAGGAATTGTTGGCGCTCTGGTCTACTTGCTCTAAACTTAACCTTGTCTCTTCCTCTGTTGGCGTGACACTCTGCCCTTGAATCTGCAGTTCGTTATTGCCCATGGGTGGAAGTGGCTCTGGTACGTAGGCGTAAAACACACGTCGAGTGCGGACCCGTTTGATTTTTGGCTGACTGTTATCTGGAATGCTAGTTTGTGGTTTTTGCTTGTACCCAAACAAACATCTGCCTCGCCGTTTTTTATGCACTCTCTTTAACAAAGCCCCAGTGGCTTTACGCTCCAGTGGCATCGCTGCCTCTTGTCCACTCTGAGAACCGGCTTCTGCTCCAACCACAGGAGAAACACCCATCTCTTTAGTCATTCTCTTCCTCCTCTGACGTTTGTGAAAAGACAGGGTGACTGCCCTAGAGGAGCGTCTGGAGTGCCCCATCAGAAAGCCACCTTTAATGTTCAGAGATCTATTAGTCTGAGATTGATCAGAGTCCTCCAACATCTCACCTTTATCCCTTCTATTAACCTTTTCTGCATCTTTTACTGCTGTGAGTGCGCTTGCCACCTTTTCTTGGCGTTTGGTGACACGAGCTGATGTGGCGGCTGTTTGGTTTAGTGTACTTCCTGAAGATGCTACTTCTCCTGCTTTGCTAATAACCTCCACTGATGCACCGCGCCCTCTACCTGAAATCTGCTTGTCTGCAAGTTTGACTTTTGCAATGAGAGCCTCCTGCTCCTCGTCTTTAACTGGGCCCTCTTTAGCATCTTGTTCTTCCTTGGGAACCCTTGGTACAATTTTCCCAATTAGAGACGATTTTGGGGTCTTTGAAATAATTTTTCCAATGAGAGGTTTGGATTCTGGCGGCTGCTCTGATGCTCGAGGAGGCTTGGCTTGCCTGGCGGATGGCTGAGGAACAGTGACTGTAGTTTTCTGTTGGCCAGCTTTTGTGGTTCCAAATCCAGTAAAATCTTCTTCCTGGAAAAGAAATAAAATGCACACTTTAAATCAGGATGTTAAAATATTTGAATATGTTGAAATAAGAACACTTTCTAAGGATGGCAAATAAATATTGGCCAATGAGCAGCAAGAATAATTTAAAGCAATGCAAATTTGCAACAATAAAGATTAATATATTTATGTTTCTTTGCGGCTGCATGGTGGCGCAGCTGGTTAGCACTGTTGCCTCGCAGCAAGGAGGTCGTGGGTTCGCGTCCCGGCTCTGCGGCCTCTCTGCGTGGAGTTTGCATGTTCTCCCCGTGCATGCGTGGGTTTCCTCCGGGTACTCCGGTTTCCTCCCACAGTCCAAAGACATGACTGTCAGGCTAATTGGGCTGGTAAAATTGTCCTTAGGTGTGAGTGGGTGTGTGGTTGTTTGTCTCGTTCGTCTCTGTGTGGCCCTGCGATGGACTGGCGACCCGTCCGGGGTGTCCCCCGCCTCTCGCCCCTTGACCGCTGGAGATAGGCACCAGCTGCCCCGCGACCCTCTGTGGAGGAATAAGCGGCTACAGAAAATGGATGGATGGATGGATGTTTCTTTGCTTCGTGTTTCATGCACTAGGCTATTTTAGTTTTTATCTATTTGCAAAGCTTTTCATTTATTTTAATTTGTTTCAATATTTACACTTCCTCCACAACTTTTCTTTTAATCAAACTAATTACAGTAGCATGTTGGAAAACGGAGGAAACTGCTCGACTACAGAAGCAAATACAGTACTACAAATTTATAGTAAAGCAAAGAGTAAAGTTGTTTGTAAAATAATGGCTGAATATCATTAGATTATTTAACAAACTATTATGGCAAGTGTTTTCAGAACATATTTCTCACTTCATCATAATAACCAGTTAATGCAAAACAAAAGAATCCTCTGATAAAACTAAACATGAGCTACTGCTGTTCATGGACTACCAGGTATTTACCCAGCAGAAACTTTGGCTCAGCATCAGCAGCACTGCTCTAAACTTACATCGGTGTTGCATCAGTGCAGTTCTTCTGACACAGCAAAGGAAATGGTTCATTTTCATTTTCTATCAGTGACTCAACAATAAACTAACCAGTTCACGCATTCTCTCCCTTTCCACCATCTCTGTGCAAGTTTTATATTTTGAACTATTTTCTCTGCAGTCAATGAGCAAAAACAAAACAACCATAAGCAGTTTACACCAATTCCTCTAAACACTTATAAAAAAACACTTAAAGTCACATTAACAAAATTTTAATATAGCATAAAAGCAGCCACTATTTCAGGGACATTTCCTTCAACTATGATATAAAAAAAATGGTCTCCACAACAACTCTGTTTAAATTAATCAAGATTCAACACTCTCCACAGACTGGTTGCCAGTAAAACCTATTGAATAGAATGGATTCCACATCACTAAAGAAAATTGTGTGGCTCCACAAGCTTTAGCATGAGCCATGAGACTTACAGATTCCTCTAAAGAGATAGCATCTGTAGACTGATGTCAGATATTAAAGCCCCTCCTATTTTTATTCAATCCAATATGGCATCAAATCTGTCACTATCCAAACTGGCTGCAAGTAAAAGGAATCACTGAATACAAATGAATCAAAGTCATTGAATCTTGTATAAAAATGACTTACAAAATAAATCATTTTGTAGCAAATGGCTATAAATTGGGAATAAATTGAGAATAAAAATAAAGCTAATATAATGAGGCCATTATTAAAACGTATTATGCTTGTGCACGTGATAGGAATTTGCCTGACAGGCTCTCATGCAAGTTAAGAATAAACAAACAAACCTTATTTCGCTTTGAGACATTTTATATTAATTTAGCTTTCAAAAGCAAACTGTATTAATTGTGATGCATGGAGAGATTGTTTTGTTATGGCGCTTAATTCCCTCCTGTTGCTTCCTACGTTCAGCTGACGTTAGAAACACCGAGCAGTCAGCTGACAGAGCAGCTCCAACGTGGAGTGTGTGATCTAACACTTCACATCTGCGACGTTTTAACTACGACAATTATAGTAGCTCAGCTTTAACAGTGCTGAATGGGGACCTTTAACTCGCCAAAGAATTTCAGGGAGTGAACAATGAATGGTTTCCACAACAAAACGCATTCACGGGTGTGATCATACCGCCAAAGTTTCCGCTTTATGTGCTTTTCATGCAATCACTCAGCTGGACAGACATTCATCGTTTAGCTGCACCTATTTTAGATAATGCACAACAGGATATGAGCGGACGACTTGATATGCAGACAGAAATAATCACACTATAACGATTTCGAATCCAATGCGAGGCTTTTCCTGCAGCCAAACAAACAATGCCCGTGTTCGGTTTTGCAGCTAATTAGCAGATAAGCTAAATTGTTCTTCAAAAGTAACAAAAAATGTGTTTTTTATTTTTCTCTGTTTAAACAAGCCGTCAGTGTTTGTCACGTTTTTCAGCAAGGTGACTCACCCCTTCACTGTTACTGGAGTCAAAGCCCGCGTCTTTCTGCCGACTATGTTTCTCCGTCACCCCGAGCAAGCGCAGCAGGGACGGATCCTCGCTTAACGCTAGGCCGATGTTGACGGGCCTCGGCCCTCCGGCAGCCAGCTCTCCAACGGCCGAGACCAATCTTCCGCGTCTAGTCCGTTTCTCCGATCGCAGCTTGCTGCGAGACGCATTCGGACGGCCCGGAAAGCGAGCCCGGGCCGGTGGTGCGTGGGTGCTGAGACCCGCAGCGGTAGAAGGAGAAGATAATCCGCCTCCCGAGGCCGCCATTATTTACTACAACACGGACGGCGCGCGGGCAGAGGATCACTGCAGTGATGTGCGAGGCAAGATGGTCTGCTCCGAGGCAAAGGCGCGAGATAGGAAGAACCACAGGTGCATCATGGGAAAACGAATTTCCTCTTTGGAGTACTCCGTGTACGACACCGTGCACGACTTGACTTCATTAAAATAAGGGCTGCTTTTTCTTTCAATTTAGAAATTGACATTTAAATGCTCAGATATTATTTATTTGAGCTGAAATCCGTGGAATCCGTTGTATCCGTTCAGAGCACATAGGAAACATGAACGACTGTATATTCTACAACTAAATATAACAAAAATGCACCAGTATTTAAACTGAAGCTGTAAATTACACAATTGTATTCATGTACCAGATTTATCATAAAAATATGTCACGTCTATTTTACCATGTTAAACAGATTGTTAATTTAAAGATGTGATTATGTTTATTTCTATAAAAAAAAAAAAAAAACATGTACAAAAACAAACCACTGAGCTAAATAAAATTAAATATATATTATTTTGCATCCACAGTCAAAAAATAAAGGATCTCATTTTTGTGTGCTAGTCTTTATACAGTATTCTGTGGTTAATGGCTGAATTGTTTTATTAAGCACTTCCACACAGGGAGTGCACAAAGACTACTGCATCTTTTTATGCTTTTCTTACAATTTTAGTCTGATTCTTATGCTCAATGTCGTATCTTTTCAAATCAAGTTCTGCAGCAAATTCACTATAATACTGTTAAACATTTTTGTACTTTCATAAAGTTTTTTTCTTGCAATTATGACAGAAAGAAATAACATATCACATTTGGATTTTGTGCCAAAAGTACACTTAAAATCAAACCCTAATATAAAATGACTTAAGCACCTCAGAAATGATTCATTGTGATGCCACAATTGAGCTCTTCTAGAAATATGAAAACACAACATCAACACACCCGTTTTAATTTCTTACTGTGAAAAATTCCATACACTGATTACGATAATTTAACATTTTATTGTGTTTAGGAATAACTGTCTTTGTATACAAGTATTACATTTACACATTTTGTTGGAGAGAAAACACTCAAATGTAAATAAAAACATTTCTACACTTGGGTAAAGAATTTCCTTTGCTAATTTTCAATCGAACATTCTCTTCTTTGTAATTTTTATCTTGAGAGGCGCTATATAAATAAAGTTTTACTTACTAACAGTTATATGAACAGCTAAAATGCTTTATAACATGACCTAAGCATTGCTAATTATGTAATGTGAGTTGCATTTTTCAGAGGAGGCCATCTTTGTAACATAAATCATAACTGACAATCATATAAATGAATGAAAGACAAAGTTTCAGTCTTGTCCCTCTATATTATCTCTCGTCAGCAACCTCCTCACCTTCAGAGTGGGAAGTTTCATGAGTTTTTAGAGCATGATCTTTTTCAAAGCTCTGGAGGCAGGTGTTTTCTGTGCTGGGAACCTTGACAGAGGGAGAGCCATGTTCTTCTTTTTTGTGTGCACGCAGAGCTGCAACAGTGGGAAACACACAATCACAGTCTGGTTTGGGACAGGGAATTTTGAGCTCAGTGGAGGAGGTTTCCTCATTGTATTCTTCTTCTTCTTCTTCCTCCTCTTCTTGCTTGATCTTTTTACCATCCACCTCTCTCTCCTGAGCTCCACACTTGGATTTACGGCCACGTTTTTTGCCCTGAGGTTTAGTACCACAGTTTTGGTCATTAGCAAATTTCTCCTGGTGCTGCATGACCTCGCCTACAGTCTTAAAACAGCAGCCACATTTACAGCACTGGAAGGTGTTGATGTCTTTAGGAGTTACCGAATATTGGGGATGCACTGCGATGCGATGGCTGCGAAGTCGCGAAACATTGGGAAACAAAGCGCTGCAGTCCTTGCAGGCAAACCTCCTTTCTACGCACTCAAATCGTCTGTGTTTATTTAGCTACAAGAAAAAAAACAAATGTTACTACAAACAGATAATATAATCATCATTTACAGTACAAAAAAAACATCAGTGTCTTCACCTCAGCAAAGCCGCAAAACCTTTTCTTGCAGTCAATGCAGATGAAGGGATTTTTTTCAGCAAAATGTGTAGCTTGGTGCTGGTTGAGCTCTTCAGGGGTGATGAAAGACTTGTTACACTTGTAGCATGTAAACAGTGTATTAATCTGTAAAAAGATAGCAATAAAAATAAGCAAAATTAAGATTTCATTTCCAAAAGATGAGGGACGCAACTTAAACAAGACACTTTTTTTATTTAAATAAAACTCAGTAGAGAAAAGGAATTCTCCTGAGATGTAAATCATGATGGCAAAATGCTATGAAAAGCAGTTTTAAAACAGTTTAGCTTTTGTTTTTAGCTGAAAAAGGTGTTTAGTAACTACCTTTTGTAGATGTTGTGTGTACTGCTGCGGATGATCCTTCCTCATGTGTCTCTCTTTGGCTTTAATATTACTGAAGGTGATGAAGCACTGAAAACACTGCAGACTCTCACTCTGATCTGCAGCGAGATTACAAGTTAGAATCAAGGCTGTTGTTGTCAGAATTGATGAGTAAAAGTAAGGTTCTCAGTCAAATTGCATATGAACAATAATAGTAAATGATAGCTTACGGGAATGCATGGGAACAACCACAGGCTGAGACTTGATCTCAGCAGAGTTTATTTCACCTCCAACAATAACTTGTTCTATCTTCGCCATTTCCATGCTGTTTCCACGCACAGTCGATCTACATTTAGCTGCAACACAAGCACATTACTATAGTAAAAAAGAAAACATCGCATATTACGTATTTATTATCAAGTATTTTAAACTTAGACATGGGAGGGCTACAATGACAGACGCAAAGATGCATTACTACCAAACTATGTCTTATTATCTACTTATATACAAAAGACGTATAGTTGTTAGCGTCTCTACGTGCAATGAATACAAACCCTGCAAACATTAGGCCTAAACCGACTACTGACTGAAGGATGAGGCAACTACACTGAGCAGCATTCACAGCGAAACCATTATTCAAGCATCATTTCCATAATAACCCTCAGCTAATCTTCCTGCAGCATACGTGCTTTGAACGCCCAAGTAGATATGTACAGCTAATTTTGAGTATTTAAAAAAATGTTAAGTAAATAAATAGTAAAAATAAAGGAAGCTAATGTACCGTTCGCAGCGTCCACCGACATGAAGCCGCGAAGGACGTTTTAGTTCACGTCACGTGACATGTGAACATGTAATATCGCGAGATTAAGAAACAACGCATTGGGTGTCACAGGTAAACATACTTTTTACTTCTCAAAAATGTGTTCAATACTGTAACAAGGTATTTATACAGTACAAAAATATTTATCAGTAAATAATTTTAATAAAATGAATTAAAATATATTTCATCCAATAAGATCAATCAATTGCTTTAACAAAACAAAATAGGGGAGAAAATACAATAAAAAATACAACAGGTTTTAGGCATTAGATATTTATTGATACTTTTATTCAACAAAGTATAGACACCTCCCAGATCTTGATAAGATGACAATACAGGACATTATTTTTAGTTTAAATATTTTCTGAAGAACAAAAGCTCAGAGTCTAGGGGACATGAGGATGAAAGAATAGTTCAAGAAGTTGAAATAGCCATTTAAGATCTGGCCTGCTGCTTCTGCTTGTATTCAGCAATTCGGCTTTCCATCACAGGTCTGAAGTGTCTGATCAATCCCTAAGAATACAGAAAATAAAACATTTATACTTCAGATAGTAAAGTATGTAGTCACAATTTAAAATGTTTGAAAACTGGAGGGAAACTAGACAGAAGAAAGACACCTTTTATTATGTGGAATACTGTAAATGGGATTTAGTGACATCTAGTGGTAATAGTTGTAAATTACAAGCGTTAGCTTGACAAAATGCTATTTATAGGAGACTTTTATTTGGTGTTATGAAATGTATTTAGGAATTACAATAAACTAAAGTAAGACATCAACATTAGAGTACAAATAATAAATACATCTCAGACACTGGCAGGTTTTATCTATAAATGATATTTATAATGGAAATATATGGTGAGAGAACATGTCTTTACCTGTACAGGCCACGCTGCACCATCACCCAGAGCACAGATAGTGTGACCTTCAACCTGTTTACTGATCTCCCAAATCATGTCGATCTCTGCTGGCCGTGCATCACCATGCACAAAACGCCACATCATCTTATTCATCCAGTCCACTCCTGCAGAAATAAACAGTAAAAAATGTATAGTTGCAGTTAGCTAAATAAACATAATGCAGAATTGTTTTTGTATAAAAATGGCATAGATTGATTAAATGCCACTAAAGCAATACTTACCCTCTCTGCATGGTGTGCACTGGCCACAGCTCTCATGCTTGTAGAACTCCATCAAGCGGGCAATAGCTTTGATAACGTCAGTCTGCAAAAGCAACCCATCCACCAATGTAACAGATGTTTGTTAATGTCTTTAGGCATGCTGTAAGATGTTGCAGAGGTGAAGGACTCACAGATTTGTCCATGACGATAAGAGCAGCTGTGCCGAGCCCAGTCTGAGCCTGAATGAGACCATCAAAGTCCATCAGCACCTCTTCACAGACATTCTTAGGAATGAGGGGAGTTGAGGATCCTCCGGGGATTACAGCCAGCAGGTTATCCCAACCTCCACGCACGCCACCTACCAGACAGATGTTGGTTTCAATTAAGTAAAGAAAAAAAATACTGCACTTGTGCTTATGTTAATCCATCTTAATCTTTGAGTTCATGACATCTTGGTGCAGAAGAACACAGCAGATTGATTTAGGTCAATCCTTTGCAAAAGTTGCACTTCATTACAGTATTTACACGAAACATTAGAAAACTGTATAAAAAAAATGCAGGTACAACAACAAAATTAAAATCTACAGTTCAATATTTGTCTTAAAGGTGATGCAACTCATTCTGATTGTAAGTTCTACCTGCGTGTCTCTCAACAAGCTCTTTCAGAGGAATAGACATCTCCTCCTCTACAGTACAGGGGTAGTTAACGTGACCAGAGATGTTGAAGAGTTTTGTGCCGGAGTTTCTCTCTCTGCCAAAGCTCGCAAACCACGTGCCTCCACGACGACAGATGGTGGGCGCCACGGAGACAGTCTCCACATTGGCAACAGTTGTTGGGCAACCGAATACACCTTAAAGACATCATGGAAAGGAAAATGTTCGCTATTCTGGCTGAAAACATGTCATAACTACAGTAATATTAAATTATGTGGTCAGGTTTAGAAAAAAAAACTGTAGATGATATAGTTTTAACTGTTTTTTTAAATTTCCAGCCATAATTGTGCACTTGAACTTACCAACATCAGCAGGGAACGGCGGCTTCAGGCGGGGCTTCCCCTGTTTTCCCTCCAAAGACTCAATAAGAGCAGTCTCCTCTCCACAGATGTACGCTCCAGCACCACGCATCACAAACACGTCAAAATCATAACCAGAGCCGCAGGCATTTTTGCCAATCAGCCCAGCAGCATAGGCCTCATTGATGGCCACCTTAGAGAGAAAAATTGACCATTATTGATCACTGAAGACAGTTTAAAAGGTACCGACTGTCAAAACGCTAAGCAACATTTTTAAATTAACCACTTAAATTAATCAGAGGTGGAAAAGAAATGTGCCAATCAGAAAAAACAGATGCATTTTCTGTATTATCTGATTTTAGCACAGGATCAAAAAGCTCTTTTCTTATAATTGAAGATTTTTCCTTGAAAGTTTCTGCCTTATTTTTTTGTTTTTCTGGATAAATTTATACATTGAATTATGGAAAGTTCAAAAGAAAAACATTGGGGATAGGTTTACTGCTTGAAGACAAGATCAACAGTCTTGTTTAAATATATTGTTTTCATAAGAATGGTTCCAGAGACACATAAATGTTTAATATTTTTGTTATTTTACAACTCAATAAGCTGTTAAAATATTCACAAAACTGGAAAAAATGGATAAAAAATGTGTTAAAATCTAATCTCTTTATATACAAAATGATACTCTAATTGTGTAACATTTTATTTTAGAAAAGGTTTACCTAAGTCCACACATTGCTTTATGTTAAGTATGCATTAATACTTAAGCTTTATTCACCTGCAGGTTGGATGACTCATTGTAGAACTCTCCTCTGATATAAATATAAGCAGCACGCGCCCCCATGGCCCTTCCAGCGACCAGGCAGCCCTCCACTAGCTTGTGTGGGTCATGTCGCATGATCTCCCTGTCCTTACAGGTGCCTGGCTCTCCCTCGTCTGCATTCACCACCAGATACTTTGGACTAAAACAAAAGAAAACAGTTATGTTGAATATTAGAGCTAATTGTCTTTAAATTGAGTCACAGTGGTGGAAGAGTACAAAGTGTCTTCCATAATGCGAGGGACAAATGTGATTCAATCTTTAAAATATTCCTATAATTTTGTGATTTAATATAAAATAAGACTAAAATAACATAAAAGAAAAATCCAAGTAAATCTGCGTCTCCTCACTGACCGACCATCGCTGGGCTTGTTCATAAAACTCCACTTCATGCCAGTAGGGAAACCTGCTCCTCCTCTCCCACGCAGACCAGAAACCTTGATTTCATTAAGAATCCAGTCGACTCCCTTCAAAAGAATCTCCTTGGTTTTGTACCAGTCGCCACGTCTCAGCGCCCCTTTCAGCCTGAAACATAACAAGGAGCAAGTAGGGACATTCTGATCTCCTCTTTCCAAAACATCAACATGTATAGTCTTCACAGAGAATGTGAGAATAGAATCAGCAAGGTTACCTCCAGTCATGACGACCATAAAGATTTGTGAAAATTCTGTCCTCATCTGCCAGTGGCCCAAATTTTGTTTTCTTAGGAGGACTCTGAATTCACAAATCAATGAAACATGAGTTCTAGTGTCATCATTTAAACTATTTCTTAAATGGTTATTACAAGAAAACAGGGAACATGCCTGTGCTGTGCTGTTGAACCGGGAGATAGTGGTCACACCTCCCTGGCAGACAGCTGCAGGGGAACGTATCACCCCACATACCAACGATCGAGACAAGGACAACATCCTTCAAGGAACAAAAACCAACTTAAGGTTAAACCAAGACATCATCAGATATTTCAAATTATATTTGTTTAACACACATTTATAAACACAGATTATGGGCAAAGTATACAAAAGAAATACAAAATCTATTTAATTCTGTACATACTACATTTCTTCCTTTTTGTACAGTTATTTCACATATGCTATTGTGTCAAAACAATTTCTCTCTAAGGATTTATAATGAATATAATTATAACAATAACAGTATACAAAAATGTGACTACAAATAACTTTTGATAATGACAAAAATAAAAGATTTAATATAACTTATTCTAATCTAACAGTCTTCTTACTGCAGCACCCATGTATCTCGAAACAAGTCATGATTAATTTTCAAAGTAAGAGCATTTTCAAAATAAGAGATGAAATACAATCGCCGGTTACATCACACATACTGTTTATATTTATATTTAAGAACAACATGTGATGTTTATTAAAA
This sequence comes from Callopanchax toddi, assembly GCA_006937965.1. Lineage (NCBI taxonomy): Eukaryota > Metazoa > Chordata > Actinopteri > Cyprinodontiformes > Nothobranchiidae > Callopanchax > Callopanchax toddi. The sequence goes on from SSNR01000012.1 coordinate 3,922,328, forward strand.
TTATTAGCAAACAGTATCCCAATTGTTCATTTTTTATAGCGTAGTTAAAAAAAATTGTAGATTATTGACAGTGTTACGTCAGAGCTAAAGCTAACTAAGCGTTAGCTAATGAAGGCGAAGGAAACTTCTAAGGTTAACATTCACGAGGTGGTGATTTAAATCTTCAATCCAAAAAATACTGCATAAAAATATTAATTGAACTAGGAAATGTCATTGCGCTGACTGTGCTGATTCGACTGACCTCCATGTTAGCTCCTGCTAGCTTATAGCTAAGTCCAGTTAGCATAGCGGTTAACCTTGTACAAGAATAAAAGCAACGAATTCACTTTGCAAGATAAAACATCGCTCCTATACATAGTGAACGTACTGATTAAAAGAATACACCGCAATGATAACAAGCAAATTACAACATCCGCGTTGATTTCAGTCGGAAAACAACCTGTCTAACTTACCTTGAGTCAACGAGTAAAGAGCTACAGCTTCCCAGGAAGCAAAGCGTTTGGCCCGGATACAAACATCAACAGAGCCGTGGTGTGTGTCATGGAGGTAACACTAATTGAACACTTTGCAACAATAATAACAATAGTACTAATAATAATAACTTAATTATTGTTACAAAGAAATAATAATTTAGTCATGTTTTTAATGTAGTAAAAAAATTCTATATAACCTTAAAAACTTGCGTATTTAAATATATTTTTTTTACATGATTCAAAAACTAATCTGAACTAATCTATGTGGCATGTGCATGAATTTGATTTAATGATGTGTCTTTATGGTTTATTTTATATGTTAAATATATAATATAATTTATATGTGAATAGCTTATTTATAGGTGAAATAAAAACACATTTTTGACAACCACATAGGAAAATAATGTTTTATATTCATGCCTCAGGAGCAGAAATATTCATATTTACATTGCATAATCCGTATGAACATCATTTGTTTCAAAGTCTAACATAAACAGACGGATATGCATTTCTGGTTAAAACTAAACACATTTATAGGATGAATAAAGTACTTTGTGTGTAGATCACTCATTAGACATACAGCATGCAAAGAACAAAAAAACATGATTTACCTAAAAATAGTGTATAATCTGAAAACTATAAATTTTATTATAACAGATTAAAACTATATTTGTGCAGGTTTGTTTTTTAAATCAAAATCAATGCCTGTGATAAGAACTTGTTCTAGCTGAAAAAGTATGTGTATTTAAAACATTACTTGATCATGGTTGGAAGATGCATGAGGCCTTTATGATATCACTAAATGTGCTTTTCCAACTTAAGTTAAAAAATATATATTTTTGCGGAATTAAAATCCTTCCTTATGAATCCAAGATTTCTCAAAGCAGGATTTATGATTAGAAACCATAATGACTTGTTATGATAAACATTTAATTTGCACAGGAAACAAGAATAAAGCCTTTACCAGATGTCCTCAAAGTGTGTAAATTACCATGGGTCTAACTGAACAACATCCAAATATTTAACACAATTATTAGCATGTAGCTTATTGAGATTCAAGTAACATTAAATTAGCTGAAGGTGCAAATTCTTCAACCACTCGCTGCAGCAACATGGTAATAAATACACATCTCTCCATTTGGTTGTCGTCATGACAACAATAATTATTCAAATTTTACATAAGACATTTAGTATTTAGTCTAAAAAGTGACAGATGTGCCCCATGTTCCAGTTTCTTTCTGTTTGGGGAGTCAGTCAGACTCAGCAGTCGGAGGCTGATAACTGGGTCTGCGTGAAACTCGATCCAGTCGTTCCACCGCCACGCTTTCAAACGCCCGCCTCATCAGGGGATGCTCCTCCAGGACCTCGTTGAAATCGTCCACGCTCAGGGAATAAAGACGACAGTAGGTATCAGCCCTCACGCTGGCCGTCCGTCGTCCCTGAGTTAGCAGGCAGATCTCTGAACCAAGAACAAGACCCTGACTTTAACCTTAGAATGACAGTAAAAGTCTGGTAGCACAAATACCAGTATTTTACCACAATTCAAGAGAAAACATTGACATTAGTATAAAAATAATGAAAACATAAGAAAATGACAGTGTTTTATAGAAAGAAAACTGCAGTGAAGTGTAAATAAGACAAGATGAGCTGGGACACTTATGGATGCAGAGATATGAAGTTCTGAGGCAGCTTTTACCTCCAAAATACGCCCCATCGCTGAGCCGAAGTTCCTTACTGCCTCGTGGGATGACGGTGACAGTGCCGTGCTGGATGAAGTACATTTTCCGACCCAGCGTTCCTTCTCGTATTATGTAGTCTATTGGTTGGAAGACCTCGAATCGCAGCTTGGTCAGGATCACCGTCACAAAGTGAGGGTCAGTGTTGGCGAAGAGAGGCATGTTGGCGACAAGCCCTCGACAGTTATAGCTGACGATCTCCTGAAAACAACATTCAGAGACGGTGAACGAATACATCAAGACACCTCTGTTGTACATGCAGGTTAAGGTTGAATAAATTCAAGTTTTATTGTTGAATCATGACCTCTGACCCTAACCAGGTGAGGCCTGCAGGTGAATTCAAAGACCTGTCGAATGACTCACCTCCTTAAGGGGATCACTGAGTTCTCCAAGTATGCTGTCCTCGTCGAACATCTTGCCTTGGAATCGGTGCTCGTAATAATCATGAATCCTCTGTCTTACATCCGCTGGAAGTTTATGGAACGACATGTACTGTTCCACTTGCTTATACTGCAAAGATTTATGCAAAACACACATGACCTCATGAGGATGCAAACAAAGTTCTGTGGGATTGATGTAAGATGCTACGATTGGTCACATTTTCTACCATGTGTCGGCTAAATTATTTCACTGTAATCGCACATTCATTCCATTTCATTTACAGGCTTTCACCCCCAGTTTTAAGTGGATTACAAACTCATTAGCAGCAGCCATCAGCAGACAGTGATCCAAAACAAAGGTGCTGCCATTTGTCATCATCTGCTTAGTTTTATTATGTGAAAATCCCCAGGAAGGGGTCACAGTGAGGCAAATAAAATCCATTAGATAATATGCATGTTTCATGTGACATATATATATTTTTAAAAAGGCTTTGAGTGCAGTTTAAATACATCTATTATGTCAAAGATGCACGGTATTAAAACTCAAAGCCAGAAGCACATTTGTGTCCACGTGATGCTTCGGGAACATAGTGTCCATAAAAACAGCTGAGCCTGTAGGTCAAAAGGTTTTAGTTTGTCAACTTAACAGGTGAGGTGATTACCTTCTCTTGATACTGGCGATGGGACGCGTCCAGGGATTGGACCAGGTTGGTGGCGTGACCCAGGAACATGGCGTAGCAGGTGGCTCCAACGACCATGCTGACCATGGTGAGCCAAACGTCGCTCATGCCCTCAGGAGGGTGAGCACCGTATCCTATACACAACATGTGACTCATAGCCATGAACAGAGCGTAGGAGTACTGGATGTGCCAGGTGGCATTCTGGGAAAGAAATTGGGAAAATAAGAGGAGATAGAGAACATGAAAAGCTTTTAAAAAATCTAAACTAGCCTGTTTTTTTATGTTATTATAATGTAGTTGGTACTGACCACCATGTTGTTTTTAGATACCCAGCAGTCTGGAGGAAAGTCCTGCAGCATGGGAACCATGAAGGTCAGGCACCCATCCCAGTGGCACAGCAGTAGCATCATACCAATCAAGTTGACTATACGCACCACAGCACTGGCCAGGTCATAGGTCATGTGGAAAATCTGTGAGAGAAAAAAGTTAGTTGGAAGAAAAATACAAACATAGATTGCATATCGTCTTCTATTTCTTTACCTCTTCCCACTGGTGAATGTATCGGATGAGGCGGGAAAGTCGGAGAAGACGCAGCAGACTGAGAATCTTGGTGAAGCGCACGATTCGGAGAGCGCGGGCGGTACGGTACACGTCGGATGACTCGTGTCGGGACTCCATATCCACGATGAGGAAGATGTAGTCGACAGGGATGGAGGAGATGAAGTCCACCAGAAACCAGGTACGGAGGTAATGGATGCGGATCTCTTTGGGGTCCAGAATGATGTGGCTGTCTTCTTCCAGGATACCCGTACGGAAGTTGAAAACCAGATCCATGAGGAAAAGAGTGTCAGACAGGACGTTGAACATGATCCAGGGCATGGTGTTCTGGTCTTCGAAGAAGGTGATTCCCCAGGGCAGGATCACCAGGTTGCTCATCATCAACAGGAGCATCACGATATCCCAGTAAAACCTGGATACAACAGAAAAGAGAGGTGCTGTGAGGTCTGGGGATTTCTGTTAACACTGAGCAGGTTTGCCCTTTTTATTTGATTGTGACTACGTTTTCCATTTTTACCAACATCAAAGAACAAACAGTGACTCCATTCTGAGTACAAACAATTTGATTCTTGAGTTAAATTTTGTAAATCATGTACTGCTACAATAAAGAGACACCCATAAAGAAGGCTGGAAGACCCATCCATCCATTTTCTTCTGTTTATCCAAGGTTGGGTGATGGAGTTAACGGGTCCAGGAGGGAAGTTCAGACATCCCTCTCCTCAGCACCACACCTCAGCTTCTTCTGTGAGATTAGTGGAAAACCTCAGAGTGAGGCGACCAGGAGACATCCTAATCAGACATCCAAATCACATTAGCTGACTCCTTTTGATGCAAAAGTGCAGCAGCTCTACTCCGAGCTCCCCCTGGATGACAGAGCTCCTGTAAGACTGAGCCGTATGGAGGAAACTCATTTCGGCTGCTTGTTGCATGAAGCCCTGATCACTCAAGAACAAAAACACCAAGATACTTAAACACCACCACTTGAGGCAGAAACTCATTCCCTGGAAGACTTGTGAGGACAAAAGACAGATGCAAAAAAAATTTTTTTAAATACAGAACATATTTGGAATAGGGCTAAGGATCTGTTTTGTTTTAATTCAATTTCTTTTGCATCTGTTCACAAATAAAGACATGTCACGGCATTTTACAGAACAAGTCTGTCAGTTTAAAATCCCTTTCGGGATGGAATAAAAGTCATAAACTTCAACAAGAAGAAAAAACCTAAAGCATAGTATCAGGAAGGTCTTGGAGAAACTCTGCAACAAAGTTCTGGATGCATTCATCCAGAATCTGGACCCGAGTTCTGCAAAGAACCTGCAACGAAGTTAAAAATGAAAAATTCTGCCAATCTTTTGTTGCATTTACAGTTGATATGTGGGCTGCATGGTGGCTTTAGGAGATTCTTGAAGTTGAATGAACATCTACCAGGAACAGGTGATGTCATCCCATTAGGAAGTCAGTATGTTGTTCAGGGAGTGACCCTTACTTCTCATAACAGCTTCTGTCACAGGAAGAACCCCTTCCCATTAAAAATACATGACACTTCGCTTCATCGGGATCAATATACATCCAACAAAGGAAAGTATCACTACCAGTGGAAATGTTTGCCTTGTGAACTTCGTGCTCCACATAGTTTCATTGTTTGCTTCATCTCAAGCCCATTCCATTGGCCTATATGTCTCCAGTGTCTCGTTAATCACGGTTTGGTTTCCCTTACAGATTGTTTACATCAAACATCAATCACTTCGGTTCCTTACAGACTATTGTTATGGAAATTGTATTCTTGTGCTTTGTGCGCCGATACTGGATATTAACAACTTTTCTTGCAGAAACAAATGCGTGCATACTGCTTATCATCAACTTCTAATTTCAGAACTGTTTGGAGCAGGCTGGGCTGACGTTTGCTCAGGCCTTCCCAAGACCCAACAAGTCCTGATTAGATCATATGTAGCAGTTCAGCTGGTTTTCCCACGGGAAACAGACCTATCCACTGGTGCACATCTTGTATTTGTGTGTTCTCCTTGAGCCACAATAAACCTGTGTTTGATCTTCTCGTCAAGACTCCTCCACCTCACTATCTTTCACTGCTCAGTAACGGAATCTCAAACAGACTAGTTTGTTTTGATTGCCTGCCACCTTTCGGTGATAGCGCTCAGAATCAGTTGATTGAGCTTTTCGCTTTTGCTCACTTTCATCTGTCTCCCAATCTCTTGTGGTTATGTCCTCCATGTCAACACACCAGTTTACATGACTACTTATCATCACATCTCATGTTGCGGCAGATTAGCGGACAGTTCCTGCTGCTAATAACTCCGTCCAAAGACCCCGGAGAGGTTGTGCAGCTGTCGACATGGGCGTGGTGTGCATTTTAATGTGAGCTTAGCGTACAAGAGAGTAATTTCTGCTGCATTAAAACCTTTTAGACAAGCTATTAATAGCTATATTGCTCGCCGTTAATAGTTGGTTATTTAACCATGCATGCAACATTGAGTCAATCCCTTCTAATTGATAAGGAATAATTGTCAAAATATCAGCAAAACTGGAAATGTTCATGTCAGTTTTAATCTTTGGAACCACAACAATAAAACAAACCTTTTTTTTTTTAACCTTAAATTTGAGAACATTTATGTCCCAGTTGGTCCATTTTAAATAGGAAGTTTGGCCATAAGGTTTAAGGAGAGCTGGCTCTCTATAATCTCCCCCTCAGCTGTCTGTGTATTATTGCATAATAGAGCAAGATGGGAATTATAGGGATTCTTATGGGCAATAATCCCCAATGCACGGGTTTATCCTCCCTCTGTCTGGTAGGCCTGATGGTTAAAAATTGTCCAAATTTGATGCCAGCTATTGTGTGTATGGGCAGATTGCCCCCGGCTTCATTGTTAAAATGTTATTTATCATCCCGAACTGAAATCCTCCTGAAATAAGGTCAAGCCCGAGCAGAACGACGTGACGTATTTCAGTTTAGGGCATCGTTTAATGAAATCAATGAACGCAAGTCTCCTATACGAACACAAAGAGCCACACGAGGGTTGATTAATCCAGTTGATCTCGTCCTATGTACTCGTTAATCAGATCCCTTCATCGTCTTATCATGTGCGACAAACCGTGACATCAGCTGATGCCCTTGAAAAACTGGACGCGAGCGTCACAAGCTGTTGGGTTGGCCGCTTGTTTGGGGACCTGATGCTTTCAAGGAAAATTTATGGTTGACACATTGAGGAATCCCTCAATAACCTCAGTGCTGCCATTTCTCCACTCTTGGTGTGAGCGTTATTAGATTTATGAATTAGAAGTTGATGATCACTCATATTAAATGTTACCTGAAGTCACTGTAGGGGTGGATGATCCACACTCCAAAGCTCTTGACCCTTTCCTGTTCTGCAGCGACCCCCTTGTGGCTGCCAAACATGCGCAGGGAGAACTTGTTGACCCCCGGCTGCAGCATGGAGCCAAACTGCTTCTGGAAGTAGGTGGACTGGTCCTGGAAGAGGTCATCCACGCCTCCTTCACCCTCTCCAACAGCATCCAGAGCACCATCAGGGTCTGCGGTGTAGTCATCATTGTGCGTCTTGACCAGGGAGAAGAGGGTCCTGGTCACATCACTCCTCTTCTCCGTCTTTGGGGAGGGGGTTCCAGGAGGGGTGGTGGTCCTCTGGGAGCCACTTCTCCATCTGGAGAAGCGGAGGCTGCTCCAGCTGCGGTACCTGGGAGTTTCTGGTTTGTGAGCAGGGCTTTCACCAATGCCTTTCTGGTCCTCTATACTCCTGGAAGGACTGGTCATTTTAAAAACACTCAAAACTGAGCTAAAAAAAAAAAAAAGAAGAAGAAGTGTAGATTTATCTCTACAGACCTCTAGAGTTCACTTTCTTATAAAGTTTGTAGTAAATTCCATCTCTTGATGTCTAAGTCTGACTTATTAAAAAACCAAATGAACATTTAAAACACAAATCTCATGTTCTACTTAATAATCTGAACCAGACTCCTGGTTGTGTCCCAAAGAAAATTAATTTAAAAAAAATCTTTATCCTAATAAGAGTCCAGATAAAGTCCCATCAAAAACTTCATCCGCAGATGTGACCGCCTCCCGTCTGACCAGGAGAGGACGGACGCAAATTGACACAGAGGACTCAGTAGCCTTCAATAATCGGCTTTTTTTAGTGGCTGCGTCCACTCAACACCCCCTCCCTCCTCCTGCGGTGGAAACGCCCCCCCCCCCCCCCCCCCCCCTCCGAGGCGCAGAGCGCAGCGGCTGCAGGTCATGTTGCGCCGTCAAGGTGGGAATAGAAGTGTCCGAGTCAGCAGGGACAAAAAGACGCAATGAATTAGTCACCAGGTGGTTTCAAAAGAGGAAACAGCCACCTCTCTGCTGCTACGAGTTACCGCACATCAAAAAACACCGCTCAGTCTCCTGGTGTCCGCAAAGAAACCGCTCATTCCTTCATTTAGTCTGCGGAAAACTGTTTGCGCTCAAGTTACGACTCGGACTAGATGACGTTCATCTAAAATAAACCTTTAAATGAAGCCCTGAAATATTTACTCCTACATGTAAACTAATTCTAAATAAAAAGGTTAATTCATCTGAAAATACAATATTCTTAAAAGTGATGACCTGTATTTATTAATAACACTAAAAGGTTCATGTCCATCAAAACATGTCGAAATGTGTTCAATCCCATGGGATTTGTTCATTATGCTTTATTGGCATTTTGCTGTTTTTTTAAACTAAATAAATCATTTAAAATCTGTTGAATTGTAGTAAATAAATAATAATGTAATAAGGTAAAATATTTTAAAAGGACTATTATCAATAATGTCAAATATTGTCTTTTTACTTTTTATTCATCTTCATCATTTTAAAAATTTTATTTAATTTTCTTTTTAATTACATTTATTTGTTTATTTATTTATGTAATTTTATTTTTCTGTTCAAAAAATAAAGTGGTTTTGCCAAAAAAGAAAGAAAGAATACGTTTTTATCCACATTTTATTACATTTTAAAGAAACTACAAAGTAGCGTAATTGTTGGTTTAAATATAATAAAAATAAAAACTTTTTTTTTCATATTATGAGATAAATGACAACATTTGAAAGCACCATTTGTTGACCTTTTTGAGTTCAAATTAAAAAAAATAGAACAAGCTCCAAATTTGCCAAGTTTGGCTGTTTGAAAAGAAGTTAACCTAATATAAGAAATTAAGCAGATTGAAGAAAAATGTTTAATAACATTAAACATGATGCCATTTTTATTTTAATTCTGTGCAGATTTCTGTTTTCCTCTGGAATTTAAGAGACTCAAGATCAAATACTAAAATAGTGAATGGAAACGACACTCCTCATATCATATATGATACGAGGAGTGTCGTTTGTATACATACGTATATTTGTATACAAATATAACATTTTAGAAATACCAGTTATATGCATTCAAAAACAGATGAGTGCATGTTTAAGGAACAAGGTGTTTCATCACATATGAGTGATTTAAAACTGCTTGTAACTGTTTACAATACATAACACATTAAACAAGCCTGATAAACACACTGACACATTAAAATGACAAAAAAATCTACTGAAATATGTAAAAAAAATTTTCAATAAATGAATTTATGTTACAAATATATTCAGAAAACTGTATGGCATTTAGAAAATGTGATTTTTTCCCCCTATATGTTGAAGAACGAAGCGCTGAATCTCTCCTCAGGTGGTGCTGTTCGTATGTCCACATAAGTCCCTGAAATACATAACAGTATAGAGTTATATTATATGTGCACCTTCTGAAGAAGTTTGACTTGTTGTTGTAATATAATGACTCACAAAGATTTCTTGTCCTCCATCAGATAAGCACATACTGGACTGTATCCAGTCAGCGTCGCTTTCAAAATGTCGATCTGCTTTTTCCAGGATTCAGTCTCTGAGTTCAGTGCGTCTTATGTGACAAAAAGAAAAGTATTGTAGATTTAAACAGTCATTCTGGTAGTTCACCACATGGTGGCAGCTGAGCATTAACTTCTATGAGTGTGTGTGTGTGTGCTTTGTACCTGTTGCCTTCCTTTGTTCTTCTTCTGTAAGGGCCACTTCCTCATTCCTTGTTTTCTATAAAATAAAGAAAATATGGAATAAACATCAAACACCATAAACAAAACATTTCATCTTCAACAAAAGCATGAAAACTTGTGGGATATTTGTGAAAAGAAAAGTAAAAGGTCAAAAGGTAAATGATCAGTTAGTATGTGTTGGAGGTGCAGCTGCTAGACCAAATGTTAGCTAAATGTCTGTTAAACTGACTGAGTTGTAGCCATTTTTATGCTAATGCTGATTAGCAATGGTGGCTATCTGACTGAATGTTAAGGTTTAATTCATCCAATAAATACTTTTTGAAAGTTTAATTAACATCCATCCAGCAGTCTGTGAGATATTTGGCTAAAATTACATACATACTACCTCAGACAGGCAAAAACATCATCACCTGCCTTCCACTTTTCAGTGGTGGCTGTTTAAATCGAATACTTGATCAAAATCAGGTAAAGCACATAATACCAATTTTTAAAATTCAATTAAATTCAAAAGTGCTTTGGTAATCCTGATAATCCTCATGAATTAAGTTTCTTTAAAGGCACACTATGTAAATTTTTCATACTTTAATATTTTTTTCTTGAGCATATCAGCTAATATGACCCTTTACAGGGTAAATGAAAAGTCACTCAGCCCCATCTGCTTGTATCCAGTTGCAACTTCAGAGTTTCCAGTGCGGTGCCCTGAAGTCTCACAAAGTGACGTATCTCACGAGAAGCAGTAACGCTTTACGGAAATCCATGTTTACAACTCAGGACCTGCTCAGGACAGGCGAGCTGAAGACACAGACGTCATAGATATGAGCTAAGAGATCTACGTTCATCATGGTGGAGCCTCCAAAGGAACAAAGAAACAAGGGCGCACAGCGGTAGGGGGGTCACAGTTTGTTTTTATGAAAGTGATTCATAACGGACACTAGGGGGTGCTAAAAACAAGCCAAAACTGCATAGTGTGCCTTTAAAGAATCATTGTGGCCATGATATAAGTTGTCATTTTAATTTACATTTCAATGATTACAATTTTAATACTTTAAAAATATTTAGATTTTAACCTAATTTTAATTTTAAAAAATATCTAAATGACATAAACAATCTATGTTTAAAAAACTCGGAAAAAGAGCAAGTCCCTACACACTTACAATTACAATTAATGTCCATTTTGAAGGAAGTAAGAGGTAAAGGTTTTCTACAAACCATTAAATCAGTTAGGTCTTAAGTCAAAATCTAACAATCTTTGAGGTTTTGAAAGCCTTCCAATAAAATTTAAAAACATTTCTAAAAGTCTTTGCATTTATCCAGGACTCAAATGACCACAAGAAACAGAATTTAATGGTTGAAAAACAATAAAATGTCACAATATCAGTTTTTAGTTGCAAAACTTTTGGCGTTAAAGTCAGAAAGACTTAATTTTTTTTGCAAAATCAAGGAAAAAAAGTTTAAAGAAAGTTTGCAAATGAACCTTCAATGGGCATGCACAAAAACACTAATATTAGCATCTGCACACATTTTGACATGAAAACATTATTTTCTTTAAATTAACATCAACCAGAGGCAAAGGAGGAACTATATTCAAGTCATCAGAGAAGCATTCCCTGAAAGGCATCTGAACTCAATAAGTCAATCATCTTGTGCATTTGATCCTGAGTTGTCTTGTTCCTCAGGACATGCTGCCCTGTGTGAGGTGTTCCTGCTTCAACGCACATATTGCTGTAGCAAAAACAAGGTTCTGCAGAATTTAAAAACATATCATTGAGATCATTTGTTCCTTTAAATCAGGCGCAATAGAGCAGGGAGGCACCTGTGAGCCTTGAAGAATAACAATTCAGTGGATGACTAACAGCTAAAACAAACTACATAAATCATGGCTGTTCATCAATGTCAGCAATTCGTGTTCAAACTGATTTAACAACCTGAGTTCAGATAAAACCCCTTCATCATTCTTAAGTTGCAGTTTGAAAGTCTGAAGAAGACCAAAAAGTGAGAGAGGCGTCAGCGTGCCTCTAATAAGGATCCTACTGAGTGAACAATGGAGGGATTTCAAAAAGGCAGAACATGCAAATTAACCTTAAACAAACAAGCTGAACTTCTGCTTTAAGAAGAGATAAAGGTCCAACCTGCCAACGTCAGAGGACAGCGGTTACAAAGTTACGCAACATTCAAATAAGAAGAAGAGCTCAGTGTAAAATATCACTTCTGAGAAACATATAGATTTCAACTGAACTTTACTAGAGAGATCATAAAATAATGGCAAAATAAATAATCCCATTTTCATTAAAAAATATATATAATTCATATTTTATCAATAATTCTAAAAGGTTGGCAGTCATTAGTTTAATTTTAGGTTTTTAACCCTTTAACTGATACAATTGTCAGATGTTTTAGGGTTTTGGTTGTGTTGACTGGTGGTTGCATTAGTTAAGTCTCATTTAATTCCCCCTGTCGGTGTGTTTATTGTTCTGTTTGTCTCCTCACTCAGCCTCAGTGTGTCTGCCTACCTTTGATAGTGCTTATTACGTCCCACTGCTTCTGTTTCTCATCCTGCGTTTGGATTTACCTCACTGGATCGCTTTGAGTGATTTTAGTTTGATTAAATGTCATTTTATGCCTCCTCCTTTCCTGTTTGACTTCCTCCTGCCTTCAGTCAGTATTTTTTAAATGTTTTGTTTTAAGGCAGCTTCTAAGTTAGATGGGTGTCTCTTCACTCCGCTTTTTGTGTTTGGTGCTAAAATTTTTACAAAGCTCAAAGAAAAGATTTTACCGCTTGTGCTTGACAGTCATCGCTGTCTTTTTTCTTGCTCTCCAACTGCGGGGCAAGGCCAGCCACTGCAGCCTCCAAATCCTTCCTGGTCTTTTCCCCGTTGGCCACCAGCTGCTCCAGCGACTGTTTAAACTTGCTATCGTACTGAAGTTTATTGTATATTTTTGTTGTGAGCACATCCAGCTCATCTTTCCTTTTGTTTAACATCTCCAACTCTTTGTACTGGCCCATGATTACCATGAGCAGTCCTGCAGACAACAGGATGGGGAAGATGGTCAGGATCCAGGACGACCTCATTGAGTTGCTGTGAAGAAATAAAGACATAAACATGAATCTCAGCTTTTCCAATGATACAAATTCAAAATAAAACATCCTTTCTTTTTTCTTTAATGATCCTTTTTGTTTTTATTCCTTCCTCTTTTACAGCAGTATGACATGACGATGTAAAGGCAGGTGTGACACACAGACTATATACAGATGATTTTCTGTAGCTCTAACCATGTAGGGAAGTCAACCCAACACCAGCTGTGAAGTTTAGCACATTTTAGTTCCTATGTCTTACAGCATGGGCTGAACTTGACTTTCATTCTAAAAGTCTGAGCTATATCTTTTTATATTTTTACAAACTTTAACAAAAATCACAGTAAAGACAGTTAGCATTAATCAGAAATGGGATTTGCACGAAACACTTTTTCTGTTGTCACAGTTTTAAGGTGAAGATCAAAATTTTACAGTATTTTAGGTTATGGAATGAAATAATCACAAGCACACTTTCTTGATTTGAAAGAAGGATCGCTCACTTCGTCGACGAGACAAAAACATTAGTGTGTGGAGTTCTGGGGGTGAACTAATGTTGTTGTCAATCATGTGAACTGAATGTCCACTTTTATTGTGGCGGGGTTGGCCCATTGATTAGTTCCTGGGAGATCAGTCTATCTATTGTCTCTGGCAGCACGCTCATCAAATAGATACTTATTCAAAGAATACTTCTTGACAGCTTGTGACAACCCTGCAGATTGATTCCATATTGTGTCCTTATTTAATCAACTTCATGGTGAATTATTAGCTTGTATGTTTCTTTTGTTTTATTAACAAAAACAAATTAGTCTTTGGTTTCTGTTTCTGCTGACACACACTCGCCCTCTTGTGGCGTTTTTTTGACATTACAACAAGCATTATTTAGAGCACATTTAGTGGAAAACCTTGGTAGCTTTAAGTTAAATTACAACTAACATTTTTTATAGTACTTCTAGCTTAAAAACCTGTAAAACTAAACAGTAAATTAAAGAACATCATCTCTAACGTAAAACCATTATTCAACCATACTTTGGATATGTTGAAATACCATATATTTTTAAAGATGCTCATTATAAATCAAGGCTGAAATGTTTGAAAACAGCTAGCTATTATGAAGAGAGATATATTCAGCAGGAATGGTAGTACAAAGCAGTGAACCATCTTGTGACTTTTTGGTCTTTGGTTTCTGTTTCTGCTGACAAACACCGCCCTCTTGTGACAGTTTTGTGACATTACAAATAACAGTAATTACAGTGCTTTTATATAAAAACCTTCAAAAATAAACTGTAAATTAAAGAACATCTTAATTACTTTAATGTAAAACCACTATTCAGCAGTACTTAGAATGTGTTAAAATACTGTAATTTTAAAAGAAACTCATAAATCAGGGGAGTAATGTTTATAAACAGCTAGCTAATGAAGTGAAGTGTATTCAGCAAGGATGGTAGTTCAAAGCAGTGAACTATCTTGTGATTTCTTGGTCTTTGGTTTCTGTTTCTGCTGACACACACCCGCCCTCTTGTGGCAGTTTTGTGACATTACAACAAGCATTATTTACAGTGCTTTTAGTTGAAAAAAAACTTGGTATCTGTCACCCTCTTGTGGTAATAAGGTGTAACTACAACAAGCGTAATTACAGTGCTTGTAGATGAAAAAAACCTTGGTATCTGTCACCCTCTTGTGGCAATAAGGTGTAACTACAACAAGCATAATTACAGTGCTTGTAGATGAAAAAAACCTTGGTATCTGTCACCCTCTTGTGGCAATAAGGTGGAACTACAACAAGCATTATTTAAAGTGCTTTTAGCTGAAAAACCTTGGTATCTATCGCCCTCTTTTGGCAATACGTTGAAACTACAACAAACATTATTCACAGTGCTTTAAAAACCTGGAAAAATAAACAGTAACCATTATTCAACCATTTTTGAACCATACATAGGATATGTTAAAATACTGTAATTTCTAAAGAAGCTCATTATAAATCAAGGCAGTATTGTTTGAAAACAGCTAGTTAATGAAGTGAACTGTATTCAGCAGGATGATAAGCACGTCGGACCGCTGGGCTGCACATATTATTTGTGGGGAATGGGGATACAGCGCTATTTCTGCATCCTTGGATCAAATTATTGGTGGGGACACGTCACCTCTGTCCATGCCAAATCTACACCCATGATACACGTTAAGGTTTATTAAACAGTTTTCACATTAAATTAAAGTTGATTTAATTGGGCAGGGTTCACTTTGTAACTAGCTGAATAGCTGCTAACTCGTTTAGCCTATATCCAGTCAGAGCATGGCCTTTTCTTTGCTACAGAAAAAATTTCAACTGATATTTTTTTTCTCTGTTTATAAAAATATCTTATGTTCATTATTTTAGCAAAAAGGGTTCAAATACCCCCCGTGGCACCATGTGATGAAAGCAGCTGTGTTAATGACATATCAAAATACAGAGGAATAATATTCTTAACTTGATCAAACAGTATCCTCACACTTGTATTTCTATTTGATACGTTCTGTCTTAGATACTTAAAGTTTAATAACTGCATGATGAAGAAAGACAGACACAGGAAAAATATTAAAAAGGCACAAAGAATCAGCAGGAACGCACAAAATATCTCACTTTCACAATAAGGTAACAAAAACTGAGTTTTACAAGAACTAATCTGCACAGGTAAGTTATTAATTGTTCATAACCTTCCCACAGAACTTCACTTACAAGACTTTAAATTTTTCTGCCCAAACTGTTTTACCAATCACACATATACTATCACAGGTCCAGCGGTGGATATAATAAAATCTAAACCATGCACTAAAACATAAACTTTGTACAAACTTGCCTGTTTACAGCCAGAAAATCCATTGGACTCCTTGTTATCTTTACAGAAAAACACAACTGGCAGATCCAGTCAGGTCCTTTTAAATGTCTTTAGGGTTCGCTTGTAACAAGAAGCAATCAGGATGACTAAAGTCGTGGAGTCTTACTTACAGTGTTTATTCAGGTGGGGTTGGTTCACGGGAGATTAATTACACAGAGGTATCCAGGACAGTATAGAAGACAGGGTAAGACAAAAAACCACAAAGGGATCAAAAAACACTGGAGACTCTGACAAGGAGACGTGTTACTTGGAATGAAGATAAACAGGCAGAAAGAGGAGAGCGCAGAGCACAAACACACAGAGGAGACACTGATAATAGGACAAAATGACTAAGGAGGAAGAGGAGGTGGTCCAGGTCAGAGTTCACATGTAAAGGTTGCTTTGGAAATCTTCTCTGCATTGACAGCGGTTCATATCATAAAACTGATTTCAGGACAGATTTCAAAACTTGCGGTCCTTGAATCAAAGTTCCCTGCTGAGACAAACAGCTTTTAGTACCACAAATAGTGGCAGACATTTTTTTTATCTACTTGCAAGGCGAGTTTCAGCAGCTGCATTCCTCCTTTTTGTTTTCATTTCCACACTTCACACTCTGTGACATCCTTTAGTTAACTGGTTGGGTTTTTAACATTTAATTAGCCTGCTAACTGAGATGTAGTTTCACTATGTTAAATGATTGACAACAAAAGGTAACCGTGGGACCTAAAACAAGTCCTATAAACACGGTTATTTCCTTCACGGTTATTTCCTTATTTTGTCCATGTGTCCTTAAACATAAACTATTTATTCCTATGAAATAGGATGAAATATAAATAAGAAAACACTGTTTATGCCTAAGTTTGTGCCAGATTATAATTTGCACAAACAGCAGTTTTGTTTATAGTAAAAACACCAACCCACAGAAATCAAGAGCTAAACAAGAGGTGAGGAAATCTAAATGTATTTTTCAGCATGGGATAAATCAAAAGGGTTTTTGTGTTCAAGTCAACATTACACAAGAACCGCTGCAGGTTTTTAACGTGTAAAAACGCCTGATGGATTCCAGCTTCAAATGACAGATTATTTATTTGTAAGGTTTTATAAAACAAGCAATTCAAACTGTTGAATCATTCATAAAGGTTTTGAGCATATCCTCAGAAAAGTGACAGACTTACCTACACACTTTCTGGAGGTGATGGTTGCTTCTCCTGGAGGATTCTGAGCCCAGATTAACTTTCATTTAGTTCTTGAGACTTTGTCTCCATCGGTCACTGTTTGTACGACTGCCCACATATTTCACAGTCTGGTAGGACTGGAGTTACTGGTTGTGTCAGGGCGAGATGAGGAAATGTGTTTGCTTTGTTGAACGTGCCGCCCAGGATGATCTCTTGTTTGTGGATTTGCATCTATCAGTAAGAATTCTATGAGTTGCAGCAAAGTGGCTCAGGCTGGTGTTGTTGTTTATTCTTACATTCACTTCCTGTTAAGTCCTAATTGGCCAATCAGTGCCACTTTTACTCTGATTATTTGGTTTTTCTTTCCTTTTTTTCTTTCTTTTTTTAAAGGCCAAAAACTTATTTTAGGTACTGATGTCCTAAGTGGAGGATTGAATGGACGGATGAGAACATTTAACTGTTTCATTCAAAGTTTGATAATAAAAGCTCTCAATTCAAATGACTATTATTGTGTCTGTGCACATTGTCTTTTTGCAAATTCTCAGAAAATGATCCCTGATGTTCGTCTACCTTTTGAAGAGAATCCCATTCAAGATGGCCGACACAGCCAACTGACTGTGGAAGATGCAAAAATGTCCATAACTTAGTCAATTTTAGAGATTTTAATCTAAAATTTAATGTGACAGCTGAGAATCATCCTTATCACATAATCTAAGCGCTAACAGATTTGACTATAATATCTCAACATGAACTGAACGTAGTTTAAAACTTAAAGGAAAAGGCTGATGAGCGTTTCTTTAAGAAATTTTAAGGTCTTTTGTATTCTATGTTCATTTTTACCTTTTAAACTTTTGTTAATTTTCCACTAAAATGACGCCCCTTTAGATGTTAAATGACAGAAAAATACAATATTGGCGACTTTCGTGTAAAAAAAAAAGAAACTTAATTTAGGAAAACTCCTGAGATTATTCCACATCCATCCATCCATTTTCTGTAGCCGCTTAATCCTCCACAGAGGGTCGCGGGGCAGGATTATTCAACATATTCCTCTTATTCAATCTACAGACACTCAGAGGTATAAATGTAAGATTATATATTATATTCTATCTTTCTGACCTAATGAACCAACTTTATAGGTTTTTAGCTTTTCTGAGAAGAGCAAACACAACAAGACATGTTACATTTAAAAGTTAAACCTATAGTCTTTATTTACTGTTATTTCTAATGAGCTCACAGTATTATTAAGCATTAGAGGGATTTATTTCAGATGCTAAAAGTTTTAATAAATCATTTCAGAGGTTGAATTGCTTTTTGTTTCTTTTATAAGAGCCTGTGAATTTAAATGTTTTTATCTCTCTGTCTGAACTTTGTAGGCTATATTTTCTCTTTTCCTGTCTGGATTTGCACAGCATTTGGCGACGTCATGATCTGAAGAGAAGATGAAGGAAACTAACGCCATCTAGAGGAAATGATAAGAAACAGCAAGAAATTAAAGAGAAGACTCAAACAGTAAAAATGAAAGCTCAAAACAAACATGAGAGATTCAAATCCTAAACAAGAAATGACCCCAATTCTGACCCAGATAGAGCAACTGGAGCAAGCTAACAGAACACTAAACAGAGTGTAACAGAGTAAAGCTATAAATTAGCCTCAGTAAATAAAGTTCAAAAGACAAAATATACTAAAGCTAAAACACAGATTTGAAATCTATTTTTAAAACATAATCTCTAAATTTGTATTTATGCAGATTTTCATGTACGTTCAGATGTGAGAATCACCACGTTATGAAGATTAAGGGAATAAAAAGTTGTTTTTTTATTTCATAAATGTTTAAAATCATATTGTTTTTGACTAAAACCTTGGTCACATTAATAATGGATCCTCAACACTTATCTAAGTTACAAAGAAAAAAAAGTCATTCTGCTCAGACATAACTTTCAAGTAAAACTTGTTTGTTTGTTGTTGTTTTTAAATTCCAGGAAACCAGTTTCCTCCACAACCTGGTTTGGTGTTTAAAGAATATTCAAGCTGAAACTAAAAGAAGTGCGCAGAATATTGTTTAAATGTGCAAATCGTTGCTTCTGAATGATCACAAAAATGAAACAAGATTCTATTTAATGGATTCACAAATTCTCATTATCCAACATGTTTACTTCAGGAATGTTTTTATTTTGACAATTTACCTAGAACACTTGCTCTAAAATCTTAGAAAAACTGAAAATTAGATCATTTTAAAAAAATCTTTCGGGGGGGGGGGGGGGGGGGGGGGGGCGACCCTTTCATTGAACTTCCTGGTCTGACAGGTGTGGTAGCATTTTTGGACGATGCGTGTCAGTTTAAACATGTAGACACAAGCTTGGTTACGTCCGTTAAGAAGGGCCACAACTAACCATGACTAGTATTGTTATTGGTTTTTATTTGTCCTTATCTTGTAAATCATTTTTATTTAATGATTTTCAGTTTTTTGTTGAGAGAATTCTTGTTCTCATTTGGGGGGGTTTGATGAAAAGTGCTTATTAAATTATTATAAAAGTAATAAAATATGCATGAAAGCAGGTTTTCCTATCAGACATGAAGGTAAATGTTAAGTTTAGTTTGAAGAATTAATTGATAGTGTGTGGTTTTAAATAAATCCTGCTCTGTTAAACACATATTTAGCTAAATAAAACTTTAAAACTTGCAGGATTGAAAAAAAAAGTTTCTCCTCCTCCCATTTTTACACTCAAAAGTCACGACTTTTTAAAAAATGATCACTTTTAGCATCAGTCTCTTTTGACAAGTAACAATAGATGTAAATATTTGTGTCCAACTTCATCACAAATAAGCTTAATTTGATTTGTTAGGTCATACCCTAAAAGTCTAACAATGCTTCCATCCTTTCAGCGGTGTGAATGTTTCTGTCGTGACTAAAATTTAAGGAGTGGAAGTTTTCTGCGTGTGCAGGCTTTGTTCCACCCACACTCTCAGCAGATTAAAATAAACAACATTTTTAGCATTTTTGTTGAGTGCAAATCATCCTTGGCTAGAAAAGATTCACTCAGTTTTTGATGAAGGAGTTAACGACAACTTCTTTGGTGTTTTTGGAAATAAATAAGAGGAGCTTTGATAAAGATGTCAATCTGCGTCACATTTCTTCCTCACCCTGTCCACTCAGTGAAGATAACGGCTTGTTTTTCCCACTTTATTTAAAAAATTATATCACATTTCTTATGAAACCTGTTCTCAGTCATTAAAAGCATGTTATGCAGTTTTGCTTGTTTTGGCGCCCCCTAGTGTCCGTTTTAAATCGCTGCCGTAAAAACGCTAGCATCATTGTTTCTGCTCAGAAACACCTATATCTAACTGTTGAAATGTCTCCTCAGCCTTCATAGCTTTCTACTGGAGCGGTTCATCGCTCATTCAAAGAAATCAGCTGAGTTCAAGCAGGGAGAGACCGAAAAAAATGCAGGAATCATGAGCTAAAAACACTCTGGTGCTAGCATAACAGCTAGCCACATTGGGTTAGCCTAACCCTCGTGAGATATGTGACTTTGTGAGACTTCCGGGGCACCAGACCAGAGACTCAGAAGTTACAAATGCTGTATTCTGGACACAAGAAGCAGATGGGGCTGAGTGAGTTTTTATTAACCCTGTAAAGGGTCAGATTAGCTCAGCCTTTAAGTCAGGCTGGGCTCATGGTGTGATGATGGTGGAAGTGCCTGAGGAGGTTCAGACTTGGTTATTCCAGTTTAACTAAAACAATAACTTGTCCACCTTCTTTAAAAAAAAAAACAAAGTTTAAGCTGTTGTTCTCAAACAGACCTAGCAAGGGACTTTTAGACATGTGGAAATGTGTTTCTGGGTAAAAGTTTAAAACATAACCTTACTTGTTGAAGATGGCTTCCTGACGCACTGATCAGCTAGGCCGAGACCAAAATGAGCCGCTGCTGTCAGAGTCTTATGTTGCTCTAATCTTCTAATCCTCAACTTGACAAAAGTTTATTCATACTTTTAAAAACCTTAATTAAACTGACAGAAATTTTACAATTAATTATTATTTTGGCAGAAATATGTTTAAATCCCCACCTGACCTCTGGATGCACCAGATGGACTAGATTTCACTGCTGGTGATATTTATGCCCTCCCCCCAAAATAAAAAAAATCAACATAAATAATCCTGTTATGCAAAAATAAGGACAGTCAAAAAGTTCATGAAACAATGTTTGCATAAAGTCTTCAAAATGTAGAAGATCTGAGTCGTTTTAAGATGGCAGAGATACTCTCAGACTAGCCTTTAGCTCATCAATCTCATAGGATGTGAACTCTATTTCTCTGAACAGAGGCTGTTCAGGGAGCTACCAACAACAAGTCATTTTGCAAAGAAGCTCAAAATGGCCAAAAACTGTCTGTTAGATTTTTAAATAGTGAACTGGTCAGGGTTTGGCAAGAAGAAGATCGTATTTTCTGCAGTTGTTTTTACAAAACTTCTAATTCTATTAAAACCCTCCTCTAAAAGTTCACGGTGGATGACAGCTGATATATTTTTGGCATTTTTAGAAGCTTTTCTCGGACTCGCTGATGCTCTGATGATGATTTATCTAATGCTAGTTTTCATCAACAAACATCCACTTACCAATACAGATCATAAATCAATGCTAGATCAAATTAATTTGATTTGGGAGAAATAAGCGTAATATGTGCATTTCTAAAGTCTTTGCAGTAAAACTACTATTATACTTGATTTCACCAGTGATTTTCATTAATTTTATTATTTATCTCTTTTGTTTTTAAGTCATTAAACTTTTCCCCCCTCTAAATGCTCATTAATGGTTTACAGATTCTTTGCAGTTTAAAGGGTAGTCCTACAAAATGCATGGAAATCTGTCTCTTTTTGCATCAATTTCACAAAATGCAGAAGTGATGAAAGTTGTTGATTGCAGTAAAGATATTCTTAGAGTTTTCTTTCTAATTTAATAAAGATGTTTCTCATTAAAAGGCTTGTTGGTATTTATATTACCTCATGCCTGAACTTGAATCATTCATATCATCCGTGATTGGAGACTGACCTTGAACACATCAGCAAAACTGATTAATTTTGTTTTTATCTTCAGAGTTTTAATCATCTAGTTACCCCCCACCCCCAACAAACACCACATCCTTCACCCCATCCGCTCCTTCACCTCTCATTTCCAGATATTTCTCTCCCACACACATCCTCCTCCCTTGCTTCTATAAAACGATGGAGGATCTCTTCACAATACAAGTTCCTGAATCACAGCGACACACAGCCATGACTTCAGCCAGAGGCCTCGCAGGATTGTGGATCCTTACACTGATCATTCTTCCTGTTGCAGCTCTTGGAGGTAACTTTATATATATACATAGTTTGTGTATTCTTCAAACTGCAATGCTTTTAGCCTTCATGTTTTTTTAAATGTGTGTTTGATTTCCTC
The DNA here is from genome assembly GCA_006937965.1 of Callopanchax toddi. Taxonomy (NCBI): domain Eukaryota; kingdom Metazoa; phylum Chordata; class Actinopteri; order Cyprinodontiformes; family Nothobranchiidae; genus Callopanchax; species Callopanchax toddi. The sequence goes on from SSNR01000012.1 coordinate 3,944,746, forward strand.
AGAGACCCAAAGTCCTGGAAGTATGGGGCCAGACATCCCATTCCCACCTGCCAGCCCCACTTCTCTGAACCTACGAAAGATTTGTGAACAGGGTCAACACCGTCCCAGGTATCCTGAGCGCTTCTTACCGCCCACTGGTTGGAGCTACCTTCGACGCTATGCGAAAGCTGTTAACCGCCTGGAGGATTGGTACAGTTTGTGCTGCAGGGGACAAGTCGCACAAGGACCCAGCCAGAAACTCTGCTGCACCAAGCAAGCTGTGAGTTTCTGATCCCTCCTATAATCTGTTAACGATAACACAAAATTCAAGGTTAGAAAGTTTGTGTTCTGGTTTGGACTGTCAGTTTTACTGTGCTGTGACTTTCTTCTACTTTTAATCTCATATTGGTACCAAACTAATAATATTGCACAAACCAAAAATAAGCCACAAGAAACTTTTGTAGTTGAGAAAATGATGCAGAAACAAATTGAGATTTCCATCTTTATCTGATTCTAAGGATTCTGACTATAAGTATTTCCCCCTCATAGTGGAAACAAACCCTGTCCCAGTTCTGCGTTGAAGAATATTCCATCAAGACTACGGTGCACGAGTGCTGTGAAAAAAAAGGAGATGATCGATGGAACTGCTTCAACTCTGATCTGCCAAACCCAAACTACGACGGCAAATCAACGTACATCGCTCCTCCAATGCCCCCAATGCCAGGATTCACCTTCAACCACAATGCATGCTAAAAACGTCAGAACAAAGTCACTGAAATGCATTCATTAGTATCAAATCATCCAAGCAAAGAGTTAGTGCTTATCTATATCTTGTCTTTGTTCCAGGAATTCAGAAAAGTGGAAACTGGCTTTGGTCAAGGACGTCTGCTCTATATGTAAACCAAGCTTTGTTTAGATAACAGGAAGCATAAGATGCACAGTAAATGTTACAGCTCACAAGATGACATAAAAGTCATGATCTTTTATATGTAAGAAATAAACAGAAACTCAGTCTAACAGTTAGTTGCATGCATGAGCATGAAGGGGCGGTAACAGACTCGGGGTTACAGTTAAGGTGCATGAAAATGTTCATGTTTATGAACAGTAATAAAAGTGTATTCTGCCTAATGTGAGTAGAAAAGTGCAAAAAAAAATCTCACAAATAAACATTTTACAAACATCCTGTCTGAGTCAAGTTATGAGTTATTATTACTGCTGATGGATAATCCAGACATTAACCAAAATATAAAAAATCTACTTCTTGATTTGGTGTCACATTTTCAAAATAAAAGCAAAACTAGGGAAATTGTTCTGCAATGTTGTAACGTCACATCTATTTCCTTCTGATTCATTTAAGTTACTTAACTTTCTCGTTTAAGAAAACGAACAAAAAACTAGCTTTTGTGTTTTTTATAAATTTATTTAACATGCATGAATGGACTGAAAGTTAGTGTGAGATTATGAGAACTTGAGAAGGTGGAGATAGGTCACTGAGTGTAGATGGAGCATGGATTTAGGTGAAGGTCAAAAGACAGAAAGAAATGCAAAAAATGTCCCTCCGCATGATAAATAAATCCTAAATAAATAAATAAATCCACTTAGCTGAGGAAAGTATGATCTGAGGCTGAATTTGATAATGTACTCTGGACATTAAGAACTGGATGAAATGTATACATTAATTTTATACATAAACAATCTTCAAAATAGCCCAAAAATCTATTAAAAAAATTACATTAACAATAAATAAATAACAATTGTCATGTGATGAACTTCCTGTCCCTGACTTTTATAATGTATCATCTTTGAAGGTTTGATTATTGTGGATGCTTTTGGGACTAATAAGATAAAATTATGAAATGTATCATGATTTCCGAGATACAATGCTAAATGGTTTCTACTGTTTTTTAGATATTTTTTTATTTTACTCATCAAAATATAAAATCAAAATGATTCATTTCATCAGAAATTAAACAAGTGTTTTAAATTAATTAAAACACTTTAAAATGTTAGTTTAAAGGTGCTCCTTTCCCCCTTGTACCTAATTAACCTTTCTTTCAGCCCTGAGCTGAAGGGTAGATTAGGTATTTTTCAGACAGCAGGCAGTTGCCTCAGTTCTTTCTTCTGCACATTCTTGATGGATTTGGAAAGTTGGTATGCTCAACTAATTCAAAGTTTTGAAAGCTCTCCCATCACCTGGATGGTCCCAGGCTGTTTCAAAATAACTAACTTCCTTTCTAGGGCAATTTTCTGGAATCACTTTCCACTCTGGTAATCTGTTTTGGCCCTGATTTATGTTGATGGTAAAGAACGGTCCCAGAAAACAACCCTGGTTTCCTGGAAAATAAGGATAAACAATACCTGAACATTAGTTCAGAAAACTACAAAGAACTACAGAAATGGAGTCACTAGAGGAAGTCAAAGGGAGTCTCTTTTTCCATGTGCTGGCTGCAGATTAAATCTGTCCCACCAATCAGGACAGTCGAAGTTAAAACCAATGACTCCTCCCCAACAGGTTAGTCCAATCATGTTGCAGGAATATGCATATTCAAACAAACCAAATGCAAACCAAATGAGACCACAGGAGGACACTTCCTGGAGCTCACATACAGGACATACAGCATTTAGTGTGTACTACTGAAGGGAAATGATCTCTTTGCTGGGGAAAACAATCAGATTTTATTCAATAGATTCATTCTGCTGAGGAAAGAGCTTTGACTATTTATGACAAAAATTTGGGAATGGATCTCTGGGATAATTTTGAACCCAACAAAAAAAAAAACAAATATGCCTAAAGCAGCTCATTGCTACACCTTTAAATATGCATAAAAAACCAATGCAGAAATTTAAACTAAAACAAAAAACAACTAAAGTTTATCTGGGCCCAAACACTTACAAGAAAAAACTATTCAAAAACACAGTTCTGGTATTTAACATAATTCACAAATTTTATTTCTATTAACTTTTATTAACTTTAGTCATATGTTTCTTAAATGTACAACGTGGATGTCACGGAGTCATCATCAAATATTACATAAACATGTAATTTTCAAGATGAACAAATACTGGTTTCAGTTTTGTCTTCACACGATTTAATTAAGTAGAGAACTTTGAAAAACAAGAATCCCTTTCTTCTGTTTTTATTTACACAAGCCATCTTTTTGGAGGAAATTGTTTTATTGCGTTTTCTTTTCAAAATAATATACTGATACATATTACATCGTTAGTTGTTTTAATTAGTGACATTTTAATTGTATATTATAACGACTATGCACATTTACATTATTGGACCTTGACATTCTTTGTCAAGATTCTTGTAGTCAATTTACGAGTGCTGATTTTATTGTGAAATAGTGTTTTATTGTGAAAACCTCGATTGCCACCGGAAGCACAGACCGCTTGTGAGGAGGAGAGTTTTGTTACTAAACTGCCGCATACGCGTTCAGCGCTTCCTTGTTTACCTGTTTTTTTATTTTTGGTAAAACAAGCGTAATTTTTTGAAGAAAATTAAAAAAAAATTCTATCTTTGGAAACCCGTAGGAGGTCTTTACAAGATTCTCGAGTAAGCTGGGTATTTGTTTTTGCTATTTTTGTTTTATACATGTTTTAAACAATTTTGGCTAACCTTACATCTGTTAGCAGTTAGCTCTTTCTCGCAAGTCGTGACTTGATTAAATCTAAATGCGAAATCCAGACACCTTATACCCTAATATTTACCAGATATAGACTTCAGCTCTTATCATTTTTGATCGATTTTAACATATATCCACTATTTAATTGACAGTTTGTGTTAACTTAGAAACTTTTTAGAAAGTTTTGTCCTAATTCTCCATTAGCAGAGTCAGTCAACGTGGCAGTAACACATTCATCTTTTCGTATAATATAATCCTAAATGTATTTTACTAATAGATTCTTGTTTATCTTCATAGATTGATTCATATTTACGAGCTGCGTGACATAAAACTAAGTTTAGTTTTTTGTCTGAATGGCCACAGCATCCGAGGAGCCTCCAGGTACCGTGTTATAATACAACACATATTATTTTAAACTTTTTTTTATTAAATTATTTTGTCATTTTAAGTTCTCTACTTATTTGCAGGTATTTGATTTAGCCATTTTTGCCTCTAGGCAGTGAGCAAATTGTGTTTTGGGTCTTTGGTTGAATATTTATGGCTGTCATTTTCAGCTGTTTGTTGACACATTTATTACAGGACTAGATTATTATTTAGTTATTTTTCAAACCAGTTTCTGGCTCTGTTGAACTTAGTTGTGGCAGTGTGTCACTGTATACTGAATATGCTGTCAAAACAGAAGGACTGTTTTGAATAAAACTACTAGAGTAAACTAATTAATACACATTTCTTTTTATACATTTTGCATGCACAAGTGTCAGATTTAAATTAATATTATATTAATTTTCTAGACCGCAAAGATGACTGTGTTTTTCTAAATGTTCCTCTGTGTGAATTTTATTTTTTCCTTTAATGTTTTTTTCCCAGGATACTTATTAACACTAGAAAAACATTGTAAGGTATCTATTGTAAGTAATATTGACCTGAATAGTTGTGTTTAGGTATGCTGCTGTGGAACTAAGCTTATTTAGCATTCATTTCATAGTTGTATTTATGTTTTTGATCATTTACTGTTTGTGCTTTGGGGGCTTGCTAATAGAAAAGTTTTGAAACATATTGGTCAACTCCAAGAAGCTGGATGTTCTACGGTTTTGTTTACAGTGGAGATTAGGACCCTAATCCCCCTGTTTTCCCTAGTCTCTGCAGTATTCTTGTTTTTATTAATCCCTTTTATTGCAGCTTGTGCCATAAACCTTCAAACTTAATGTCTGCTTTGGATTAGTTTGCTGGTTAATAAAAATTGTCACCAAGGCAAGTTTATTTGATCTCTTTAACCTCCGGGATTGCTTTTTATGTTTTTCTATTCATCTTACTTGTAGGTTATGGATTTACACAGATAAAAGCAAATCTGTCAATGACATCAAACCAAGTGTCAGACTTCAATATATTTTTCACTTTCTACATTACTTCCTCATTCCTCACCAGCTTTATTTGAACACACGTTTTAATAGTCTACTTATTTCATTTCCCCACTGTACACACATAGACTTTCTGAGTCAGTTTCACAGGACACTGGCTTCACTTAGAGGTAATAAATTAGATATATCTGCATGTTAGTGTCTGAGCTTGGCTGCGCACTCTGCTTTTTTATTGTTGTTGTAGGGAATGATGGAAGCCGTTTTGATTTGGTTGCATCCAGTGAAAAAACTGCATTTGCTTGATTGCCTCATTTTCTTGTTCCGGTCTGTGATTGATGTAGTTTGTGTCCTTTTTTTTCTGTCCAGATTCTGCTGGGATCCGCAAAAATGTGTCCCCAGAGGTGAGAATCAGCAAGGGTGGAAATGTGTTAAGTCAGTTAGGAAACACAAATTGCGATGACAGTAATTCAGCAATATTTTTGCTGACATGTAATCTTCTCTTTCCTGTTTGAAGCATGAGAAAGATGCATTTTGCTTTTGTACTTAGTAGTTTTTTTCCATTTGAGTAACCTTCTGCTGTTTTTTGTGTTTGGACTGACAGGGTCCAAGCATCAGCATGTCTCAGGCCATGAAAAAAACTATCGGCCATCGTGGAATTGATCCCACGGGGGAGACGACGTACAAAAAGGTGCCATTATATCCACAGAAGAAGTTAAAAGTCCTTTTATATTTTATGTTTCCTTGTTTCTTTATATTAGAAAGGGGTATGTGAAACTGAAAAATGTTAGTCACATTCTTATAAGGGTTTCTTTCTAAAGTATTTTGATTGATGAATACCAAACGTCTCAGGTGTCATTCCACTTCTCACTATCAAATAATCTAAGTTGTCTTGTTCAGTTGGACTTTGGGAGCTCCAAACTCACTGATGAGATCATTTTTCACACTGATTAACGACGCAGTATTAAAGCTTTTTTAGCTCAAAAGAAACAAAGTTGGTGTGGGGGTTAACTTTTAGAGAAGTAAAGAAGAATTTCTTGGATTAAAATGGAACATTTTATAGAATAAAACAAATAGATCTACTTGGTCACACCTCAAACACATTCGTTCTACCGGTAATGGACAACCTAAGGTATGTAATCAGATTTAGTAGTGAGAAAATACAGTACACCAGGTTTTATCCCAATCCTATTATATTAGGAACTATGACGCAGTGAACAGAAGCTGGGATTTTAGATCATAATGCTGAAGTTTAACTACTATGTGTCTGACAGTTCTTGTTAATCCATGTGGTTTGATGACGATGATTCATCAAGCCACAGGTAAATTCTTGTCTTTGATCAGTGGCTCAAGTCTCAACAAATCCCATTTAACCTCACAAATGTATGACTTTACATCCTCCGAGAATAGTTTCTATTTTGTTTCCTTTAAAAACAGATTTTAGTCTGATTTTTTTTTAAAGTATAGCTATAACATAGCTTTTTAATCTTAACACTCTTGGAGAAATTGGTTTGTAAACTTCTTCCTGTGCTTTTTTGTTTTTCTGTCACTTCCTTAAAAGCTTAAAATCCATAATTTATGTTTGTGATCTGGATTTAATTAAATTAGAAGTTTAAGCATAATTAATTCCTCCGTTTGTAGCATTTTAAACTTTTTAAATAACCTTTTGTCCAGACAACATCGTCTGCTCTGAAAGGTGCGATTCAGTTGGGCATCGCTCACACGGTGGGCAGCTTGAGCCAGAAACCTGAGCGAGATGTGCTCCTGCAGGACTTTGAGGTGGTGGAAAGCATCTTCTTTCCCAGGTGAGTTTTTATAATCGTCAAGTAGAAACATGCTTCATGATAGATAAACATGTATAATGTTTTGCCCATAGCACTGCAGGGTGTTTTTGCTTTGCTGCTTTTCTGTTGAATGTAAATATTCTTCTGTCTTTTTTCTGTCAGTGAGGGCAGTAACCTGACACCAGCTCACCACTATGGAGACTTCAGGTTCAAAACATACGCTCCAATAGCCTTTCGTTACTTCAGAGAGCTGTTTGGCATCCGCCCTGATGACTACATGGTAGGTTTGTTTACACCTGCATTTGTTCTATTCAGAAAATGTTCCTCTAGAGTCGATCAAAGAGAATAATGAGATGAACGATGACTGAGTAACCAGAGAGACTGAAACCAGGAAAGGGTTGACTAAAAGGGTGGAGCTTTTGTTTTATTTTTTCCTCATTAATATCCTGTTTTTAAGCATGTCTTAACACTTGGTTGTGATTTATTTGCAGTGTTCACTGTGTAACGAGTCGCTGATTGAGCTCTCAAGCTCCGGGGCCAGTGGATCTCTGTTTTATGTCTCTAGCGATGATGAATTCATTATTAAGACAGTGCAGCACAAAGAGGCAGAGTTTCTACAGAAACTTCTGCCAGGATACTTTATGGTAAGAACTAAGAGAATGTGTAGAATTGTGTTTGATTGTCCCAATCAGTAAATTTTACTTGTCACCACCTTGGTGTGTGTGTCCAAAGCAACTTTTTTAACCATATAAATTCACTGGAAGGCGATGGAAAGTGATTTATCATCCTGTTGTTCTGTCAGCTCTTTTTCACTGTTTAGCAAAAAAAAAAATTGCGCTCAGAACGTTTTATTTATTTGTTGTAACTTCTTTATCACATATTTTTGATGTTTTTCAGTATAATTTAAAGTAAACACAATCAGAACTGCCCGTTCTCCATTTTCAGTTATTTTGATGAGAATTTTGTCCATCGGATTAGTTGCAAAACAGAAGTTATAACAAGAGGCTCTTTGACAAGTTCATAGATTTTCTGTTACAAAAGAAGATGCTTATGATTATTTACTCTGGGCAGTTTTTATTGACTGGCATTATAGTCAAGAAATATTGACAGACCATGAAACTAAGCACAAGTTTTGTTTGGAATTTTGAAACTGTTTCGTCAGATGTTTGTTCTGCAATGCTTGTTTGATGGTGCAACATGTGAGACATAGCAGTCTGTGGTTGCATTCTTGAAACATTTTTAACTACTGAGAGGCTCTTTTTCTCATTTAGGTCTGTTATGTGTCATTAATTTGCTTTACCTTTCTCCTCCCTTCATCTGTTCTTCCTCAGAACCTGAACCAGAACAGGAGGACCTTATTACCTAAGTTTTATGGGCTGTACTGCGTCCAGGCAGGCGGTAAAAACATCCGCATTGTAGTTATGAACAATCTGCTGCCCAGTGCGGTAAAAATGCACCAGAAGTACGATCTGAAAGGCTCCACTTATAAACGACGAGCTTCGCCCAAAGAGAGAGAAAAGGCTGTGCCCACTTACAAGGACCTGGACTTTATTCAGGACATGCAGGAGGGAGTGTTACTCGAGGGGGACAAGCACAATGCTGTTTGTAAGACCATCCAGAGAGACTGCTTGGTGAGACACTTCTAAAAATATAAAAATTTTACTTGTAAAATGTTCATTTTTAACAGTATTTTATTTCTTTTTCTTCTATGTGTCTCCAGCTCTTGCAGAGTTTTAAGATTATGGACTACAGCCTCCTGGTAGGGATTCATAATGTGGATCAGGCCTGTCGAGAGCAGGCCAGCGAAGAGGCCGGGGCTGTGGACCAAAAGAGGCCACAAGGCCAAAAGTCCCTGTTCAGCACGGCTATTGAGTCCATCCAGGCCGACTCAGGAGTGGGGTCAATGGATCCAGAGGACAAGTGAGTGACGGTGACCATGTAGATGTTTTTCATTTTAAAGTCTGGTCTCATAAAATCTCAACTGGGAGAAATCACAATATGAATTTGTGTTTTCTATTTTCAGGACAGGAGGAATTCCAGCACGAAACTCAAAAGGCGAGAGGCTGCTGGTGTACATGGGTATTATTGACATCCTGCAGTCTTATAGGTAACAGTGCATGTTTTTATTCCAGCTTAGTCACTGACACTCAAAACACAAACCCAGATTACGTTAAACGCACCGTTAGCAGCAAGTGATCAGAATCAGGTGGTTTTCAGCTGGAATTCCTTGAGTACCTTGGCAGCTAATTCACATTTGTATTGGAACAGACTTTTCTCCTAAGAGGTAAAAACTTATAGATAATAAAACGTAATGTATGTGAAATGTTTACACATTTGGTTGGAGGAAGCACAAGAGCTCTAAGACGTTAAATATTTTCTATTTACTTTACTGCTTGGTAACATACAGACTGTTTTTTATTTTAAAGTACCACCTAAACAGCTGACATATTTAGTCAAGTTTACTTTGTAGAAGTTATTTGCAAGATTTGTTGCTTCCGTGGCTACAATGTAGCTCACTGTCATCAGCATGTGAATTACTGATGTAAAGCGCTTTGTGGTCCATGACTGAGAAAAGTGCTGTACAGATGCAATACATGTACATTTTAAATAAGGATTGGATAATTTAAATGTTATTATCAAGATATAATATGTCAGCTGAACAGTTACAATTAAATAAATAGTAAATATTTGAACAATCGAACAGTCAGAAATGTTAATGTTTTTGTTTGATCGTGTGTTTTTAGAGAGGTTTTCTGTGTGTCGTTTTCTCAGATTGGTAAAGAAGCTTGAACATTCCTGGAAAGCCCTGGTTCATGATGGCGTAAGTTGCCTCTATCAGTTTGTTGACTTGCAGTGTTTGAAAATACAGACTCTTAACAAATCTGCTCTCTATCAGGACACCGTGTCAGTACACAGACCCAGTTTCTATGCAGACAGATTCCAGAGGTTCATGTGTAACACAGTCTTCAGAAAGATGCCCAGTAGGTTTATGCTTAAAAATAAAAACATCAGTTTTACTGTTTAAAAGGTTTTAGCTTACACTTTCTTTTTTGTTTGGTTTTCAGTGAAGACTTCCCCAAATAAGAAGCGCCGAGCTAACGGTCCAGTGAAAAAACCAGCTGGGTCCCAAACCAGCGCCAACAACCAGCCGACTTCACTCCAACATCAAATCAGCACCGACAACACGGAGGACGCTGAGGGAAACGGTGGTGAGGACCTGAAAAGAGCTCAGTGTGGAAAACATGTCATGCTTACTGATAACTTCAAACATGTGCTAGTGTGTGAAGTAATGAGTTAATCCTCCTCTTCCACCCAGTCATGCAGTCGGGTCGACCTGACCTCCTCCCTCTAACGTTACCGCTCAGTGATGTTGCCATCAACACTCCTGGATTCTTCGCTTCTTCCTCCCAGGTTAACTCAGGATCTGCTTCCATAACTCATCTTCCATCTCGCTCTCAGGATACTTCAGTGTCAGTGGGAGTACATGGATATAAGTCAACACTCGGAGACCTGGAGAAGAGCACCCCCAAGAGGTAAGAGGGCAAATAACACATGAATGTTGGTGTTTCAAATCTTGTCTGGTTCGAGTTTAATTTTCTCTTTGTTTTCAGAGCTCAATCTCTGGATGAAAGCATTGGTACTGACGAGACCAACTCACTCAGTGACATGACTTCTAATGTAAGCAAATGATCTGTTGGTAGACTCCAGGCCTCGCTGTGTAAACTCATCTATTTAAACTTGGCACTTTTTTAACCAAGCCTTTTTGGTTTTCAGGTGTAGATGTGGAAAGGTGAACTGGACTAAGACGATTAAAACAAAAAAAGAACTTGGAGGCTTAAAAGCTACAACAGCGTTCATGTTATTTGAGACACCAGGACCAATAAAGCCTTGTAGTTTATCACTGAAAGCTAGTGGGGTGTTAAATATCTGTTCCTATTCTTTTGCACTTTGATTTCCGAATGGTCATGTTTTGACACTGTTAACTATGGGTGTATTAATGTGGTGGGTGTTGAACACTATCATTCATTTTATACAAGTGCCTGTATTTCCAGCTGTCCTTGGCTCTGATGTGCTCATTTAAACCAGTGTAACATGGTTTGCCTTGTTTGAGTACGCAAACTTTGCCTTGTTTGCGTACTGAAATTTGTCATTCGAGTCTAGTTTCTTTCAATTTATGATTCCCCCCCCCTATTTTGGACCTTTTTTGGTGTTTACTACATTACTGTTGCACATTCTCTTGGAAACTTCATTCATCACCAATATACTGTTTATAAAATATGGATGTATCTATGGTGACTATTGGTCTGTTTATCTGTTGATCAGTAGCATCAGATGTAACATTCCATTACAGATTTGTGTATGTATATGTTTAATGTGGGCTATTTAAGATGGATGTGAATGTACTGATCAGAATGAGTGAATTTGAGGAGTCATGACTCTAAAAATGCTTCGTATTTCATAAAAAATTTTAAGCTGAGTGCTGAAAATGGTTTATGAGCTACAACCTAGTGGTCATGGGTGGTATTGTAGTTTTTTATTGACTGCCTTTCTTATGGTGCAGGGTAACTACCTGCATCTTTTATTTACAGTTTATACACTTCATGATTTTTTTGTGTCATTTAGATCTTTTACTTTTTTTTTGTTGAAGTCTTAAAAATATATAGTTTGTGTTGAAAGAAATGAGTGTGTTTGTTCATGATACAATGCTGTAATACTATTTTTTTTAATGCTTACTGTAAATGTAAACAATGCTGGACAAAGACAGGACCTTTAGCTTGTGGTTTTTATTTAACCAAATTTTCTAATGGACCTATACTACTTTAGGTACTGTGAATCTTAATCTTAAGAACAAACATTATTTTAAAAGACTTTGGTTGTTTTTTATACCTATAATGATCAAATGTGACTGGTTGTAATCAAGCAAAACAACAAATACTGAATGGGGCCTGTTTGATGAAACAAGACTACTGAGTGTGTTAGCAGCGTTTGGATCTAAACTTGTATTTTTTGCCTTTTGTGTGTTCAAACAGGTGTTTTAGTATTTAAAGCCACTGATCAAACTACAAGGAGGAGCGAGGGTTGTGTTTTTGTGTGTGTTTTTTTTTTGTCTCTTTACTAATTATGTGATGAGTACCAAAGAGCATGAAATGATGTTTTTGCAAGCTGGCACAATCAATATTCCTTATTAGTATTACCTCTGCCAAGGATTTTACGTGGTTGCTGTGACATGTTTGCCTTTTGTTATTCGTTTGTTTACTCAGCATTACGCAGAAAGTTATGGATGGATTTTCTCATGAATAAAGATCTTTTACTGGAGCTGCATGGCCTGAAAATGAGGTGACCTGAGGAGTTGCCTTTTGATTTTAATCTAAATCTTTTTTCTTTTGAATTCATTTGTAGCAGAAGCATGTATAGACACCACTTGTTTGTCGTCTCGTCTCGTCTTCTTCCGCTTATCCGGGTCCGGGTCGCGGGGGCAGCATCCCAATTAGGGAGTTCCAGACGGTCTTCTCCCCAGCCACTTCTACCAGCTCCTCCGGCAGGATCCCAAGGCGCTCCAGGGCCAATATTTAAAATAATTTCAGACTAATCAGCTTCTTCTCATGTCTAAAATATAATTTCTAATTAAAATTTGTCAGATTTTCACTGTTGATTTTCTGTGAAACAAAAAGTGCATTTCTTTGATAATTTGTCTGCACCTGCTTTTATCTATACAAAGTAAAGATGGATGAATAGTATTTAAACGTGACATTAAAGTATTACCACATTGAATTAGGATTGTTAAAAATATGCAATGGTTAGTCTTTTTTCCCCAAATCTGCTAATGAGCTTGTCATTCAAGAAATGCCTATTTTATGCACCAATTATCTTGTTTTACACATGCATGCAATTGTTTTCAAAAGGATATGGTACAGTACCTGCACCAACATAAGTAGATAAACTGAATGCCTAAGGATAAATTATTATCATCATCATTATTATTATTATTATCAACCATCAATGAGCTCAGACAGTTCTAACAGCAGCAACTATTTGGCAGCTGTTTGTGGAATCAGGACTTAGCAGGCTTCTCCGTCCAGACTCTGCGATCATGGTGGACAGAGGCTTCCTGATTGACAGCTGTGTGCCCTGCAAGGTGCATCGACCTGCCTTTCTGTCGGGGAGACCACAGATGCCTGAAAACGAGGTTAAAGAGACACAAGCCATCGCACACCTAAGGGTACATGTGGAGCGTGTGATCCAAACATTAAAAGAACACAAGTTATTTGATTCCGTCATCCCTTTGAATATGTTCGGTAGCATCAATCAACTGTACATTGTTGCATGTCTCCTACTGAATTATGAAAATCGCCCACTGGTTAAAGCTTGGGCCAAGTAGACTGATCAAATCTGGGAGTACAAGTACTTATTGCAGTATATAGTTAGTATAGCAGTTATGGATGCAATATTGTTTTTGCTGTTCTAAACCATAATGATGCAGTGCAATAAAGGTGATCTCAGCCTTTGTTTGGGACACAAAATCAGAGAATTTTGTTTGTTTTTAGTTTTACTTTCAGTAGTGTCACAGAAATGTCATGCCAAAAACATGGGCATATAAAAGTAAAAGTAATCAGCCTTTTCTTTGATTGCTTGTAAAACTCCATCATCCCTGTAAATTATCTGAATGAAAAGGTCATCCTCAGTGTAAAGTCGCACCATTCAAATCCACTTAATAAAAGCTGCCCCTGCCAATAGTAGGCATGTGATTTTTTAAACTGGAGCATGTCATTGGAGACCCTGAGGTAAGTGCAGTCAACATAGCTTCTGACATTAGGACACTTCACCTCTACCAGTCCAAATGCAGGTTGAGCTTGCGGGTCATCTGGTGAAGCCCCGAGCCAGGGTGCATCAGGATGAATGATGAATCCACACGGGTAGTGGTTGACGTCCCTTGCCAGACAATACTCCTCTATTGCCTTAGGCTCCAGCTCAAGGCCTTGTTTCATGTCAGCAGTTTGATAGCCTGACCGGGAGATCCGGACCGCCAAGCTTTCTGCAGACGACTGTCCTCTCACATGGCAAACTTCTCTGAAACACATCACACATGAAAAAAAACATGATCATGTAAACTCTCACTTAAAAGCTTGGTATTAGAAATAAAAACATTTGCGTCAATTCTTCCACTGTGCTTGACAGTAGTAATCTTAGCCTCTGAGATAACATGAGATTAGAATGTTTCAAGCATTGTGGAGGCAGTGTGACAGTCTGGCTAACTTTCCAGTTGCCTAGAATAAATGGTACAGTCCAAATAACTAAGGTTTGTTTACTGTGATTTATGCAAAAGATGTTTTGATAAAGGCAAATGTAGAAGTATGAAATTACAATTACCATCATACTTCACCAAGATAATTATGTTGTGTTTTTAATTACCGGTATATTTCTTAAGCCAATTTCCATTGTAAAAAGAAAATAGAAAGTTATTCAAATTAATGTAATAATTTATATAATTCTTGAAGGAAATTTGGAGTTGTTGGAGCTCATAATAATCAAGTCTTCAAGGAGTTGTTGTAGATTATAACATCATGACTTTAGACTTGTAGTGTACAGTAGGTGATGTTTATTGTCAGTGTAAGTGAGCAAATGTGTTTTTATGTAAACTATTTTGTCCAGTTGCACAGAAAAATAAGAGAGCTGTATAAATATGTTCTACTTTCCCCTTCAAAAAAAAAGACTTGTAGTGTACATGTCAGTGTATAAAAAATTTCAGAATAATTGCACATACCTAAATCTTGAGGATGTCACACAGGATGTCATTTGCAACTTTTTCATATTTTTAAATCTTTTCCTTGAGCCAGTATGTGCTAATATGACCCTTTACAGAGTTAATGAAAAGTCACTTAGCCCCATCTGGTGATTAGATCTGGAATACCACGACTGCAAAATCTCCGTCACCGTCACGGCTGCGTCACGGTACCCAGGAAGTCACGTGTCTCACGAGGGTTAGGCTAACCCAAAGTGGCTAGCTGTTATGCTAGCGCTGGAGTGTTTTTATCTCATGATTCCTGATTTTTTTCAATCTCTCCCTGCTTGAACACAGCTGATTTCTTTGAAGGAGTAAATAACCGCTCCTGTAGAAAGCTATGAAGGCTGAGGAGACATTTCAACAGTTAGATTTAGGTGTTTAGAAGCTGAATCAATCTGGTAACTTTTTAATGCAGTGATTTAACCCTTTGATGCGCAACATGGGTCAAAAGTGACCCGGATGAGTTTTTATTGTTGATATCTTTGCAATAAATGATTCTCATTATTTAGTAGTCAATGTATTCCTCAATTAACTTGTTTTAGACCATCATACATGATTATTTTTCCTTTTTGAACAAAAAACATTTTTGTATCAGTACCCCTCTAATGCACAACATGAGTCCAAAATGACCCATATCAATTTCCTATGTTATTTCTTAAATAGCTCTGTGTTTCTATAATACATCTTTGAAATAATTTAATTTTATCTGTTACAAGTATGTGAGAAATATCTTGCTTTTGTTTACAACAAATAATCATTTTCATTTTTCTTTGCTTATGGTATGAATAAGCAAAGCTTTTGTATTTCTACCCCAACTTTACACATATGGGTCAGAAATAACCCACATGTGTTTGCTAGTTTCTACGGAGCCCGTCTCATGACATGGTGGAAGAATTAGTATTTCGTGCGCACGAATTAGTATTTCGTGCGCACGAATTAGTATTTCGTTCCCACGAATTATTATTTCGTTCCCACGAATTAGTATTTCGTGCGCACGAATTAGTATTTCGTGCGCACGAATTAGTATTTCGTTCCCACGAAATAATAATTCGTGCGAACGTTAAACATATTTCGTTCCCACAAATTACTATTTTGTGGGAACGAAATAGTATTGATGATATTATCCCGCAGTCCCTCATCCATCGAGAGGCACCCAGCTGCATCAAAATGGCGCACGGAGCTCCATGACGTCGCATGAACCTCCATGACGTCAATTACCGGAAGTGATCGTTTGACCCGGAAGTCCCGTGACCCGGAAGTCCCGTGACCGTAGTAGCCAATAAAGCGCGCCCGAAAGTTTTTCTATCCGAAATCTTTGCTGTGGAGACAATATGAACGTAAGTAGCTTATATATAAGTTATATCTTTTTAAAGATGGATTTTATAATCGTAGCATATGAGTAGAGGTAAATGGAGTTTCTTTTTCTCGTTTCTCCGCAGAGTTTTTCTCTCTGAATGATTCAAAAGTAAGCTAACCCGGACTTTTGAATGTTTCCTTTTAATCACAAACAAAGGGTTATTTTTCGTAATGCTTTTCAAACTTTATAGGTCAAGTCAGATTATAACTAACAGACACGGGGATATTTAAATAAGTTTAAAATGCAAATACAAATAAATTGCCAGAAAGAGAAGTTATTCACGCCAGTACAAAGTATACATTTTAATGAAATAAAACCTTACCAACTACTCATCTTTTATTTATCAAAACATTTCAAGTTCCGTCGGGCTTCCTCGTTTTAATCTTATGGAGAACTCTCAATGAGAAAGGAGTCCAGGAAGTACAAGAATCATTGATTAAGCTTTAGTAGCTATATCTTAGTCAGATATTGTTTTAACTGAATCAGTTGTCAAATTAAACTTTTTTTTCTTTAACAACTCTATCTTCCTGTTGTTTGTATTCTAACATATATGAGGTGCAAAGATTTTCTTAACAATGAGCGATCATGTGAACAATATCTTTTTAATGCTTTATGGGATGTATAGGAATGTAATACTACAGCTGAAGCTAGCCCTTAGACAACATAGTTTACCAGAAATTAAAATAGTTTAGCATTCTATGTCATTAATGGATTAAATTAAAATGGTTTAAGACATTTTAGTTCTGTGGATACTGGAGACAGCTGTATTTTGTCCTACTGTATTTTACTTATAGGTAAAACATTATCAATGTACAACCTATCAGATTTTATTACATACCAATATTTACTGATCTTGTCGTGTTTTGCAGATGCATATCTCGATTGTAAAAGAGGCTGCCTTCCTCCAGCGAAAACTGCTGTTGTCTGGGTTTGGGTGTCCTCTCTGCCCCAGTTTCTTCACATCAAGTGATGATGTCATCCAGAGGCACTGATGAACCACACAGAGAACGCAGTGCATTTCCAGGGTATGTTGGTGAAAAGTGATTGATTCAGATCTTATAGTTGAACATGTATCCACAACTTATTTGTTTTGTGTTATTGTATTGGTGTAAGTCTTTCATATTTTTGTATTAGTTTTTATTTTTTTCCAAACGTCCCAATATTGCAAATTTTTAACATAAATAATTTTTTGTTTACAGAAACCTTAATCTGCAGGTGCAATTTGACCTGTAGAGATACCAGCCACGTCCATTGTCCTTTTTGTGAAAGGATATAATAATATATGTTTGTGTGGTTATTTAAAATTTTTATTCCTATTTCATCAGATCTTTGAGCTACTTCAGAGCATTGAAGAGGTGACGGGTTTGGGAGCCAGGATCAAAAAGGGGGAGATGCTCTCTTAGACTTCGTCTTTGATGTGATGCTCCCAGAGGGAAGATTTGATTTGGTCTTTGTGGTCAATATTCTTTTGAAATGGTACAAAACAAACCAGTGCATTCTTTGTTGCCAAAAAAAAAAAAGGCGTGATTGGATCTTTTACGATGTTTTGCAGATCCTGATTACCATCCTCCAGGAGGAAGGACTAACGAGGCTTCGAGCCGAAGTCATTATGTCCAGGGGAGAAGTGTAAATCTGAGGTGTACAATGTGATACTGTGTTTTTTAATGTGGATTAATAAAGTTTATTGCCAAAAAGATTTCTTGTCATATTATCAATATTTGCTGGTGAAGGTTCTCAGTCATCCAGGTCATGATAATCCCAAAAAGGGTTTTAAATAAAGGCAACTGGACTTATTTGGTTCCTTCTTCTTTCTTTCCGTTTCGCTGCTCATCCGAGTAACTTTGTCAATTCTGTCTGTAGCAGAGAGAGAATCTTATAAACTGTGCTCATCTTCCTCTGTCTGTGACACACCTTCCTGCCTCCTGAGAAGGTGTTCGCTCCACTGTATTCAACTGGAGACCTGTCGAGTTGTATTGATTAGATGGAAGGCGTGAATTGTCTGGGAATTAAGTTCAGAGCAGACTGATGGGTGCTGGAAAGATTAAATCCTGTCTCTNTGTGCGTAAGCAAGTTTTATAAATGAGCACCCTGATCATTGATGTCCACCAGAAAGAGGCAGTTCCATCAACTATCAGCCAATCAGAGGCCTCCACTAATGTCAGGCTGATAGTTTCATGATCATAATGGTTGCAGCACTGATTTGAAGACCTGCTGCTTCTAAAAGAGAAAATCACCAACCTCCTTCTGCTTCAGAGATCAGCTGTGGATGGAAAAACAGAGTCAGAGACAAAGTGTCCATGAGAAAACCATTGATCTGTAACCTGTGACTGACTGGAGCAACTGGGAGATCTAAAACACCTCATTTAGCTCTTAGCTAAACGCTAACCTTTAACCCAGAAGGTCAGCCAGCTCCTGAAGCAGGTTTCAGTCCCTGAATGTTTAAACTCAATTTACCAGACACAAACAAACAAACCACTTTATAAAAATAAAATCATTTTGTTTTCAGAAAAAAATTATTTAAAAAAAATGTTATTAGAAAATTCAGACTGGAATCTGATCACTATCTAATCCATCAGGTGAACGTTTTCAGATGAACCAGCAAAAATGCTAGGGAAATTCAAACTTTTTACAACATTGTCTGTAAAGTTTTTACTATATATTATAACCCTCAGTGTTCCAAAAGAGATAAAAATATCAAAAAGGAACATTGTTCATAGCTTGGTTTCTTAGTGTTGATTTTAAAGGGTTCAGTGAGGAGATCATCTTCATCAGCAAACATTGATCAGGAATTTTTTAAAGGTTTTCCTTTAACGTGTGTTTTGTCTCTAAAAGAGTAAATCTGACACAAATCAGATTATTTTTATTTCAATTGATTGATTTATTTTAAATTCTCCAAACTTACGTTTCCTCCGATCCCGAGGAGCAACACGAAGAGAAGACCTGATGTCATCTGAGTCAAACAGAACATTATTAGAGAATCAGACCTGGATCCTGATGACCGTCTAGTCCATCAGATGAACATCATCCAGGTGAAACTGTCCTGTTTTCTGCTGATGCAGCAGAAGTCAGACTCTACCTTGTTGAGGATGAATCCAAGCAGCAGCAGCAGTCGCTGGATGAAGGATTCCTAGCAGAACCAAACACAGAGTTTATAAACCTTTAGCTGACTTGGTGGAGCTGTCAGTCACTGATGACAGCTGATTAGATAAACATCAACAAGCCCCTCCCACTCAGTCTGAGACCTGCTGGGGTTTCCTGTCAGAGTCAGTAATGGGAGTGGTCAGGAGGAACGGACACACCTGAAGACATTTCTCCTCAGTGCTTTAGACAATATCTCACTTCACCACCTGTCTCTCTGAGTCTCCAGGCAGCAGGTTGGAGCAGACGGACCAGGTAGGGGTGGACATACCTGCTGGCTTGGTCTGACGTTAAATGAATCTCACTCATGTTTTCTGAGTGTTCCAACATATTAAAGTGTGTGTTGTAGATGTTCACACACATGGAACCAGACTCGTATTCATCCTGTGTTTAATACAGACCTCTGACATGGAGACATGGAGTCAAACATATGAGTCACAGCTGATCTAGAAGCTTTCATGTCAATACTCAAGACGGTTTATTGTCATTTCATACGGTATTTCCAGAAATACACAGGCTGAAACCAAATTGTGCTTCTCACTAGCCTCTACAGTGCAATACAGTTTTAAAAATCAAGTTAAAAATAAAATACCGGTGGCGCTAGTGAGTACCAGATGGAGTAGACGTGTCTCACCTGAGCTCCTCTCATTTCTGTAATAATTTGGTCAATAACTTCCAATATTCGGCGAGCAGTTGAGATCAGTTGTTTTTTCCAATTGTGGGAAGGTTTGAAGATGCCAAAATTACCCAAAACCACAAATACAGCCAGGACGGAACGTGGGAAATTGCCAGAGAAAGATCTACAAGAGGCACAGCTTGAGGCGTTGCCCAATATGGCCGACAACGCTGAAGAGCCATCAAACATTCTCCTGGCAATTCGAGAAATGAATAAAACAATGACTGATCGTTTTGACGCGCTGGAGGCAACTTTGGCAACCACACAAGCGACTTTAACAAGCTTGGGGAATCGGATGACCGATATAGAGGACGCCAACGCCAGCCTCGACCAGCGGGTTTCAACTCTCGAGCAGATGTGCACAAAGTTGCGTGCAGACAACGAAGTATTAAATTCCAAATTGAACGATCTTGAAGCCCGCTCCAGGCGTGAGAATATTAGAATTGTGGGCCTACCTGAGAAGATCGAAGGCGGACGTCCGACACAATTTCTGATGGACTTTCTACCAGAGGTGCTGGGAGCTGACAGCTTCCAGAAACCAGTCGAGGTGGACCGAGCTCATCGGCTTGGATCTCAACCGTCAGATGGGAGCGCACGGCCGCGAGTGATGATCGCTCGGATACATCACTTCCAAACGAAGGAAAAAATATTACTACTGGCCCGCCAGCGCTTTCCTCTGTCTTATAGAGGCAGGCCCGTCCATATTTTCTCTGATTTTCCAGCGGAGGTGATGAGACAACGCCGGGCATTTGAGGATGCCCGGAGAAGACTCAAGGAGGCTGGCGCGAGGGTCGGGTTCGCCTACCCGGCTCGGCTGCGGGTCACTTTGAATGGAGCACAGAAGGTATTCTCGTCTCCAAAAGAAGCTATGGCTTTTGCTGAGACAGTGTCCTGATTGTCTGAACATGCAATGCGTTTTGGTGGGTTATGGCTCAAGAAGATATGAATGTGATGAATTTATCCATGACCATTATCATTGATGTTCTTTATGAGAGAGGACTCAGATGAGTTTTTTTTTCTCTCTTTTTTCTGTTAGACTAGTGTTGTTATAACTTCTATGGTCCGGCTGCCTCCGATCAAAGATGTGGGGTTTTTTGTTCTCAC
>SSNR01000012.1:3966155-4172826 GCA_006937965.1 Callopanchax toddi
GGTGCCATGTCATGGTGGATAAAATACATAAAAATTGAAGATAAAAAGAGTAAAGCTAAATAAAAATACATAAAAGATAATATACAAAATTTCACTTTTTGAATAGAATTTTATGAGCAACACCTGTACAAAAAGTTACAGAAACATAAACAGTAGGCTATGGTGAGTCCTGCAATAAAATAATTAGGAAGTGAGTTTACAAAAAAAACTATACATAAAATTTACAAATGTACGTATTGCTGTATTAGCAATAAAAATTACGTGATTGGTTTTTCTACTGTATGCTAAGTATATATTTGATCTAGCTTGAATGCAGAAAAACATCACACAGCTCTTTCCTAGTTTTTGGAACATGTTTGGATACGTTTTCTGCAACTGTCAAATTATTTTGTAAGAAAGACAAGGCGTGACTTTAAGTCACATGAATTGTGCTGTCAGTGATGTAACTTCCGGGAATTTGATGCAGTTTGAACGCACATAAATACATTTACTTGTATTCAAAGCTCTTTCTCTGTTTTAGAATATCTTTGAATAAGTTTTTCGTAACTTTAAATAAAGAATTTTCTAAAAAGAAGGCGGCGTGACTCTAAGTCACGTGACTTCCGGGTAAAAAAACCCCACTTCCGGTAATTGACGTCATGGAGGTTCATGCGACGTCATGGAGCTCCGTGCGCCATTTTGATGCAGCTGGGTACTCTTGCATCCATCTGCACCAGCCATGATAACGATCTACCCACTGATGTTTGAGTGCCTTTTCTAATTCAGTTCTTGTCATGTTTACCTATCTTTGTCACTTTGTCATGAGCTGTATGACTTGTTACACAACTTTCAAACTTTCTACCACACGGTTTGTTGCGTGGAGTGGTAAACTCGTGTTTCTGCAGGACGCGCAGCCCTGTGTGGCAGGATGAGCATGATTGCTCCTGGTTTTATTGGCCACACCTGCAGCTGTTTTACTGATTTCTATAAGGACAGCAGGTTGGATCAAAGCCCTGCCAAGGTGTGCTGGTGGACTGACAGGTCAGCTCACCTGTGTGCCTGGGATCGGCTGCTAGTGCAGCAGCGGGAGGTTGTCAGGCACTTGGTTGCCATCTCCTCTAGCAGGGGGGTGGGTAGAGATGGCGTTGGCTGGTGAGTGTGTGTGTGTACGTACGTGTGTGTGCTGTTTTTGTGCTCAGTGTGATAACACCATTATGTGCCACAGGTGTGAGCCAGCAGCCCAGGGAGTGACCGCCCTGGTCGCGCCAGGACGCTGCTCTTTTGCCTGTGGGGACTTTCGTCTCCAGCTCAGTGGAGCAGCGCTGCAACCTCCAGCCTCTCAGACATTGATTGGGACTCCGCTTGCCACCGGATCAGTCCAGTCCAGTAGCAGCTGGCAGGTCAGCTGGACCACGGCAGTTCAGCTTCTGGACTGCAGGACTCTATGGAGCCGTGGGACGGTGCTCGTGAGGGTGTGTGGTGTATGGTGTGTGTGTGTGTGTGTGTGTGTGTGTGTGTGTGTGTGTGTGTGTGTGTGTGTGTGTGTGGGGGGGAGTGTGTGTGTGTACGTACGTGTGTGTGCTGTTTTTCGTCCCTCAGTGTGATAACACCATTATGTGCCACAGGTGTGAGCCAGCAGCCCAGGGAGTGACCGCCCTGGTCGCGCCAGGACGCTGCTGTTTTGCCTGTGGGGACTTTCATCTCCAGCTCAGTGGAGCAGCGCTGCAACCTCCAGCCTCTCAGACATTGATTGGGACTCCGCTTGCCACCGGATCAGTCCAGTCCAGTAGCAGCTGGCAGGTCAGCTGGACCACGGCAGTTCAGCTTCTGGACTGCAGGACTCTATGGAGCCGTGGGACGGTGCTCGTGAGGGTGTGTGTGTGTGTGTGTGTTTGGGGAACAGTCAGGAGAGAGGGACTAACAAGGTGTCATTAACCATTTTCATTTATTTCTTTCAGTGGAGCTCGCCAGGAGGAGGTGGAGCCGGGCCCTCTGCAGAGGCAGCAGCTGGAGCAGTACCTAGGGTGGGTGTGGTGTGGTGCACCCTCAGGTTTGTGGTCTGCTGCTCTGCAGGGTTCCGCCCCCTGCTGGTGGATCCCCACTGTTTGGTTGGGGCTTATGACTGTTTTGTTTTATTTGTAAATAAACCCATTATTTTAAACATCCTTGGTCCTGTCTCCTTGGGTTAACATGAGCCTTAGTGCTCCTTATTAACATCCACTCTGTCACACCTGCACACAAATCATGGCACTTTTAAAGTAGAGCTGAATGATAAAGGGCACACGGTATTTTAAACATAAAACCAGAGTCCAATATCTCCCAGAAATCACTGAAATGTCCCCAGTAATTCTTCTATCAGGGGGCAGCCAAAGAGCTGCATCCCCGCAATAATACGTGCAGCCACAGCTGACCAGTGCTGCCCTGCTGTGCGTGGAGTCCAGCCCGGGTCCCACGAATAATTAATTCGTGCGCACGAAATACTAATTCGTGCGCACGAAATACTAATTCGTGCGCACGAAATACTAATTCGTGCGCACGAAATACTAATTCGTGCGCACGAAATACTAATTCGTGCGCACGAAATACTAATTCTTCCACCATGTCATGAGACGGGCTCCGTAAGTTTCAGCATTTGGAGCTAAAAAAAAAAGACTGTTCACAGCTCAGCACAGATCTCATCCCTTTCTTTCTCAATAAATGTACATATTGTTTTTTAATCGTTCTAACATTACCTCAAAACATATTTGATGAAAATTGTGAACTGTACATTTGATTAGGTTTAGCTTACTTTGAGAGTGAGTACATTATTTGTTGGAATAAAGAAAAAATAATAATTAATAGCTAGCTAGCTATTGCGGTGCATCTGAAAATATTCTTGATCTTCTTTATCCAGAGTATGGCTGTTCCCAGATTTACTGCAGATGAGGTGGCAAAACTACTGCAGCAAGAGCCATTTTGTCTGCACATACTACATTGCATGTTTGTAGTAGTGTGTGTGTGCTTGTAGTAGTGTGTGTGCATGTTTGTAGTAGTGTGTGTGCATCCTTGTAGTAGTGTATGCTTATAGTGTTGTATGAGTGAGGGAAAGATAGATTTTGTCCTATACGGCACCTCATACTTTGCGACTGGAAACAGACCACATGGCGACATTTATAATTTGTGAGGCATGTAAAAATTGAGCTTGGCAATTTGTGTTTTTGAGTCACATTCCACCAGTTTACAGTTGTTAAAAATACTGATACAGCTCAGCTCAATAGCAATGTTGTTATAAAGTTTTGTCAAAATGAAAATAAACATGTTCCAAGTATTAAATACATAAATATTTGGCCCCACTCACTGCTAAAATAATTACTTAAAACAAATTATAATTTTAGTATTAAGTAATTTAATTTTAAAGGGACATGAGGGAGCTTTTGAAGAAAAGTAATAATTGCATGTTCAGTTTATTTAGGTTAATAAGTGATGAAGCATTTTAAATCAAAAAGAATGAGGCCACCCATGTATCATTCCATTATCTTGAACAGGCTGAGCTGTAAAATGTTCTGCAATAGGCTTTATGCACAGAGTACTTAGTAGAACTTCCGGTTTAAAATTACCTCGCGGGACCATTTCCGGTTCCATTTGAAACGTGAAGATTTCCAGAGTTAGAGTGCATTTCCAGCTAAAGATATTGTTTATAATCAAAACGAGTAATAGTATAGTATAGTACAGTATGATATATATATTATAGCACTAAGAAATGAAGCCATCATATAAGTATCAGCGACGGGAAGCCTCGACAGCTGAACACTGCTGTGTTCCGTTGTGTACCGCATCAGCTGAATAGAATTCATCAGTCCGTTTCCACACATTTCCACTGAATAAATAACTACAAAAAGGAAGGATTGTGAACTTAAGAAGAGAAAACGTGATCATTTCTAACCACACCGTGTCTGCAGTCCACACTTTGCAGCACAGTAGTCAAAGAGCCGAGTGGANTGATAACGATCTACCCACTGATGTTTGAGTGCCTTTTCTAATTCAGTTCTTGTCATGTTTACCTATCTTTGTCACTTTGTCATGAGCTGTATGACTTGTTACACAACTTTCAAACTTTCTACCACACGGTTTGTTGCGTGGAGTGGTAAACTCGTGTTTCTGCAGGACGCGCAGCCCTGTGTGGCAGGATGAGCATGATTGCTCCTGGTTTTATTGGCCACACCTGCAGCTGTTTTACTGATTTCTATAAGGACAGCAGGTTGGATCAAAGCCCTGCCAAGGTGTGCTGGTGGACTGACAGGTCAGCTCACCTGTGTGCCTGGGATCGGCTGCTAGTGCAGCAGCGGGAGGTTGTCAGGCACTTGGTTGCCATCTCCTCTAGCAGGGGGGTGGGTAGAGATGGCGTTGGCTGGTGAGTGTGTGTGTGTACGTACGTGTGTGTACGTACGTGTGTGTGCTGTTTTTCGTCCCTCAGTGTGATAACACCATTATGTGACACAGGTGTGAGCGAGCAGACCAGGGAGTGACCGCCCTGGTCGCGCCAGGACGCTGCTCTTTTGCCTGTGGGGACTTTCGTCTCCAGCTCAGTGGAGCAGCGCTGCAACCTCCAGCCTCTCAGACATTGATTGGGACTCCGCTTGCCACCGGATCAGTCCAGTCCAGTAGCAGCTGGCAGGTCAGCTGGACCACGGCAGTTCAGCTTCTGGACTGCAGGACTCTATGGAGCCGTGGGACGGTGCTCGTGAGGGTGTGTGGTGTATGGTGTGTGTGTGTGTGTGTGTGTGTGTGTGTGTGTGTTAGNAATTCATCAGTCCGTTTCCACACATTTCCACTGAATAAATAACTACAAAAAGGAAGGATTGTGAACTTAAGAAGAGAAAACGCGATCATTTCTAACCACACCGTGTCTGCAGTCCACACTTTACAGCACAGTAGTCAAAGAGCCGAGTGGAGGAGGCTAACGGAGGAGGCGCGGCGCCGTTCGTGTGTTATTTCACTGGAACAACTATTCTTTTGGTGAATGAAGACTTGGTGTTTGATAACGTACAGCTAGACCAGAGAAAGTTGAAAGTTGGGAAGCAGCTGGAGCCCACGATCACGGCTATATAGATTTGTCTCACTGTTTTTTGATGATGGAAGCTACGAGCTAACGCTGTTAGCTTACCTTCAATTTCATGAATAAAGCTGGTTATATACAGCTTAAAGTCCTTCACCCGCTTGCTCACAGACGTCTCTGTGTGTTTTTCAAAAATCCGGTGGACATCGTTTACCGTGATGCGCGGCAGGTCTTGAAGAAAACGGGTAAAAAAAATCCATTTTGTCCAGTTTGTGTGGGAACAGCGTTGAACCGGAAGGGAGCGGCAGCCTCTATCGCAACCAGGAAGTGACCGTGCATAAACCCCATTCGGGGTCCGAATTTCTCGCGCTGTCCTACGGATGTGACGTCAACTGACGCTTCTGCGCGTTCTCGGGCTAAAAAGTAATAACAAATGTATATCCAGTAGGTGGCAGTATTGCACCTTTGTGTAGTGTTGCTAGTCAATAGTGGACTTCCTTACCTAAACCAGTGGTTTTTCTCATAAAACTGGTGTTATCTTGGCAGTGTTTATGGAGCTGAAAACCTCTCTGATGGATTATAGGGTTTCACAGAGCTAAAGGTGCTGTTATAGGCGACCGCACAGCAATCTGTCGATGTTTATGGTCTCGGCACTGTAGGCCGCAAATCCCCGACTCTTTCCTGGACCTCAGTCCGCTTACAGTGCATCTAAGGCGGCTCTGCTGCGCACGGACCTCCGGGTGCTACGGAGCTCCACTCCGTGATGTGAATTTGAGAAATCTAGGGTGATATATGCGGCGGGGCATGATTCTATCACGTTAGATTTCTCAAATTCTCCTCTGGGTGTCCGAGAACACCGGTTGATTAAAGCTTTTAGCAATACAGGCAGCAGTGGAAGCTGGAACATAGTGGCTAGCGAGATTAGCTCTGTTAGATCGGCTCCCTCAGTCTGATCGTGTGTGTGTGCGTCGCGGGGCATTGTTTTACTATATTTCCTTTCGTATTAATAAAATGTATTTTTATTTATGGAATCATGCCTCCGGCTGCCTTTGGTTGAACCCTTATGAACTAGTGAGAAGTTTGTGCACGCTCCCGCTAAAGGCTGCAGTTATTCGCAGTGCCAGGCGCGGCGCTCATGAGGTTTGTTTTTCCAAAGCTCCCTCACATCCCTGGCTTAAACCATGAACTGACTGTGGTTAATTATTTTTTTCACACAGAACCAGGTGGTTTTTGGATTATTAACAAATAAAATCATCTTTTTAAAATTGCATTTTGAATTTACTAGGGACATCTTAGACTTCTGAAATGTGTAACACCCCCCCCCTGCCTTGTGATTTTTTTCAATGAAAAAGTGTGCCTTGGCCCAAAAAATGTTGAAAAACACTGGCCTAAAAGATATTTTAAAAACTTTCATACAGCTGCCACTATGAAACATTACAATAAACTTTTATATATTTTTTAGACGTTTAGAATTTTATAGAACAAGAGGAAATTAAAACTTTATTTTAAAGAATAAATGGTTGACATTCGAGAGTTGTCACAATCGCTTCTGTACACTTTATATTCAACGGTGACATTTTCTGTCCAATCACATGTCGTCTTGTTCAGTCTTTAGCCAATAGCGTTGCCGCTTGTAAAATCACGACAGAAAGCAACAAGAAGTTTCCAAAATGGTGCTGGAAAGTACTATAGTCTGGTAAGAACATAAATAACTCGGTTTTTACGTAATTTTGAAGTATTAACAGCTTATATGAAGACTTATTAGTTTGTTACTTGATAATTTCTTCAATTGGACGGATAATTGGTGAAATATCAGCATGCTAGGCTGATAAACGATAAATGTTAGCTGAGTCACTGTTAGCTAAAGTTTGATCCGAATCTTTGTTGTAAGTATTTGGCCGCTATAAGTCAGATATCATGTCTTGATGTTGGACCTGAAGATGTACAGTTTTCTTTTTAAGTGTTTAGCAGATAACACGGATGCTATCATCGTTTTGGTTAGCCGCTAATCGTGTTAATAATTCAGCTAGTCCTTATTTTTAGTTTTTACTTTGTGACGTTATAAACGCGGTTCAAATTAGCTCAAAAGTGAAAAAACAGATGTTTTTTCCTTTAGAAAAGTAACCGAAGGGGAGCTCTGACGTGTCACCAACACAAACGATCAGCAGCTGGGCTTCACAATGATTTCTAAATGATCAACTTAACAGACTGATGTTTGACTGTCAAACTGGTATCTTTCCCTCAAGTGTGGACAACAGTGAGTACATGAGAAATGGAGACTTTCTGCCCACGAGGCTACAGGCTCAACAAGATGCTGTCAACATCGTTTGTCACTCCAAAACACGAAGCAACCCAGAGAACAACGTGGGACTCATCACTATGGCGAAGTTAGTCTTTAAAAATATAATTTTAGATAAAGTCATAAAGGTTCCCAACATTTCAGACAGAATCACAATCAGTGACACAAACCCTACCAGTTCCTACAAACAATGTTTAAAAGAAGAGTGAAAAGCTTCAAACTATACTTAGATTTCTACTAGTTCAAGTCTCAAATAAAAAACACAGCTTCATTAGAATACTGTGGTTTGTATATTTTTGTGATGGCTAACTGAGTGTTTATTCGCCTGCTTTTTTTGGTTTTGTTTTGTAGTAATTGTGAAGTCCTCACCACGCTGACACCAGATACTGGTCGTATCCTGTCCAAACTCCATGCTGTCCAACCCAAAGGAAACATCTGCTTCTGTACGGGCATCAGAGTGGCTCATGTAGGTTCAAATTTAGAAATGGTATCCTGGGTGTAATAAGGTTGATATGTTCTTAATATATTCTCATACTAAGATATGTCATCAAATATTTATTTTTAAAACCACCTATGTATGTCACACATTTTGATTTACAGGATTCACCATGACTTAAATGCTCAATGCATTATGGGTGATTGATCATGTAAATAGCCCACTTTTTACAGTTATTTTCTCAGCGTAAAAGCTTTTACAGGCCAACAAAAGTAATGATTGATTTAGAACCCCATGGAGATGTTTTGGGATATTTCCAGTTAAGGGCAGCAAGAGAAGTAAAATAAATCTGCACAATTTTCATACAGAGCAGCAGAATCATTGACGGATTTCTCAAGAAGTGCTGTTTTGTTCTTTCCATACTGCTATCCATATCTGTCATTTAAAGGCTTTGGCACTTGGAGCAACTCTTAAGTCAACATCTCACTGGGCTGTGATTCTTTGCAACAAATTACAAACAGCATTATTGAAGGACTTTTCAAAAAAATGTCTAAAACATTCATGGGTTCTTAGACACAGGGTCTTGAGGTTTAGTCACTAGATTTTTTAACATGTTCAAAAACATTTATCTCAAAGTAGTTAAGAGTCATCACAGGCATTATGAACTCCTCAAAAACCAATTTCATTTAGTTTCTGTGAGTCAGAAAGTGCAAGAAAATGTGAGAATTTTCGGAGGGGTTGGTGACCAATTTATGAAGAAAACCGAGGTAAATTAGTACATTTTGAAACTAAGTTGTGACGAGAAAATGTGCTCATTTGGACGACTGTTGCAGATTGTTTGCAATTAAGTCATATACTCTGTGACCCAGCCATAAAGAACTTGGTCAGAAAAGTGTCATATGTACCAATTCAGCACGATTTGAATTGAAAATTTCACATTTTCTTAGTTTTTTTTTAATGTCAAAAATGCTTTTACAACAGTCAGCTGCTTCCCTAACTGCTATAGAAACAGTGTCTCAATCATTCCTATGAAACTTAAGTTGCTGTTTCTCATATTTTTAACTTAATACAATTTTTAGCCATTCAAACCTTGAAAAGTACAGCAGAGTTAAACGCAACAAATCTGGAATTCATCTGCATCACAAATGAACAAACCTGACTTTAACTTCCCATGAGTCTTTGCTCTAACTGGGGTGAAACTCTTTGTCAAAGTTTCCCACCCCAAAGTGTTCCTTGAACAGCTGATGCAGGGTCCTGTGGCTGCACTGAAAAGCTACTGTTTTATATACACTTTTACTGGTGTAAAATCAAAGTTTTCATTGTGATGTAAACAAATCTTATGTTTAATATTGTTTGGCCATATATTAAAAAATTTTTGTCTCATATATTATTCTTAGAAAGTTATATTAATCAGTTTCATTTAGTTGTAACTGCTTTTAAATTATTTTCAGACTCACCCCAAAACTCATGAACACACATTTTAGGAAAGTGTCCACAAATCTAACTGCACATTTTCAAACTGTATAGTTATTTTTTTCTCATCCAAATGAGTAAATCACATCACTTCTTTGTGCAGCAGCTTTCTCTGACTGTTTTTATCTTTCTCTTGTAGTTGGCCCTAAAGCACAGACAAGGTAAAAACCACAAAATGAGGATCATCGCCTTTGTTGGGAGTCCTGTGGAGGATAATGACAAAGATGTGAGCGAAATGTCTTCTTTTGTGCTCTAGACTAGACCAATTCCTTAGATGAAGAGTCAGTCTATTTAGTATTTAATCTAAGAGTTTTATGCACTCCTAACTTGTTTTTAAAATATTTTCTTGCTGATCTTCCAGCTTGTTAAGATGGCAAAGCGCTTGAAAAAAGAGAAAGTGAATGTGGACATCATCAACTTTGGAGAAGAGGTATGAATTATTAAGTTTACCACCACTGTTGTCACATCTGAAATCCATTAAATTTAAAATGCAATTACATTTCCCAATGATTTGTAATTTTATTGATCTCATCCTTATTGCATCTGTTCACAATCACATGTGTTTGACTGTTTTTATTCAGGAGGTGAACACAGAAAAGCTGACTCTTTTTATTAACACTCTAAACGGGAAGGAGGGAACAGGCTCCCACCTGGTCACAGTTCCTCCTGGACCCAGTCTGGCCGACGCTCTGCTGTCCTCTCCAATCCTGGCTGGGGAAGGAGGCTCGATGATGGGTCTCGGTGCCAGTGACTTTGAGTTTGGTGTGGACCCCAGTGCTGATCCAGAGCTGGCTCTGGTGAGCAATAAATGCATGATAATTTTATATTTATGTATTTAATGTGCACTAATGAATAAAATCTATTCTTCTATTTGCAAATGCTCTAATGCATTTGTTCATTCTTTTAAAATGATAGCAGTATTTAGTTTATGGACTAACATGATGAATCTTTAAAATTCCGAGAACTTGAGGATTTTCCCTTCAACTTCTGCTTATAATTTTACACTTTGACCTTGTGTTGAGTTTGTTTTCAGCCGACTCAGACTACACCACCCACACTTGAATTTTTGGGGGAATTTTCCAGAGTGATAATTGGAACTTTCACACATAAAAGCAGATATGGATGCAGTTACTTTTCATTGGGCTGTTTGTTGTTCTGTGCATTTGCTTTTAGGCTTTACGTGTTTCGATGGAAGAGCAGCGACAGAGGCAGGAGGAGGAGGCGCGCAGAGCGACTGCTGCTTCTGCTGCTGAGGCAGGCGTGCCCACACCCAGTGCTGATGGTAACGGAAATATTGTTTTTATAACTTCTAGCACTGATTTTTTTTTTTTAAGTCTGTAAGGATTTGATTAATTTTATCTTTTTTTTTTTTTTCCACAGACTCAGAAGAAGCCTTGCTGAAGATGTCTGTTTCTCAGCCTGAGGGCGGTGCAGCGGTGCTTCCTGATTTCAGCAGCATGACGGAGGATGAGCAGATAGCCTACGCCATGCAGATGTCTCTTGCTGGAGGAGGTGAGTTTTATTTGTTAAATGAGTTTATGCTAAAAATAAATTGAATTTCTGCTTTGGGTTTGTCTAGTAAATGTGTTTTCTCATTTATAAACAGAGTATGGCGAATTGGACACAGGAGCCCCCATGGACACTGCAGAATCAGCCAAGGTGAGTCATTATGTTTTAAACCTGTTTGAATATAAACCAACCAACCCAGAAATGTCATTTTTTAAAGAGCTGGAGGATTATTTAACCCCTTAAGACAATGTTGGGAATAGAACAGTCAGAATTGCTTATAGCCAACCCACATTGAAGCCCTGACCATACTGAATGTTCTGTGTACTCCCAAAAGTACCTCCACCCTACGAAGGCTGAATTTTTGGGGAGGATATTTCTTTTTGTGAACTGTTTTGGCACCTCCCTTAACATTTGAAAAAGACCATGTTTCACAGAAAAATCCCAAATGTCAAAACACACCAATAAAAGGATCTAATTTCTCAGACAACAGGGCTGCTTGACTGTGATAAGTCAAAATGATTGAATGTGATTACTCATTGAGCTGGGAAACGCTGTTCAGTGTTCACATTTTAATTTGACTGGAGATCCTGATTTACATCAGCAGGTGGCAGAGTTGAACCGGTTAGAGGTGATTATAACTAATTATGACATCAGAATTACTTTTGCCATAAGAAAATCAAAATAGACTTTAAAAATGTATATGTATATTTGCTTATAAGAAATATGTCAAAGAAATATTTGTTGTAAAATTCAAGCATTAGTTTAAAATGCATTTTAAGCACTGTCTAAATAAATTTACTCTACTTGGATGAGCAGTCACATGGACAAAACATGGATAGACAGCACTGCAATAAAAGCAGAGAAGAGCTTCTACAGAACCCCGGATGTCCACATAGGGAGTAGTATCATAAAAGTGTGTGTTGTCAGCAGCGTTGATACTTGGAAATAGAACTGTATTGAAAGATATTGCAGGACGCAGCACCCCCCTAACTTCCATTGACTTCTTAAAACGGCACACGATGCACGTGAGTTTAGAAATAACAGAACTGTGTGTCATTTGGAAGGCAGGACAAAATTAAAGCATGATTTCAGATTGTGAGAAAGTAATTTTAATAATAATTTCTTTGCCAATTGGTTTGTTTTTGGGATTGTTGTTGATCACTGCTGTATTTCTAATTCAAATACAAAATTTGCTTCCTTGCATTAATTGCCATCTTCTGTTATAAATGTGTACACTGGTGTCCACAGATGAGTGTTCCTCATCCTAGATTGTAAAGCTGAGACTTCAGCTGAGGTGCTGCCTTTTAATGTTGTGAAGCTTAGTTTTTTCATATCATGTTGCTTAGCTTGTGTTTGGGTGTTTTCTCCTGAACCTCGTCTTTTCTGCGTTGTTTATTTTGATGTGTAGAAGTGGTTTATTTATTTAGAAGAGGTAAAGTCCAGATTGTGTGTTCTTCATGAAAATGATTGTGTGAGTCATCAGGATGAGTCATAATTTCATACTGACTGAGATGAAATAATAAAAACAGATTACTTATAGACATAGAAATGTAATATTAGGTCACAGAGCCTCATGGTATTTTATTGTGAAAAATGAATTAAACTATGAACAAAAACAAAGAAAGCCCCAGTCAATAGTAAGTTGAGAAGCAAATATGTGATATCAATGCTTAAATTGTGCTGATATTATATATTTGTGGTTATAAAGACCAAATCTAAATCTTTTGAATTTTGTTATTTAAACAGGAGGAAGATGACTATGACGTGATGCAAGACCCAGAGTTCCTCCAGAGCGTCTTGGAGAACCTGCCTGGTGTTGATCCCAACAACGAGGCCATCCGAAATGCCATGGGCTCTCTGGCTTCCCAAACAGGAAACAAGCCAGATGGCAAAAAAGATGAAGAGAAAAAGAAATGAGAAGAAGAAACTTTTGATAAATAAACAATTGCAGAAGAATTCAGGATTTCTTTACAATGAGATTACTGGTGCACCACATTGCATGACAGTACTGACATTTATACATACCCTCTCTCCAGACATGCAAAAGCACCAACATTAAAAAAGAAATGTAATGTCCAGTATATGAAACTCATGGAAATATAAACTGATTGATTGGACACGTTAACAGACTACTCAACATTTTATCAACCAGGTATAGTTAGTAATTCACTCAGAGGAGTTTATGAATGATGGGGTTTAGACTAACCAGTTAGTCACACTCTTGTCATGTTCTTGTGTTGTTTTAGCAATAAAAACATGTAAGTGGATCCTTTTGCATGCTTCTGTTCTCATACTTATTGTTGCTAGACTGCAAAAAAGGGTCAAATTGTATAAATTCGTTAATGTAATTTGAAGGACACAGTCTATGACCAAAGGCGTCCACTATAAGAGGTTTAAAATGATTTCCAGGGACATTTCTGGTAGAAAAACATACGTGTCGTCTGCAGCATCCTCCGTACATTTTCCCAGCGTTACTGAAACCTGATAGGACATCCCGGGTCACGTGACGGGAAGCGCAGCATTTTCAGCTGAAAACGAGCTAAGGATAGTCGGGAATCGCATATCCAGGTAAACAATCAAAAAATACATCAAATATTAAAGGAAATTCCCCGTCCCAGCTGTCATTTCTTGTGACATCGTCGACCCTACGGTCACCGGGTCGCGGCTGCAGTGAAACCATACCTCAACAAGCCGCTCCTGTTGCTTTTAATGACGAACGTTAGCTCGTTAGCTGAATGACCCCTCTCTCTCTCTCGGTGTTGGCTAGAGCTCAGCGGCCAGCAGCCTCAGACGGGAAGGAATACTGTTAGCACAAAATAACGGAGCTCGTCGATACGAAACGCCGTGTCGACCTTAACGTGGCTCATAAAACCATTACTGCTTAAACTGTGGTGATGTGAATGCACGGTATAAGCAGTGTTTCCCATTCATGGTGAAATAGTGCCGAGCCTGTCACTAAATAAGGGTTTGGCTGCAGCAGCCGCCGCTAGCTGACTAGCTGGCTAAGTAGAAGCTAGTGCAGGATAACAGACCTACCAATCAGCTTCGTTAAAAATCTAACTAGATCGTTTGTGTTTGATAAATGTGCATGAAATATACATATATATGAGGAATTATCAAGTTTATTTACAATTCCTGATATTTGCATGTGGCCGTTTGCAGCCAGACAGGACTCAAGTTCATTGTCAGTATCACAGATGTGTGGATTTATGTGTTAACAGGAGTGGATCCCGGTATGGGGGACATGAAGACCCCAGATTTTGATGACCTATTGGCAGCCTTTGATATTCCTGACATAGATGCCAAAGAGGCCATCCAGTCTGCCCCTGATGAGGCGGAAGGGCCCCATGGAGCTGCAGGTGCACCTCTGGGAAAGCCAGAAAACGTTGTGGGTGTCGGGTCATCCCTAAGACCGCCAAGTCCTTCAGACCCCCAGGTGGACACCTCAATCGTGAGCGTGATTGTGAAAAACAAAGTTCGCCATGAGACCGTAGATGGAGGAGAGGGAGAGGCAGACCAGCACACTATCGATGTGATCACAGGGGCAGATGTGGGTCCTCGACTTGGTGCGTGTGCACCCGGGATGGCAGAATCTGAAGCTCTCAATCACAATGGTTTTGGAGCATCTGGTGTCTCCACGCCGCTTCCCCTCAGCCAGTCTCAGTCTAACGGTGCACCATGGTCCATGAGCACCCCTAAAGTATCTGCAGAAGCAGCTGGTGCCAGTGCAGTCAAGCCTCACAAGCAGGGTGCTAATATTTTCAACAGACTGAAACCACTTGTGGCACAGGGGTCTGGAGATCCAGTAGGTCGGGCCAGGAAGATGCAACTTTTGCAGCAGCAACACCAACAGCAGCAGGATACAGGCCAAGAGAGAGCAGATGGGGTCAAAGCATCGTTACCTACGTCTTCCTCCCTGTCAGCTGGGTCGCCTCCTCTGGCTGCTGCTGGACCCGTAGGACTGTCCTTGCCGTTCTTTCCACCTTCAAAGCCTCTGCTTTCAGTTCCACCTTCTGCGCCCTCGTCACATCTGCTGCACTCATCTCAGCCTTTTAATGGAACTCCCAAAACTGGTCCAGCTGGATTTCAACACCACCAATTGGAGGAGGAGGATTCTGACCCTGATTTGGGGAGTCCGCTGGTGATCCAGGAGAACCCAGACTCTCCGACTTGCACTCAGCTGAGTCGACGTTACAAGTCAGATTCTGTCTCGGCACAGCCCACTCCCTCTGCTGCACCTCAGCCTAAACCTGGTGACACTCCTTCAGGGTCATCTCTGACTTTATCAACCCCACAGTCCGGCTCCACAAACAGTCCACAGGTGGAGGAGAGACATCCGGAACATGTCATCGAAGAAAGAGATTCACCAGAGAGTCCTGAACCTGAGACCCCGAATTCAGCAGCTCATGCCTCCGCTAAGAGGTGCTCCAGCCCTGCAGTGGCCTCAACTCCACCTCCCTCTGAACTGCGGGAGCCTAAAGAGGAAGACGAGGAGATGGAGGTGGGGAACGGGATCGATAGAGTTGTTGATGGAAAATCTGATAAGGGAGAAAATATGGACACAAGCGAGGAACACTTGGAGGTGGGTGATGGCAAATCTAAACCCATATCCATTGATGAAGGACAAACAGGCAGTGCTGCACCTGCTCCCCCTGGAGCTCCATCCAGACCCCTTAAAGTTCGAATAAAAACCATTAAAACCTCCACAGGTGGAATCACCAGAACTGTGACCAGAGTTGCTGCGAAAGGTGCTGCTGCAGGGAAAGGCTCAGAGCTTAAAGCTCAAAGTGGGGATCAGAAGGCAGTAGCGAACAAAACCCAAAAATCAGAGGCCTCTCCTGGCCAGAAAGTAAGTGCTCTGAACACCCTGCCTGTTTCTACGCTTGCAGCGAGCAGCGTCATGCTCGCTGCTGCCACAAAAGTCCAAAACAAAATGGCTTCATCAGAGAAGGTTAAGGTTTCTGCCGCTGCCGTCAGCATCACTAAGTCCACGGCCCTCCCGGTAACACCGGCGGTGGCCTCCTCTCCAAAGTTCTCAGTCGCTGCCAGTGGGATAAACGTTCGCACAACAACTAATAAAACGGCAAACGGAGGCAGTGGCACCGTCGTAGGCGGCACCCTCCAGCCAAACAAACCCGCTTCCATCGTCAACAGCACGGGTGCCGTCATCTCCCGGAGTCAGTCAAGCCTGGTGGAGGCTTTTAACAAAATCCTGAACAGCAAAAACCTTTTGCCAAGCTACAAGCCCGACCTCTCTGCTCCTCCACCGCCTGAGTGGGGTCTTCCCCTCCCCGCTACAGGATATCGCTGCCTGGAGTGTGGAGACGCCTTTGCCCTGGAGCGCAGCCTGGCACGACACTATGACCGCCGGTCGCTCCGCATCGAGGTGACCTGCAACCACTGTGCTAAGAGGCTGGCCTTCTTCAACAAGTGCAGCTTGCTGCTGCATGCACGGGAGCATAAGGAGCGTGGGCTGGTGATGCAGTGCTCGCACCTGGTCATGAGGCCCGTCACTGTGGAGCAGATGATCGGGCAGCAAGATATCACACCAATCGGTGGTAAGTTGAGGTGCAACCAAGAGTTATTTTGATCTATTTGTTGGCATTTTGTTCAATTTTACTATTATTTGTTGAGGTTATTATGTATTTATTATTATATTATTATAAACAGTCAAGTCATATTTGGATAGCTGGGCAGAAAAACTATTTTTTTCTTTTTTAGAGCTTCAGTTTCACTTAAAAATGTTTTTGTCAGTCACCGCTGATTGACTTTGGTCCTATGCTGACCACCACCCATTTGTCCCTTCTGTTGTCTGACCAGGCCTGCTCACTACATCATCCTCTCCTCCAGTCTCCTCTCCTTCTACCGCATCAGGAGGTCCCGCTGTTGCCGCCAACTCCAGCCCCATGAAGGACTCGTCCTGTTCCGCAGCAGCTCAGCCTCGACCTGTCCGCCGCGCACCCCAGGGCCCTCAGGCGCTGATGCCTCTGCCCTGCAAGAAGGCCGAGGGTCTGCAGTACTACAACTTCAAATGTCCTGAGTGCCAAACACAGTTCTCTGGAAAGCCTGAGCTGGTCACTCACTTCCAGCAGATCAGAGGGGCTCCCAACTCGGTGAGTCTTGGAGGGATCAGAGGGTCTCTTAGGAATAGTTTTAGATACTGACTCTTTTCCTTAAATCTTCCCTTTGCATTGCAGACATGTACTCAATGCTCGCCTCCCATGATGCTCCCCAACTCGTGTGCCGTATCCGCCCATCAGAGGATCCATAAACACAAAGCGCCACACGTGTGTCCCGAGTGTGGAGGAACTGCACGGCAGGCGAGCTTCCAGACCCACCTGGAGGAGGCGTGTCTGCATTTCGCCAGGCGAATTGGCTACAGGTGTGGAGATCCAACAAAACTCGAATCACTCCTTCAGTTAGAAACTCTTCAGCCAGTATCTCATGATAATACAGTATGAGTCTGAGTCACACTGAATTGATTCTTACGATAGTGGAAGTTTTACAAGTGGCTGGGTAGAAATTGTCACATTCTCCTTCGTCTAGATGCTCGAGCTGCCAGGTCGTGTTCGGAGGGTTGAACTCCATCAAGTCCCACATTCAGACGGCTCACTGCGAGGTCTTCCACAAGTGTCCCAGCTGCCCCATGGCCTTCAAGTCTTCCCCCAGCGCCCAGAGTCACATCAGCACCCAGCACCCGACACTAACCGGAGGACAGGCCAAGTACGTCTCCACCGGAGCAGAAGTTCTCCAACCTCGTGTTGATTTTAGCAGACAAGTCACTAATTTTTCATTTTTCTTCCCATTTTTCAGAATGATCTACAAGTGTGTGATGTGCGATACGGTTTTTACCCAGAAGCCCTTGCTTTATATGCACTTTGACACTCATTTAGCCAAGCAAAAAGTGCATGTGTTCAAGTGTCCCGACTGCACTAAGCTCTACGCCCAGAAGGGCTCCATGATGGAGCACATTAAGGTGCGTTTTGGACAAGATCGTCTTCACAGGTTTAAGAGTAAATACAGAATAATAAGAACTAGGTAACCTGCTGCCTTCATGTGTTGCCCGTTTGTTGCTTCCTACAATGAACGTGGTGTCAGAAAAGGCATACATCAAAGCTTGGATCGGCCTTAGCAAGCCTCCTCACTGGTGGCCTTGTCCTAAGTTCTATACCAAGGACAATATTGTGGAAAGCCAATTTGTCATATAATAGATGGGCTCTTTAAAGCTGACTTCAGTTATTCTTATCCAAAATCAACATTTCACATATCTCATTCCACTCAGACCGCCCACAGAGGCCCCTCAGCCAAACAGGAGTCTCAGCCCGACACGTTGAACCCCCCCTCTGCCCTGACCAACACGTCTGCCTCCTCTGGCTCCAAGTCCAAATCCTCTGGAAAACCCGACACCTCTGATGGCGAGGACTGGGGGCGGGAACAGGAGGAGGAAGAGGAGGAGGAAGAAGACGATGACGACGACGAAGGGGACGAGGACTACGAGGCGCCAGGAGGTCAGTCTGCTGCTTCCACCACCTCCACTGCTGCAGGGGGCAGCAGTCATCCAAACGCCCCGACTGAGTGGACCTGTCCTCAGTGTCAGACCACCTTCACCGATAATGAGGACTACCAGAGTCACGTGAAGATGGAGCACGGCAAGGTGGGACTGGTTACCACAGATTAGGTTATTTCAGTGAGTTCAATGTTTAAGTTTAAATATTTTATTTTGGATTTTTAGTTCCCCTGTCGTATCTGTGGAGGCACATTCAGCACCTCCTCCAGCTTGAGGCGGCATGAGCGTGTCATTCATGAGGGCAACAAGAGAGTCTTCCACTGCCAGTGAGTCACCTGACCTCATCAGATAAAAACTCAGACCTGGACACAGTAGCTGGTATTCTTTACTTAAAGATAGAAACAACCACAGTGGTTTCTGAATTAACTTCAATTCATAGATGCTCAGTCCTTAATTTCCATGATTTTATCAATGACATTGATTAAAGTGACATGTTTTGACCACTAGAGGGAACCAACATCTTTTCTGCATGTTTTTTTTAGTTAAGAATAACTTTAAGTATGTCCTTTGTTGGTCAGTAATGTGCTTAATTTATTCGTTTATTTATTTTTAGATTTTGCACAGAAGGCAAGCGAACATTTGGCAGTCGGTTCTTGCTGGACAAACATATCCGGCTGCATCACAGAACCACAGACGGACAAGTGAGTTGGGTTTTGAGCTTCTTTCTTGTTCATAATCAGTTGTTCTGAGCAGCATGTAGCTCAGTAGGTAAACTGGCCGTCGTTTGATCCCAGCTCCAGCTTGGTTACTTTGTCATTGGAAGACACTTCACCTGCTGGTGGTGGTCAGGACTGGAGGGCCCAGTGGCACCAGGTTGTGTGTGGTGACACAAGCCTCTGACAGTCTGCCCCAGGGCAGCTGTGGCTACAATGTAGCTAACTGCCATCAGTGTGTGATTATGTGTGGGTGAATGAATGGATGTAGTGTCAAGCTGTAGTACAGACCATTTAGTAGAAAACCCTCGCCTCGCCTTCTTAACCAGGTCCTGAAACCCCCCCCCCCCACAGGGTGCCCCTGGAGACACTGTCATAAGGCTTCTTTAAATCCACAAAACACATGTGGATTGGTTGTGCAAACTCCCATGACCCCTCCATCACCCTAGCGAGGGTAAAGAGCTGGTCCACAGTTCCACGACCAGGACATTTACCCGAGACGTCAGTTAAAGAAATGTTTTAGCCAACAGATATTTGGTTTTCAAATAAGTTAAATGTTAAACCAGAACTCAGTAGTGGTACTAAGCCGTTTGGTCTCATTGTGTTTGCCCACAGGGTCCGCCCCTGACCAGGAAGCGAGCAGCTACAGGAGGAGAAGGACCTGGCAGCTCCTCAGAGCAGGACGGTGAAGTCGGTCCTCCTGTAGGCAGGGCAGCAGACGAGGAGGAAAATGCAGCAGAAGGCGGCAGCGGTCCAGCAAAGAGAACCAGGGCATCTGTGGCGTCCACGTCGTCGGCACCCGGCGAGCTAGAGGAGGAAGATAGCGTTTTCCGCTGTGTCCCCTGTGGCTTCTCCACAGAGGACGGTGGAGAGTTTCAGCGCCACATCCCGCAGCACCGGGGTGATACCGCCTCCTTCCAGTGCCTGCAGTGCGGCGTCTGCTTTGCGTCGGCCGGCTCCCTCAGCAGGCACCGCTTCATCACCCACAGGGTTCGGGACACGCAGGGCGACGGGGAGCGAGGCACCCCGCGTGCGCCCGGCTCCCCCTACGCCTCCCCCGCCGCCTCCCCTCAGGCGCAGGCCGAGGACGGAGACGGGAACCTGAGCTGCAGGGTGTGCGGCCGGCGTTTCGACAAGGCCACTGACCTCAACACGCACTTCAGGACCCATGGTATGGCCTTCCTCACCGCACACAAAACAGACAAGCCTCAGTAGTGGGCTGGACGGGTCACCTGGGACTGACAGGTGGGGGGGGCTGTAGAACATGAATGTTGAAGAACCACAGCTGCTCCTGTGCAGATTTTTTTAAAGCAACCACAAGCATTTTAACTCTAAGTGGCACCTCTTCTGTGAGACTGTAACTGCATGTTTGATCAGAAACACTTCCCCAAGAAAAGCATTTATATCAGCCATACTGTGTCTAACACATCACCACTACTCCTGCACTGACTGTAGCCACATGCCTGTTTCTAAAACACACACACACACCTCCCACTACACTCCAGCCAGCTGTTACTCTCTCACGCTGCTCGCCTCCATCCAGGTGTTCCTGACGTAGCGGCTCCGACGCCTCTAAAAGGCTGAAAATCTGTTCAAGCATTAAAAGGGAGTGTTTGGGGAAAACTGACACTGATTTATTATTTTTTTATGTTGCAATATTTATTTATAGAAAAAACAACACATTTCTGCTGTTTTGTCTGATGTTAGTGCAATGGAGACATGAAACGAGGAGGTCACAGGAAGTCTGTAGTCTGTGTCATGTGAAGGATTCGTGATGTAATCGTTAAGCTAGGAGGAGGATCAGACTTCCTGTCAGTAGTACATGTGGATGAGTTTTGACATGTAAATAGATATAATGACACTAAGAAAGCGTTCTGGTTTTAGTAATTTGCTATGATAATGTGAATATGTGTAGTATTTGTATTGTTCAACCTTTTTTTTTTCTTCCCCTCTAAAAAAAAAACTGGTTCAAGTAAAAAAAAAAAAAAAAAAAACCCCCCCCTCAGAGTTACAGCTACACATTGTAATTACAAAGCAGAAGGAGAACGATGGGGGGGGGCTGTGTCGTCTTAATGTGTATGAAAACAAAACGTTTATCTGAGACGGTTCTTTTTGTAACTCCAGGATCAGTGCTTGCCGTTTGTCTGTTCCAGCCTTCACCGCCTCGCCACCGAGGCCAACGAGTGGATTTTATTTCTCGTTTGTATCTTTTTCTATGTCATATATTTATATAGCTCAGTAGTGGAAGTTTCACGTCATCTTCTTTTCCATGGTTGTGGTCTGCTTGCTGAAATGCCATACACTTCTGTGCTGTTTGGAAATAAATGTGGAAAAGATATCTGGAAATACGCTGCAAGTTCATGTGTTTGCACCGACAGTTTTCGCCTAATTTAGCCATTTAAGCAGGTTCGACACCCTCCATCTCCAGGGTTTTCCCCTCTGGGTTTTCCTGATATGATTCCTGGTTCTCGGATGAAGGTGGAGGATGGTGGACTTCAACCAGCAGCTCATAGACCAGCGCTCCCAGCAGCGCTCCGACGCAGGGAGCGACGATCGGCACCCACCACCAGCCACCTCCAGCCCTGTTTGCAAAAATAAAGAACTCATTTAAGAAGGGTAAAAGCAGAGGGAGTAAGTTTAAAAAGAAAAAAGTGCTAACTTGAAAACATCTTCCCCCCAGCCGGCGATGTAAGTAAAGAGTCGAGGCCCGAAATCCCTGGCCGGGTTCAGGGCGTAGCCGCTGTTTGAGCCCATCGAGACGCCGATGACCAGCACAGACGCTCCGGCCAGGGGCGGCTGGAGGTGATCAGGGATGGAGGTGTTCCTCTGGTCCCCCAGAGCCAGGATACAGAGCAGCAGGGCGGCTGTACCGATGATCTGATAATCACACAGAAACAGGATGAGGTTTAATACCTAAAAAGTTTAAATTCAGCTGTGACTCATCTCTAAAAACAGAAGGAACGGTCAACTTTAGTGGTCAATGCTGCTGGAGATCCAAACTTTGTAGCTTCTTTTTCTCTGATTATTTTACAAATGACGGTAATGGTTTTACCGACCTGGTCCACTACTCCTCCCCACACACTGAGGTAGTCAGCTGGGTAGGTTGAGAAGATTCCTGCTGTGGAGGTGGGACCCGTCACTGTCAGCTGACCCCCACCGTACATCTGGATGGCATCTGCAAACACACACACACAGACACACACACATTACTGCAGACTCATTATTCTGACATGGAGCATCTTAACTTTAATACCATTAATATTAAGAGTCAGTCCACATACTTTAGAAACAGATTACCTCAATTCTACATTGTAGGACAAATTTTTTGAGAATATTTCTGTAGAAATTAAACTCGACACCGGAATCAAAGTGATTTAAATGAAAACATTCCTTGTGCTTTTGCAGCGTAACGTTTCTCACTGTAAACTGACCGTAGTACTGCAAACTGACTGTGGCTGCAGCCAGGAAGGATCCAAGGACCTGGAAAAAGGTGTAGAAAGGTAGTTTTATCCACGAACATCGGCCCAGAGCGCACAGGCTCAGAGTCACCGCAGGGTTCAGATGAGCACCTTCGAATAAAATGTAAAAAATTGTTTAAGTCTGAACATGTAAAAAAAAAAAAAAGGTATCAAATTTCCATCCATCCATCCATTTTCTGTAGCCGCTTATTCCTCCACAGAGGGTCGCGGGGGAGCTGGTGCCTATCTCCAGCGGTCAAGGGGCGAGAGGCGGGGAGGTATCAAATTTTTGGGGGGAATTTGGAAATCAATAAAAAAAGACTGTGTACATTGAACTAATTAGTTTTTACAATTTAAAAGAATGTACAACTTTAAATTGATTCTAAAAGCTCTACTTCTTTTACAGGATTAGTTCTGTCCTCTTAAACTTATATCATGTGTTTAATGCCCTCTGGTGGAGGATCTGAGCACTGCACTCCTGTATTGTTGCACAATAATTATATAACTGTTATATCAGCATGTATTTCACCTGTTCATGACCTGAACAGCACTTTAGCTGCAACCTTGTTTTAAAATGTGCTTTATAAATAAAGTGGATTGGATAGAGAGTTTAATTTTAAAAATGTAATTTATGAGTCAGGCCGTAACCCTTTAACTGGTAGGTCATGCACTACTTAGTAGAAATAAATTCATAATCAAAAGAGAATAATTTACTTTCTCCTAATTACGTCTCACCTGAGACGCCGCGGGACACAAAGACCCCAAACATCACCCCCAAAGCAAAACCCAGGTTGATTGACAGATACTGTCCGTTTCTCTCCTGAGACGTGGTCACCTGGGCAGCAGAGCCACATCCAAACAGCTGCACACACAGACAGGTGTTTCAGGAGTAAGAAAACATGCAAAATGTTCCTCTGGTTTAACTAATGACACTGCATTTATACAACATAGTTAAAGCAGGGTGTTCTCTTTTTATGGACTTCATTTCTGATTAACCTGCTTTATGATCTGTGCAGTAAACGCTGATTGCTCTGGCAGATGAGATGATCATTAGGGATAAAGCAACAGTCCGTTAGTGTTACCGTCTTGTCATCAGGCCAAAGTCCTGCTAAGTCACCCACAGCCTTCATTAACTGACCCAAAACACCAGAGCAGAGTGGCTGCTTTTACAGGAAACTTGTTGAATCCTGGTGAACTTTGATTCTGACAGCTTGTCAGAACCGATACTTACGATCAGGACGTAGACGCCGAGACATTCAGCCATGCACTCCCTGACCAGCGTGGTTTTGATCCGACACTTCCTCAGCAGCCTCTCCATCCTTCGGTTTTCCTCTGCAGCCTCAGGAGAGCGTCCTCAGGTGGGTCTGACCTGTGCCACTCTGCAGCTTCAGCCTCTCTGAGCAGAGTTTGATCTTTCAGGTTGCAGTCGTTGGCAACGTCACAGTTTATTACAAGGCTGAGGAGTTTTACTCTGCAGGACGTCATC
Organism: Callopanchax toddi; assembly: GCA_006937965.1. Lineage (NCBI taxonomy): Eukaryota > Metazoa > Chordata > Actinopteri > Cyprinodontiformes > Nothobranchiidae > Callopanchax > Callopanchax toddi. Next base: position 3,990,051 of record SSNR01000012.1, read on the forward strand.
AGCTAGTTTGCTGACACAGCTGATTAGAATCGACTGATTGATTGTGCTCTTTGAAAATCAGGACCCGACTCTACAGATCTACTGCTAGAAGTTTACCCACAAGCAGCTCCTTTAAAACTCTTAAATCAGACAATTTACTTTACTTTTGTAAATAATTCACAAGAGGATTAAAAAAAAATTCCTTCAAGGATCCAAATCTTTGGATACACACTTTGTAATTAAAAATAAATGTTCTGCAAATGCATGCAAAGAATCTCTGCCCTCATCTGACAACGCAGCTAAATATAAGTGTGTGTCACTTTTTAATCCATATTTCAGTTCATCACTGCAGGGCACTCAAACTCTCCAGGTCAAAGTTTGGACTCTTTGGAAAAGAATCTTCAAAAACACCACATGGCAGAGAAACCGCAAGAATCTGAGTCATCTAACTGCACAAGTTAGATTTAAGAAGAAAAAAAAAGGCAAACTATTAGGTAAATATATTAAATCTTTATTAAATTTCTCTCTTAACTACACCCACTTTAGCTTTTCTGTGAGACGATACAAAAATAATATATTTAACTGAACTGTTCATGTGAGTTTGTTACAAGTGGATACAGCCCGTTTCATCTTTATCAGGTCACTCTTATCATTCACAGATCATAAAACTGTCCATAAATATTCCAACGCAGAGTTTGTTTTGTAGAAACAAAATCTAAATCTGACAAGTTGAGAGAAAAAATGGTTTTATATAAAATGTTACTTAAATCCCCCAAAGAACTTTGAGAATAACGAGTTGTCGTCCCGCAGGTCAGAGAAGTGATGTGGGTCACCTGGAACCAACACAAACAGGCATTAAGGACAGATATTTACATTACTTTAGAGGAAATGAATCCCAGATTGGAGGTAAACTGACCTGGATGAACAGGTTCAGTCTGGTGGTCCGATCCCTCCAGCCTCCCAGAACCCCCTGAGCGAGTCACCGTGGTCTCCTCTCTGCCGTGTCCGTCTCTGACCGTCCGCCTCTCCTCTACAGTCTGACAAAAAGATTTAGTCACAGTTTAATCAGCTCAGAACTAAATCTGCGGAACTGATTTGTTGACAAACATATATAAACATATGTTAACAATTCAAACTTCACCTTCAGAAACTGCATTTTGTTGTGTTTTTTAATCTTTTATGTTTTATTGTCACATTATTCTTAATTATATTTGAATATTTTTGTATTGGAAGTTATAGAAAAGGCTATCATCTTTAAAGTTGCATAAATTTTGCAGGTAAAGACCGTTACAGAGAACTCACCCCGTCGGGTTTCACCACCTTGGTGACGGTGACTGACTGGAAGAACGATCGGGTTCTGGGCTGGGTCGGTGTCTGACCAGCAGGTGGAGTCAGGATCTGATCCAGGCCACCGGATGACACTGCAGAGTCCAGATCTGGAGGGCATCCAAAGGAAAAACAATGAGAATTTAAAAAAATAAATAGAAAAGTCAAAACTACGACCTACCTCTGTCCCCTTTGACGTCCTCATCTGGAGTTTTCTGAGGTCCCTGTCTCCAAATATCATTAAACTGTTATGACGCAAAAAGAAAACCGGAGTGAAAAGTTATAATAAACCAGCTGCCACAGAATTAAAGTCCTGATGGAAAAACTAGAGGATGAATTTGTTTCGTGTACCTTAGAGAAAGGACTCCAGCCATGAAACGGTGATCGAGGGAATTCTGGAGACTCATGAGAAGGTTGGATGTGACTCGGACGCTCTCTGATTGGACCTTGTGGGTCACTGCTGGGTGATTTCAACATAAAGTCCCTCAGAGGGTTCCCACTGCCTCCACCTCTCTCTGATCGGCCCTGAGGTGGTGATGGTGGCATGATTCTGGGAATGCCTAAACCACACAGAGAAATTAATACATATGTATTTTTTGTTTAAATTTAGACCTATCTTAAACTCAGAGGCAGTAAAATTGTTTTTTTTTACTGAACTTTCACAAATAAAAAAGGGTTTTACAAACCCAAAACTGTGTTTTAACGGTTTCTATTTTAGAATAAATATCAATAAACCAACCAACCAACAGCTGTAGCTGATTAAAGACGGTCCAGATGAGAAAAAAGCTGAATCTGTTTTCTTACCGAAGTGTCCGGACTCTGTGTCCCCCTCCCAGCGGCCCAGCTGGGAGAAGATCTCCTCCATCTCCCTGAGGACGTGTCCGAACACTGGAGGCTCCTGGAACCTCATCCCGTCCGGACCATAACTGAAGCCGAACCTCAAAGCACCGTCAAAAGGGTCCTGCTGGTCCCCTCTGAACTCATCGTAATACACTCCATCCTCGTCCTCCTCATCGTCATCATCATCACGAGTCATAGCATCAAAGAAGGGGTCCCTGATATTAAACATACCAGACCAGAGTCAGTGAATGCCCTTGAAATGGTCCTAACTAAATCGCATTTGTCCACTTAGGCCTAAATAAAGCAACAGTCGTGTTAGCTAGGGGGACCCCTGCGGTTTTCCTGGCAGAAAAAAAACCCACTAATCTGGTCCTTATTGGAGCTACTTCGTCACGAACAGCTCACAGCGACAACTTTGTGTTACTTTAATAAATTTGACCATATAAACTCACCTTCGGCCTCGATAATGGCCTCCAGGAACCCCAAAAAACCCGCGAAACAAATCAAAGACACTCATTTACAAACAGCAACAAACTAAATCATAGTTTAAACTGTTAGCAGCTGCTGCAGCTAACAGCCTAACACGCTAACATCAACAGAGCCGTAAAGCGTTTCCGACGGTCGTAACACCGGATAATTCTGATGAAGCAACGTGTCGTAAAGCTACTTTACCGTAAACAATAGAAATAATGCACAGGAAGAAAAAAAAACAGGAAAACTGTCTTTTAATTCAACTCAAACCAAGAATTTTGAACAGTATGAATACAAATATTTTTCTTTGTACTCATACAGACGTTAAAAACTCTTAATTTAAAAGTCTAAAAACAGAGCTATAGAAGAAAATGAAATGGACGAAATACTCTGCGGCCTTATTCTTAGCTTTGAAATAAACCACTGCACTGACCCATTTATTAAACCAACCTGTAGTTCTTGACTCCTTAATCCCGTTTCTCACACAGTTCCATTTTCAAAAAGTAAATAATTTCCTAAAACAATACAATGACTTGCATTATCTTAGGAATGCAAAGTATTTTCTCTCGTCTTCAAATTGATGTTTTAACCATTTTTCTGTAATGGCCACAAATAGCAAACCAAACACATCTGGACGCATATTTAGTAAAAACTTAAATATTAACGGAGATCTAGATGGCCATGCAGCTATCCTGATGTATGAAATTGCCACACAAAAAAAAAAAAAAAAAAAGCCTAATTGATGATTATTTAATGCCACATCAAAATAATTATACAAATGTTTAGATTTTATCTGCAGATTAAATCATCTCTGGAGTATAAACAGACCTCAAATCCACACCAGATGTATTAAACACTTGACACTTTTTCTTTCAGTCTGTTAAAATCAACTGTTGGCTTTTAAAATTCTAAAGTTCTAGAAAAACCATCAGAAGAAATGCTGCTACATTCACAAGCCACAAGAATTCGTTTATTAAAAGACATTAACATCCAAAATGATGAAAATGTCTCCTGTTTATTTACTTAATATTTATATATTTTTACAAAATAAAAAAGAAACAAAAAAGGCTAACAAGTCTGCAAGAATTTGAGAAGGAAAACAAAGAGAAAGCCATTGACAAACAGGGACTACAGTACTTGTTTTTTTTTATATATGTACAAGACAATTTTATCCATTTAAATCTTTTAAAACGCACAGTACAAAAAGAAAAAAATAAACCACTGACAAAAAGAAAATGAGTACAATTCTGTCCATCAGTGTTCAACGCTGCAGATTTCTTTACAATGTCAGGAGACAGGTGGAGGAGGAGGAGGGGCCCAGAAAGAAAATAAAACACCAAAAGGCAGATTGTGTCTGTGTGGGATTTGAAAATCACTTTCAGAATATAAGTGGAACCTTACACAATGTTTCTGAATCATGGGAACAACTGTACAAACGATGGATAATGAAAAATCCTGTGCTAGGAGGAACAAAAACAAACCCGAAGCGCAGAAACACAACCACGGCCCCCGTGTGAACAAACATGCACGCAGTCACATGACAAACACACTTTCCTCACAGTCCAAGCCAGGGAGCTTCGCTTAATATGTCTTTATATATAATATATCTATATCTGGTAAAAAATAAACTTCACAACTCTGCCAATTCAGAGAATTGTTTCTTCAAACTTAAAATGAGAAGAAAAAAAAAAAAAAAAAGGAGAAAAACATTTGAACGTAAATGTTGTGGGGGTCTTTATGGGGGAGGGGAAAGGTTCCATCGACATTAAAGAGACGAGAGGGTTAAATCCATACCCCCTCGTTCAGATATTACTGTATTCCTTCTCTTCAGCCAGAAAGAAATAAAAAACTACAGGAAATGTTCATTCTTTTAGAAAACAGTTCTATGTTACATGTAAGTTAAAGAAAAAGGATGATGCGACGGGGAGGAGGGTTTATTATGATACAACTTCCCAACACTTAATATGTCTCCTCTGGATTTTTCTAACCATTTAGATCTCATTCCTAAGCCCCTCCCTGTCACTCCCACCCATCTCAACGGAGCTCGCTCTCTGCCCAGCACCTCCTCCCTGGGCTGTGGGAGTGCTGGGCCAAGAGACTGGGGAGGGACATCTCTGGAGGAGGAGGGAGCTTTTATGAGGAGACTGTTTGCAGGAGGAGTGACGAGTCCCCCTCTCAGCTTATCGACACCGTGGGGGAGGGGGAGGGGTCAGTGGATGCTAGTTGGCGCCCCAGTTGTAGCTGTTGTACGCCGACTTGTTGATCTGAGATTTCTGCTGAATGGAGGCATTTTGAGTGCGCTGTCCGGTGGCGCTCTGTTGAAACAGAAACCAGTTACCTCAATGATTAAAGCCACATAAATACATGTATAATAAATAGTATTAGAGTTGCATAAAAAAATCATCTGCTGATCAGAATCAGACCGTTTCAGCAGAATCAGTGTTAATGAAAAAACGCTTTCTGCCGATTAGTTGTTTGAGATGAATCAAAATCAGTCTAAATAGATTTCAGCAGGTCAGAGAATCAGCCCACAAATCCAGAATCACTGACTCTCGGTTTATTTCCGATATCCAATCCCTAAAGTATCATGAAATACTAAATTAACAAAGTTTATAAAAGTACATTTCGGCGAATCACTACAGCACATATACCTTATTAGCTGTTAGCTCATCATTCCTGTAAATAATCTGTTTTATTTACATCTACGGTCAGCACCAAAACAGAACCCACCTGTCCATCCTGCTGCAGGTGGTGGTGCAGAATCTGAGAGTGTGGTTGTTGGTGCGGGGCCAGAATGTGCATGAAGGGGGCCGGAGCGTATCCAGCAGCAGCGGGGGGGTTGATGGGTCCCCCGCTCCCCAGCGCTGACGGGAGGCTGAACGAAGCTGCTGGTGTTCCAGCGTGGAAACCCTGCTTTTCAAATGCCTAAAGAAACATGCAGGATAATCAAGACGTTTCTTACCAAATAAGATGCTTTAATTCAACAGAGGTGCATCCTGTAATTACCTGCGTCTTTGTGTAAACAGACCCTGAAATATCTGGTACTCCTGTGTTGCTTGATGTCACAGAAACTCCTGTAGAGATGAGAGAAACGTTACACCTAAATCAGATCTAAGACCGTTAAAACTGACAATGAGAATCAAACCATCCACATGGTGCCATTAAGACTTTAACCAGAATAAATGTTGTGTGGTAAACTTAAAATTCTGTGAGGGGAAAAAACAAAATGAATGCTGGGAAATTTCCAGCATTAACATCTATGTCCACCCTTGTTCATAGATGACTTAAACAGAGCTGCCCTTTAATACAGACGGCAAAGAAACATCGAGGAGATGAAGGATGGAATAAAAAGGCAGAGGGGTAAATAAGGATGGAGTGTATCAGTCTGTATCTGGTGTTTATTGTCCCGTTTGCTCCAGTAAACACACACTCCTTGTGTGAGACGCAGAACTGATGCACCAAAACAAGACAAACACAGAGGAGTGAGTTCAGACTTCCAAACAACGTTAACGACAGAAAATGTTGCAGAAGAATGAAGGTTGTGTGCCCTTCATTTAATGTTCTCTAGCCGTTTACATTTTCTGTGAAATTACCAGTAAGAGTGCGTTTGAAGGTAACAAGATAAAAATATATTCCTTTAATTAGTAAAATTTACTTAACCATTTTATCTACTACTTTTATTTGATGTACTTTGTGTCTGATGTATAAATCACATCAAAGTAGGTCAGATTACTCATCAAGTCAGTAAAGAAACCCTTTATTTCTCCTCTTCACTGCAGTGTCTCACCAAAATAAGAGCATCAAGTTGTCCTAAACGAGCACTAGACTGTATGTTATGATCTACGTACAATCAACAACATCAAAAAGTTTTGTTTTGAATGCAAAACATTTTTATAGCAGATGTCTGATTTGATGTAAAGCCAGAGTTCATATTTTAAGGAGACTGGAAGCACCAATTACCGTCAGCAGGTGGCAGAGTTGTGCTGTTACTGATTATTCACAATAAAAACAATATAAACTACAATGAAGATGCTCAACATCAGCCTGCTCAGGATGAGAATCAAATAACTGTAACACTAAAACACATGTAGAGACCAACTGATCAAACAGTCACATGCAGAAAACATGGCAGATGGAGTTAAAATAAAAGCAAAGAAGAGCCTCTACGGGAGCCTGGATGTCCAAATAACACAGGCGACTGTTTGATGTTCATAATACGGTGTGTGTTTCCCTCGTTCTGCCATCTTTGACACCACAAGAAGGCTGGAGTTTAACCTTCAAAAGAAGTCTGCATCATTTTGAAGGTTTACCAAAATAAAAGCATGTTTGCAGAACGTAACAAAATAATCGTAATAATATTTTATTACTATGTCGTTGTGATCATTTGGAGCTGAAATTGAAATAAAATTTTGATAACGGCAATATTTTCTTGCAGCATTTGCAAATAATTTGGATCTTGTCCGTCACCGTTTATCATTTCTACCAGGTACCAAAAATCTCCCACAGAAACAGTTTAAAAGAACAATCTGAACTCAAACGAGTTTCACCATCATCCATAACAGTTTTGCCAGACGAGGCCATGCTGACTGCAACTGGGCAAGGTTCAACGAGAAAACCCTTCACTTCAAATAGAAATGATGTCATGCTGTAATAATGTAAGATCTTGCTTCACCCCTTGCAAAAAAACAGATGCCCGAAAAACCAAACTTAATAAAGTACAGCCTGAATTTTTTTTGATTATTTTCAAACAATATTAAAAAGTGCAAACATTTTTTTTAGACAAGTAACTGAATCAAAGTCTTCCATTGCAGAGCATTCTTAACTAAGTGTGTTGTGCTGTAACCTACATTACTCTGAGAAAGGTTTTTGTGGAGAAAGAGAACATGGATGAAAGGCGAGCCAACACCAAAAACCCCAGGATCAACCAGAGTAACTCATAATCAGCTTTTACTCAGCATGTATGCAACTTTTTTCAGCATCAAACCTGAAGCTTACAGCAAAAATGATCCAATCTAAAAACCTGAAGCTGATGATGAGCAGCCCTGGAAGAACAGAAAGAATGGGAAAGCTTGTAGGAGGCAGGCACATGTAGAGTGATGGTTTGTCCCACAGGTGCAGCTCACCAGCAATGAGGCAAAGAAACAAAAAACCCAACAAAACAGCACAAGGGGGGGGGAGGGGGATGGCTGGTGACACGAGGAGGAAGACTGAAGGAACAGGGTTGTTTTCTCGGTTTTAATTTGGCACATGGCGGCACTCACCGACTCCAGGCCCGGTGACAGAGCTGGCTGGCTTGTTTTGTGCAGAAGCGGCAGCGGCCACGGCAGTGCCGTATCCGCCCTTACAGAAATCCCCACTCCCTGAAGCCTGGCCCACATCCTCATAGCCTGCAACAGTCAGACACACAGCCGCAGCCCACAGCGTTAGACACACCAGGCAGGGGGGCAGACCTGCTTCAGGTCGCATTTGCAAATAATTTAAAGCTTTTTAAAAAATATATCTAAACAGGTTTTACCAAAACATGACAACACAGATGGTGCAGAGCCCTTTTTGCACCAAATGCAGTCTATGTGGTAAAGCCCGTTTGGACGGTCAAACTGCCACACATCATTTGCAAATACTGTTTGAACCACGTCTGAGGGAAGGGGTGACGGGGGGTGAGGGGGCAGGCAGGGTGTGTGTAGGAGGGGGTGGAGGGTGAGTGCGAGTTGGGTAATGGCAGAAAGCAGCAGATGGTGCAGCTTAGAACAAATAGGTGTTGCACATGTTGTGACCGAAGGTATTGAGTGACACAAGAAGGGAGGGGGGGGGGGTAAAACACTGAGGTATTTAAAAAAAAAAATTCATGGAACAGATTTCAGAAAACCACAAGGAAAATAATCAGCTGAAATGAGAACATAGAGGAAATGATGGGATGGTTTAGTTTGTGTGTGTAAAAGATGTGGTCAACAGCAAAAACTCAACTTCCTAAAATGAGCAAAGCAAGCCGCAAAAATTAGCAAAACAACTGAATCCTCGTTTTAACAGAAACCACTGCTGTAGCTTCATTCCTCCTCCCAGTTCGAGATCCTCTTCCTCTCATTAAACATTTGCTTCATCTCGTCACAAACTCCTCTAAACGAGATTCTCCCTACAGACGCTGCAGCTCTTGAATGAAATACCCTCCAAAAGGAAATCAATGGGCTGACTGTGAGAATACAGTTAGACCCTCTCTCTAGTCACTCACCAGTGCCGTATCCATGGGAACTGTAACCACTAGCCTGCTGGAAGGGTGTGGCTGATGCATTGACACCAACGTTCACACCGTGCTGTTTTGACGAGGTAGGAGCCACCTGAACGGAGGCAACACAGGTAAAATCAGGAAGTGGAGATCAAATCAAACTCTTCAAACAGAAAAGCAAAAACAGATTTAAGAAAATCAAAACACCAGGAAACAAACCTAATGAAGACAATACACATGCATTTTTAAATTTCTCACCCGATTACAGTAGTTTTTATTCATTTTCTATAAAAATGTATGATTTGTTAGTTTCTGCATTAAGCTTTTGTCTTATTGGTTAAAGCAAGTTCTGTGTTTTATTGATCTAATAGAAACAGATGATTATTTAATTTTATATCCTGATTTTAAAACCTTTGAATTCAAAGTGTTTATTTTCTGTAGATCATTATTCAGGGTTCTTGCAGGTTTCAGAACGTTAAATTTGAGACCTTTTGAGACTGTTATGTATGAAATTTTAGACCAACAAGATGCACCAATAGGAAGCTAAATAATCCCCAAAATAAAATTAAATAAAATGAATGAAAAATAAAATAAAATAAATTATAGGTGGCATACATCATTAAATAATAACCATATGGAAAACTTTATTCATTTACCTACATAAATGTACTAAACTACAACATTTTTAGAAGTGTGTCAAAGGCTCAGATTGACAAATATCAATTTAAATCAATCTGGGTGATGATGATACTCGAATAAATTATATTACTAAATATTTTCATTAGAAAAAAGCTGAGGACTTTCTTTCCCCCAGGCCACCTCCATCTTAAGCACACAAAACTATTTAAATGTTTTTCTACGCTCTAAGTTAGGGCTGCACAATATTAGAAAAACCTGCGATATGCAACAACAATAGTGCTTAATATTGCGATTACGGTAACACATCCTGCAATAAATAAACAAACCTGTTTGCTTTCTGTCTGTAGTTTTACAAAAACACTTGTTAAACCTACTCTAATAAACATTTCCTAGCAATAACTATGTGCAATGTGTAAATAACCTCCGTTAAATGTGACGTGAACAAGCGCTCACTCGGTGGCAAACACACACACACACACGGTGGTTGCAGCGCCTGCTGCACTAGCGAGCGTGCTCAGCATAAAAGTAGCTCGTGAGATGAAAAAGGCCGGGCACCCATTAACTAATCGACGTAACAGTTGTTTTTACCGATGAGAGACTCACAGGAAAAATACGTTGCGCATTTAGCCTTCAGTTGTGTCCGATGCACACTGGAGCTACCGGGGCAGTCGGATCTGACATGTCATGATCAAACCACCGGTTCAGAATCTCTCCATCCCTACTACAAACACTGGATGTCTGGCGAGTCGCAAACTGTTTATTAGCAGTAGCACCACCGGCTTCTGGCCACCAGAGGTCATCAGAAAGGCGGACAACTTCAGATTTCGGAGTTTAACAGGCTTTATGCACAGAGTACTTAGTAGAACTTCCGGTTTAAAATTACCTCGCGGGACCATTTCCGGTTCCATTTGAAACGTGAAGATTTCCAGAGTTAGAGTGCATTTCCAGCTAAAGATATTGTTTATAATCAAAACGAGTAATAGTATAGTATAGTACAGAATGATATATATATTATAGCACTAAGAAATGAAGCCATCATATAAGTATCAGCGGACGGGAAGCCTCGACAGCTGAACACTGCTGTGTTCCGTTGTGTACCGCATCAGCTGAATATAATTCATCAGTCCGTTTCCACACATTTCCACTGAATAAATAACTACAAAAAGGAAGGATTGTGAACTTAAGAAGAGAAAACGTGATCATTTCTAACCACACCGTGTCTGCAGTCCACACTTTGCAGCACAGTAGTCAAAGAGCCGAGTGGACGAGGCTAATGGAGGAGGCGCGGCGCCGTTCGTGTGTTATTTCACTGGAACAACTATTCTTTTGGTGAATGAAGACTTGGTGTCTGATAACGTACAGCTAGACCAGAGAAAGTTGAAAGTTGGGAAGCAGTTGGAGCCCACGATCACGGCTATATAGATCTGTCTCACTGTTTTTTGATGATGGAAGCTACGAGCTAACGCTGTTAGCTTACCTTCAATTTCATGAATAAAGCTGGTTATATACAGCTTAAAGTCCTTCACCCGCTTGCTCGCAGACGTCTCTGTGTGTTTTTCAAAAATTCGGTGGACATCGTTTACCGTGATGCGCGGCAGGTCTTGAAGAAAACGGGTAAAAAAATCCATTTTGTCCAGTTTGTGTGGGAACAGCGTTGAACCGGAAGGGAGCGGCAGCCTCTATCGCAACCAGGAAGTGACCGTGCATAAACCCCACTCAGCGTATTTCATGGCCAACGCTTCTCCGGAATAAACAAGGTCAAATTTTAGACTCGACTTCATTTAATTTTAGACATTGGACGAAAATCTGCGTGTTTTTTAGACCTTTTTAGGCCTAAAATTTAACGTCATGAATTTTAGACTTTCTTAGTCCTTGCGGGAACCCTGATTATTAAGAGTGGAATGATCATAAATAAATTAAACCTAATATCTTTAACTAGCCTTTAGATTTAGCTGTTACTAACTTCTGGGATGTTTTTAAAATTAAAAGTTATCTCAGCTTGTAATCAGACACATTTATAATTTAAACACGTTGTCTGTTCTGTGTAACAGGATTCTAAATTGGGTATTTTCTGTTCAAATAATAAACGATTGACTTCATGCAACAGTAAAAACACGTAGAGTAAATCTGGTTTAATTTGATCTAAAATGGCCCCAAAATATTTACATCCTTCATCTTTCTTCTTCTGATTTTGCTACTTTTCATCTTCTGCTTTTTTTCCTAGAACAATTAATTTGTAGTTTTTAAAGATAACATTCTAAAATCAGTGTTTCATAGGCCAGTGAAACAAGTTGAAGGATTTTCTCACCGGAAACACAGCAGGTCCGTACTGGAAGGTGTTGGGCAGCCCCGGCATGCCGGTGTAATACGGGAGGCTCGTGTAGCTGTAGCCAGGCGGCAGCGCCGGGTTGAGGAAGGGCTGCTGTGTGGTGTGGTGCGTCTGGGTCTGATTCTGTTGTGTCTGAGCTAATGTGGTGGCTGGAGCAGGGGACGACGCATCGCCTCGACCAAACTTTGATAAGTCACCTACAAATAGAGCAATCAGAAGGAAAAAAAGCAGCAATGAATGAAATAAGATGTTTTTAAACGTAGCATTAACTACCCTAAAAGCTTTTATTCTATATTTTCCAGGAGACATAATTGATAGGAAACCTTCTGCAGCCATAAAATGAGTTTCGGATCCATAACAATCAGCTGCTAATTCACAATATATATTAAATAACATTAAATGTAGTTAAATCAACTTAAAGACATGTGCTTAATATATTTTATTATGGTGGTTCACTGCACTACAATCCTGCTAGACTCAACTACAAAAACAAAATTAAGGATCATCAAATACAAACATTTTTCCACCATCAATGTGTTTTTTAAATAAGCACAAGAACATTTCATAGTATATCTTTTAGTTTACCAGAGTACGGGTTGCTCGCCAGGCTGCCCTCTCTGCCTGTCAGTGCTGTTGTGGGAGTTGCAAATGGGATGCTGTAATAATCCTGAAAATGTCATTAAAATAAGCATAAAACACAAGCCTTGAGGAAACTGTGTTTGAGTAGCAGCTGAACTCTTTGGGTAAAGAAACCTCACCAATGGAAACCTCGTCTGCAGCATCTGTAGGTCATCATAGCCATACATCTGAGGCTGTGATGAAAGAACAACCAAAGTGTCAAAAAACTGAAATTTAAAAACGAGGTATAAAATATATGAAATAAAGCAACTGTGTGAAACGTACAGGGTAGGCATGCAGTAGTCCAGGAGCCATGATGTATGGGTTGGGCAGTAGGGGGGGCACTCCAGGTGGCAGGTTTGGAGGTGCTTTCCCTGTATGGATAACACCATGAGCACAAGTGGAAAGAGAAACTTACTAATACGTCTTTATTTAACCCTTTAGGACTGACCACAGAACAAGTTTTTACATGCTAATAATTGGAGTATTTGGAAATGAAGCGCGGGTATTCCTGTAAGTTATAAAGGCTTAATATACAAGCTGCAAAGCAAAGAAATCTCGGTTAATAATCAACCACGTCTGTAGGAGTGTCAACTTTCTTCCTGCTCTGGGTAATAAACAACTAAACTGAAGTAAATATGAGCCAAACTGAGCACCATTACAACCAAAAAGATGATCATCATGCATACTAGCTGCATGGTGGTGTAGTAGGTAGCACTGTTCCTTGCAGCTAGAAGGTCACAGGTTCGATTCCCGGCAGTATACTTTCTGCATGGAGTAGTTCTCCTGTCAGGGTTTCCTCCCACAGACCACAACTTGACTGTTAGGTTAATAACCTACTGACTGAAACTCATCAGCCTGAGTTTACAAACAAAATTAAATTTTTTAAATAGATCACTGCAAGATAATGCTAGAATTACTTAACCCAAAAACTTACCAATAAAAATAAAATTTACCCTGATACTCTGAGAGCAGCCAAGACCAAAGTGTATTGCTGCCATCTTCAAATGGCTCCAGTCTCCTAGATTTCAGTGATTCATGCAAACATTTTATAAACCTTTCCATCGCCATCAATTACTCCATGACTCAACAGAAAAACAGACTAAGCTATGTCAACAGGTAGAAACATTATAAGTAACCTTTACACACAAACAGACCTAACCCCCTTTAAGGTTAGACAGTTTAACGTTGTCATTTCTGCCAGTGGATCAGTATACTGTAGGGTAAAATGCTGGATTAACAAAGCTCAGCCTAGAATCCTGACCAACCAACGCTGAGGTGGAAATATAAGATCACATTTGCAAATTTAAAGGCCTTATAAACCTACTATTATCATAATGATAACACCTCTCACAGGTGAAGGCATAATACAAAGAAAAACCTTGGTAAAACACGTGAAAGAAAATAAAATTCAGTCACTGAGAAATGCATGAGTTGGATATCAGGTCCAACCTGAGGATGCTGCAGAACTGCGTGTTGAAGATGTTGCTGAAGATGGAATGGTCGAGGATGTGGTGGAGACTGAAGCGTTGGCGGGGGCCGCTGACGGGGCCCCCATGGAGGCCGCGTTGAGACCCAAAGCCATACTGCTGACGGGCCCTTGACCAGAAGGGGTTGAGACCATAGCAGGGCCCACTGAGGAGGCCTGAGGGGCACCCAGTGAAACCTGTGCAGCAGCCATGGAGGAAGAGGAGGAGGGGACTGACGAAGGTGCAACGATAGATACAGAGGAAGGGAAGGGGGGATTCAGACTCAAGTCACCGTCTACGCTGGGATGCTGTAGATAAAAGACAGAAGATGAGCTTTCGATTGATGAGATTACATTTCCATTAAAGTAAGTGGACATCTAATGAGTCCATCTACAACCACAGGAAATGCAGCTGACAGACAATGAAGGAGGCAAAAGGAGCAGAAGCAACTTCCTGTCTGTTGAAATAATAATAATACAAGCATATAACAAGCTCACCAGTAAGCCTGAGTTAGATGTCCGGACTGAAGATGGAGCAAGGTTGTTCTGTTGTGATGGATGTGAGCTGTAACAAAGACAAAAAGTCATATTTAGGTTCACCTGACTGGAGATCATTCTTCTACACATCATGTATAATTTAAACCCTTTACTTGTGCTGAGGAGGGGGAATGGCGCTCTGGGGCAGGTCTTCATTGTGCCCGAGAACACCGATGGCCGTCTGATTGGATGTGGTCAGTAAGGAGGCCGGGCCTGAGCCGCTGTCTGCTAAAGTGCCCATGCTGGAGACGGATGATGGCGTGACCGAATCAGAAGGAGACTTCACAGAAACCGCAGAGCCTCCTGAAGCAGAGGAGAGAATGATCAGGTTCTGTTAAACATCTCCGGCAATTTTAACATCAACTCTAAAATAAGATGCAGGACATAAAACATTTACCTTCCACATTCTGTGTGGCTTGCATTGAACTGTAGCCATTCTGTAAAAAAAAAAAATCAATATTGAAGTTGAGCTGACAGGTTACTATGGAAACAGATCACTGTAAAAAAAAAAAAAAAAAGAAAGCTTCTGAAGGCTGCTTAGATCTGGAATTATCACGTATCCTGAATGATCCAATCAGGGATGTTCAGCACATTTAACTTTATGACATTAAGATAAAAATAAAACCTTAGTAAATATTTAATACTTTAAGTGAAAGAGGAAATGTTGCCTTACCTTGGACTGAATGTCCTTCTGAGGAGACGAGGAGACCGAGGGAGGGTACCGGCGCGTTTGAGCAGCTCTCTGGTCGTACATGTCCATTTGGTTTGAGTTAGAGAGAGCTGGGGTCGACTCGCTGCAGATGATGTCAGGACAACAAAGGAGTTAAATGTGATTCTGTCATTGTTCTCATTTCTAAAGCTGAATTTGGGACTTTACCAACCTGCTGGGACTCGTGTACAGGCTGTTCTGAACTTGGTTTCCTGGTGTCGTCGTGGCAGAGGTGGACTCATACTCTTGCAGAACTGGTTCTGACCCAAACTGCAGCGCTCCAAACTGCAGATTGAGGCCGGAGATGTCTGTTGATCCAGGCATCTCCACGGCCATAGCTGGAATCTGAGAAAGATGGAGGACGTTCAGAGATTATTGAAGACTATCCAAAATGCATAATAGTTCACTGCACATTTTTCTGGTATAGAATAATTTTTCAAAACTGATTTTTATTATATAAGCTTTGTGCAAACAACTGACGCAAATGTGACATGGTGCAAAAGTCCACAGTAAAGTGTCAGAATTCTGAAATCTTTTATATGGTGAAAAAACGTGAATGCTCCAACCTCAGACAAACATTTTGTTGTCTAATGCAACCAAAGCAGTGCCTGATCATCTAAGCTTCAGTGTCAAACTCTCTTATGCTTTTAAAACCTGGGTCCAAATATCAAAGCTTACTTTCGTACATCACACTTCATGACATCAAGTCCTTATCTGACTGTGCGTATACATTTAAGGCTTCCAGCACAGTTTCTATTTAAAGAAATCTTTAAAATATAAATATTACCTTTGTTGTGATGGAGGTTCTCTTCTTTTGCTGTTTGATTTTGTGTTGCTGCAAAGGCAGCGGACTTGATCCCTGGTTATCTGAGGAACTTGGGGAGACTTGCTGACCTAGAGATGGGACGGCTGCCATCTTGGGAAGGGAGGAAGCAGGCGGCACTACGTGGGGCGAGGATGTTGTTTGTTGCGGTAAGGAAGAAGATGAAGAGACCGAGGAAGGAGGCAGCCCTTTGTCCTGCAGGAAAACATCCAACATGGACGAGGTTGAGGTGGCAGCCTGGTACGGCTGTCGCTTCGTAAAGGGAGAATGGATCCCAGACTCTGGCTGAGCCTTCATATCTGCACAATGATGAGAGAAGAAGAAATTTAGGTTAAACTCCAAAATGATTTCTGATAACAAAGCCTTTATTCTCTACAGCTCAGCTAAAGGAGAATTTGATTCATTTATTTAAAACATTTTAAAATAAATTACAGTAAAATAAAACGTACATTTCCTTCCAACTTGGGAGAAAAATAAGCTCATAAATTCATACCCCATTGCATTACTACATTTACAATAAGCTTCATCATTCTTTAAAGTTGCTCATTATACATACAATCTCAATATCTAAAGTTCTAACTGAAAACAGAACTTTTATTTAATTTAGGTTTATTTATGCCTAAATAAAATATAATCTCACCATACTGTCCCAGCGAGGTGGCACTGGTGTCCCAGGACGACGGGGGGGTACTGGGAGGTCCAGTCTGGGAGTGCTGTGCAGCCAGCTGGGCCAGTGCCTGGGCCGTTTTATACTGCTCCAGGAACTGGGAGCCAGTGGTCCCTGTGCTAGCTCCTTTGGGTTCTCCAACTTCTCCAAATCCTTTGCTCAGCATGCTGGCCTGCAGTGATGGCAAATTACAAAACTCCTTTAATACAGTAAAGATAATACTGGTGTTACATAAAAGTAGTTTAGAAATAAGAAAGTCAGAAGTTATTAAGCATAATAATTATTGAATGTTGGTGTTTTTAAGGTCTCACCATGCTGTGTTGGGAATAAGGAGGGTTGGTGGATGGTTGGGAAAGTGACACCCCTTGTTTGGAGTTACTAAAAACCAGAGACTGAGACAGAGAGGGGGGCTGGGGGGCTTCAATGGGGGGGTTCTCGGTCTCTGAGGAGGACGAAGGGGGAGTCTTCCCCAGCAGCACCGCAAGGTCAATCCTACAAACAAGAAAATACATTATTTATGACAATTAGTACAATAATAAAACGTTACATACAAATATTACAATAATCAAAGTTCCTAAATTAATCTGAACATTATTTTCTTAGCTAACTGTTTGATCGAACTTAAATTTTCTGCTTGATTCATAAATTCAACTTCAAAACACTTCACCAGTGAAACGTAAGATAACTATGATCTGAACTCCACATGCAACACACCTCTGTCCTTTGGTGATTGTAACGTTTTCTTGAGGCATCGGCACTGATGCTACACTGGAAGCAGTGAAAATCTTGGTCTCTGACAGCTGCAGACAAAAAGCAAAAAATACTAAGATCCAAAATTAAACCGAGCATACAGCATGTCTCCATTGTGACACCAAGAATTCTGTTAGAGCTGAAATTATTCTTTAGAAGCGCTCAAAAGGACCTCACACTTTTAAAATATGAATACTACACTCACATCCTCATTCCAGTCCTCAGTACCCCACTCCTCTTGGGCAGGCCTCCAGGCACCTGGGAGTCAAAAACAAACAGTTCAGAGCTGAGGGTTTGGGGCAAATGAAGCATCAAAAAGAATAAAGGATCATAAAAACATGAGGAGTGAAGAGCAGCGTACCAGGAGCAGACTCAAACTTAGGTGGGTAATTTGTTCCCTCTCCTGTGGAATATTCCAACCCTAAAGCAAAGAGAGTAGGATATTGAGATGTAATGAGGAGGTTCCTGAACTTTTTAAAGTCATAGATTCATTCAAGGCTACAATAAACTTAGAAATAATCTGTAAACTTAATCTGATTTCTGAAGATCATTGTAGGTGTAGCGTGATCTATATACGCTCTTGACCTCTGACCTACGTGATCATCTAAAATAATAATCCATCTTCTTCCCAATAACTCAGATTATAATGACTCTTTTATTATGTTTTAACCTGAATCAACATTCCTCCAAGGTCACGGTCGTATCGGAAGAATCCATCGGACTTTATATAATAATAAAGACTCTTGGTGTCTCTTCCTAAAATGACACCTTAATCTGTTACAGAAATGTCTTAAATGATTAATGCACTTTCTCTTACAGCATTGTGAATGTTTGATCCAGCTTCAGTATTGTTGTTACTTTGCTAAAAGGTTAAATCAGTATTATTACTTATTTCTACTTTGCTAAGGATAAATAAGTAAACCTTCCACACTCCTCACACGGGGTGACGTATGACTTTAGAGCCTGAGTCACGTGTCTTGTTTAGAGTCTCCTGATTGGCCCACGTTTTACTGACAGCTCTCAGCTGTCTGCCCAACACGGGAAGGAATCAGTTCTCCACCAGCCTCGGAGGAGACGACAACCCCGCTGTCAACTTGTTACACAGTGGGTTATTGATGCCGACTGCCCCCCCGTAACGGGTCAAGCCCCGTAGCAGTCGAAGAAGCTTCTTACCCCTGAGAGCAGGAAACATCCACCTGCCTCTCTGTCTCAACCAGAATGGGTAAGACAGCCAGCTATCAACTGACCAGCCATGGGTCCCACTGACGTCGCATCCACGGACGCTCTCCGCCGCCCGGGCGGGTCGATCGACCTGTCAGGGCCCCCAGATCGACCGAGGGGGAATCTCCGCTTCCTCGTCGAACTCCACCAGCCGGACGCAATCCAGGAGCGAGGTGCAGTAACGACCCATGACCTGGTAAAGCAGGCTACTTTGATAAAGCTAACCCTCTACAACTAGGCTGCTCATCAAAGTAACCTGTCCACTTTATCCCTGATAACTAAACCCTTAAGCTAACTCCTTAGTCTTGATACCACCACGAGACTCAAGTTCTAAACTCAGAAGATCAATTTTAGAACATCTACCATTTAGTGAATGCTAACCAACTTGCTACCTCAAATGCTAATCTGTTTACAAATGTTCGTCAGCTTTTATAATAAATATTGAATATATTTATTCCTGACTCAGCTTCCATTCGTCAAATAACAGGTACATAAATGCCCCCTGCAACTAAATAGAATCTAGATAATCCTGCTTTTATCACAAACAGTTGTTCAAACCCAGGTCTCCAGAGCACACAGACTCTCGGTTTTAAACCCTCGGTAACTGTAATGAATAAGCGGAAGGTGAGTAATAAAACATAGCTTTTATACACACTACATAGGATTGTGATGTTTTATGACCCACATTGAGCATCATTCAAAATGAGACTCCTTTAAACTCAATCATCCTGCAGGAACTCCTTATGAAACATTGAACAGTCATTTAGATGTCAAATTGATACAATTAGGATATGAATAACTTACTTGCTCCCTCCTCTACCTCAGGATTCCCTGTGTTGTTCCAGGTGCTGCCTCCTCCATAGTTTTCTTCTGTTTGGGTTGGTTCTGCATAATCAGCAGGGTTGAATGTTCTGGAAAAGACAGACAGAGTAGAAAACTTAGGTGTCAGAGTGTGTCATGAATAATGGATCATCTGTGAAGCGCTTTGGGTGCCTTGAAAAAGCTACAGATAAGTCTAGTCTATTATTATTATTATTATTATTATTATTATTATGACTAAAAGCATCTCACTTTATGACACTAGAGTCAGTCTTTAAAAAGGAAGAAAAGGGCTGTTTGACTTCACATGAAACACTTCAACATTACGTTTATGTTCCACCTCAGACGGCACCTTCTGGGATCAGGTGTGTTACATTTCTCTGATTTTATAGACATTTATTCAAAGCTATTTAAAAATGAAAACAAAGTGTTTGGTGCACTGAACCAGTAGGAGATGTTTAAATACATTGGGTTCCTAATTAAAATCCATGCTCGTGTATTTAGTATTCACACACAAAATCTGCAATTTGTGCTCACAAAATCAACGCGTTTGCTGAACACTTAGTGAAGCTCAAAACAACAAATCCTGTTTGCTGCTGCAGAGACGTCGTTTTTCCAGATCAATCAGCTGATCGCTGTGTTTCAATGTCACTATATCAACCTCAAACCCCTCATCAGTTTAGCTTTAGAGGAAAAATAATTTCACCATCACAAGAGAAACAATAGAATAGAAGATTGTTTTTTTAACCAAGGTCCTTTGCAGCAGCATCAACAGTCTCTCAGAATCAGTCAACATTTGAGATTTCTTCTCACAACATTACTTCTCATCACTTTTAATAAATCATAAAAAAAAAATCTACTTATTTGGTCAGAAAAATGTTCAAACTGATTAACGCACCTAATCAAATCTATTCAGCTACATTTAATTTTAATCAGTAACTCAAATTCACAAGGTCTTCAGCTGCACTAATACAGTAGGAAGGAGTCGTTATGGGGAAAAACTGCACTAGCACCTTCCATCTGCAAAATATACAAGAATAGTTGAAGTAAGTGCTGCACGTCAACCAAAATGACAGATTGATTATTTCCAGGATTAATACTAAGCACATTTTTTCCAGGTTTTACTCTAATTGGTTATTTGATATTTTGGTTGTAACTCAGCAGAGACTCCTTGACAAATCCAGTGCTTATGTTCAGTTTTCTACAGATATTTATCAGCATTCCTCCTAAACCCACTAATCTCTCTTGACCAACAAGCTAAAGTGTAACGAGTTGATATTTACTGACAAACTTCATCAGCATTTTCCTGTCCAATAAGCCCCTAATTATTAACAGATTACTAAAGCTAGCAACTCACCCTGCTTACTAAACAAAGTGTGAACACTAAGCTGTTGGGATATTTTGCATTAGTTGTACCAACGTGTAGGCCAATAACACGATAGGTCTGATTGATGATACGCAATCAAAAACAAGGCTATATATAAGCTCTTTAATAATGCTCTCTTGCTACAGCGGGACAGGAGTGAGACTACATGCAGTGCAGCTGTGAATTGCACAACATCGTAGTACAAGAAGGCTTTATAATAAAAGTGACAGATGGCTTTTAGATATTTCCGTTACAGCCAGGAAGCAACAAAGCTGCACAACAAAACCGAAGCGTCTGCATAATGAACCGAGGTTTTAGAGCTTCAGACAGGCTAGGATCTAGTGCTAAGGCTCAAACTATTTCTGGCAGCTACACCCAAACATCACCTCTTGAATGGGAGGCCAATCGTGGCACGTGCAATGTCAGCAATGCGAAAACATTCTGAGTGGCAAACAGCTTTCTATTTTAAGGTACGGATTACAAAGTTTACATCACAGGGGTAGCCATACATCACACACAAGCAATGCTTTAACAGAGTGTTGGGCTTATTTATCCTGTTACATCAACACATTCAGTCCAGTTACTCCAGAAAAAGGCATTTATGCTGGCAGTGCTCGTGTTAGTGAACTTGTAGTCGACAAGCTATCATTAAAAGGATATTTTTGGCAGTTTTGAATTGTGTTAGAGTAAAATTTATAAATAGTTACTCTTTCACATGTTGTAGCTTCCTGAACAGCCTCTGTTCTGAGAAATAGCTTTTACATCCTGCAGGACTGATGAGCTAATGGCTAAAACAAAACCATCCTAAAAAGCTCTAATCTCAAAAACTTCATAGAAGCTAATTTTGTCAGTTTTAACAGACTATTAGTTTTGCATTACATTGTTATTAAACAAGGAATTTTATGACTACTCTCAAATCCAGCAGGACTCTGATACTTCTGCCTAAATGACTGTTAAATATAAAACTCACATTTTGGACACAGACAACAGAAATACACATTGGTCTTTACTGCATCAGTCCTGTCGATGTAAACACAATGTCTCTGACCTGAAGCCATTCAGGACACTATATAAAAACAAATCCATCAAATATCCCTTTAAAAACAGAATCTGCAGCTTCCATTTGCTAACAACACTCAACACTAGCTGTGACAAAGATTTTAGCAACATGCTCTCTCTTACATTGGTGAACTTGCATCAATAAACTGCCTGGAGAAAAAAAGGGAAAACACATCTTCTGATACTTATCAAGTCAAAGTTATTCAAGACGGTTAGAGACAAATCTCTGATCAGCTGTTCTGCAGCCACTTCCCTTATGATGGCAACATTTTGATGCAGACTGTGGCAGATGACAGAATCATCTGACACATAGAATAACTCAACAACATTCATCTTATTGCACAATAAAATCGATAAAAGATCTCAAACCCACTTAAGCTGCTTCTTGTAAAACAAAATCCAAGCTGGCTAACAATTTCTGGCAGAAAAATGAAGCTAAAGCAGCAGCTGAGGGCTGGAGAGGTTAGGTAACATAAAAACATTTCAATTAACCCTGTGAGCCACAGAACGTAGGAGGCACTAACAGGAAACAACCTTACTTTAGAGTTACAAAAGTGAAATTTTTAGGTTTTTTTTTTTTGCAACACATGAGAATACAGACCACAAAGATTATGCATAATCATGTAATCTAATTGTTATTCTTTGCAGAACCACTTCAACAAATCTCTGAATCCTATAAAAGCTTTCAGTTTCATTCTGGATCTCCTCAGCCACTGACAATAACCGCAACGTCACAGCGGCTCTGATGCTCCGACTCAAATCTTCTGTCTTAAGAAAGAAAATTAGATTTGTTCCTCTGAGCAGGAAGCCACACAATTCTTGACCTCAATAATCAAAAGCCACAGACATTACTTCAGCAGAACCAGAAGGATTTTGAAATCTGACTGCAGAGAAACGCCACACCACTCTACCGATGACTTCAAACGGGCAGCGAAGCTGCTCATAAAAACAACAATAGAATGAATGGAGAATGCCATCACAGACACTTCCTCTGTTATGACACCTGGATGCCGGTTTGAGATGCTAAATCATCAACTGACTCACTCGAGCAGACAGACACAGAGGCGTGAACACACACACAGTGAAACTGAGACAGAGATCACATAAAACAGATGGATTAATGCTGCCGCAGAGGACCGGAGAGCTGAGACTCTGGTTAACAATATCCAAACTTTGCACAAAATTTCACTTTAAAAGAAACGTTTCAACGCTGCTCTCTCCATAGAGATACTCAGCCCACGCTGTTCCATCTCATTGGATAAAGTATGTCCTCCCTCCTTTGGATTAAGGCTAAACAATAGACTTGGGTCCTGCTCTCTGGTGACCATGGCAACAGGTAAAAGTGGAACAAAAGGCTCTATGGATTTAGGCAACACAGGTATTCCCTTACCCCATGCCCTGCGCTGAAAACCTGCCTCCTCTCCGTCCAGATACTCCTGGAAAGAAAATTAGAGCTCACATCACTTTTTGTCAAACTTACTGGAGTTTCAACAACAACAACAACAACAAAAAAAAATCACATTTACTTCTTAGAATGATTCGCATAAAGGTGAATACTTACCGACAGCTCCCCGTCCTCTGCCTCTGCCCCTTCGACCTCGCTCCGCCCCTCTTCCAGCTATTCCAGCTTTGCCTCCATCCAGGCCGTTCTCCTGACCACGAACTTCGGTTAGAAAAGAGAAAACAGCTCAACGTTAAAATTCCACTGTGCTGCTTGCAGACCTCAGACAAAAAACGTCTTGTCACATCTCAGGGACAGACTTGTTCAATCTAATGAGCTTTTTGTTAAAAAACAAACAAACACAGGAATGACGATTTTGACAAGATTTAAAACTGACTAGCATACATTTTATTTTTAACCTAAAAAGTACAAATCTACTGCTCACAGAAAATTTTTTTCTCAAGTTATAAAGGAGAGCAGGATAGTTTTACTGGGAATAAATCACCTGCTATCCCCAAACTGCAGACTCAGGTTCTGCAAAGCACTTTTCTGCTGATATAATGGTCACAAGTATAGTATATTTATAGTTTTGATCTGTGAATTTCATCCCCTTCTGTAAGCAGTGGCAGGTAATATAGTCAAATAATCAAACGCTCACTAGTTGTGAGCTCCAAAACAAAGTGCTAAAGGGCTGGTTTTGTAAATAATGTATGCTTTTTATATCTGCAAAACAAACCAAATTTAGAAAACAAAAGGAACGAATAAAAAGACGGTAAAAACTCACACTCTCGTCCCCTGCTTGCTCCACGACCTTTGCGTGGAGCTCCACCTCTGCGACGTGCTGCATCTTTCTCTCCTCCTTTCTCTCTGTTCTCCTTGCCTTCCTCTCCGGTTTCTGCTTGGTTGGTCTCCTTTTGACCCGACACCCCCTTCTTCTTACCCACCATTTCCCAGGAGTCCTTTAAGGAATGAATACACTGTCAAAATACTGTTTCAGTCTGTGGAATCACGGGATCAATTCTTAAAATGATGGTTGAAAGTCACTGGGCATTTATTGCATAAAAACTGATCAGCTCTGTGACTAAACTGGGTTTAAAGCATACCCTGAAGTAGAACAACATTTTGTCCGTCTTAGAGTAAAAATTAAACTCTATATTTGTTGCTGATGGTACAATATTAAGTAGTGAAAGACAACTGTGGCTGCAGCTACTTCAAAATTTAATTTGTCACCATTTATTCTGGAGAAACTCAAAACCTCACATTCAAAATATTTAACTTATAAACATCTATTTAGAATCTTTCCCCGTGTTATTACCATGTCACATTTGCCAAAGAGACAGGATAGTTTGACCTTTATGAGTTATTCAAGCCTCAGTTGCACCACTTTTTCCAGAATCTGCCCCAGAGACAAGGCATTTACTCACAGTGTCTGGGCTACCCTCCAGCAACACATTAATGGCTCTGTTGACATCCCCGTTGCAATCATGCAGCGCGATCATAGACTCATCCTGGTCCTTTCCTGTGATGTCAATCAGCTGAAAGAGAAGCAGAACCATAAGACACTGAGGTGACCCCACAATTGCTTTTCTGGTTTTGCATTTATACAAAAAATATCCAAACATTCAAGCTAAAATTGCGGAAACTGTGCAAAATAAAGTAAATTCAATTTTAAAAAGGGGAGAAATTCAATTTAACCATTGGAACGTAAGATTAGCTACAAAAACAAGATGCTAGATAAATTTAGCAACAGTGAATACAGATATGTATCAAAAATGACAAGTATTTGCAATAAACACTGCCACGTCGCACCCTCATGTAACTGGTGAAACAACAACACAGCAAAACAGAAATTGAAACATAAAACAGCCTCTACAATAAACTTTATGGACTTGTATGACATTTTGTACTTTTTAACTTTAACTGACTCATAATGCTAATAAATACAAAATTACTGAATGCCAAATACTGTATAATTTACTAAAATAAGTATTTTTGACACAAGGAAAATGTCATCTAGATAACACAGAGAAAAACAGCCGCCAGCCTGAATTCTCCTCATTTCCTTCAGCATGTTAGGGCAAAAGAACTTTCTGATGAATTAATTTATTTCTCAGTGCAGCTTGCTAGTTAGTTAAGTGTAAAAAATAAATCATAAGATACCCATTCAGTGCCTGGTGTATTATGTAATGCGCCAATAAAACCAGAAAGTAACATTCATCCACTCACCTGTTTAACCTTTTCTTCAAAGTCTGCATCGTTGTGGTCTGAAATCATCTGCGCGAGTCTGATCTGCTCTGCGGTGGCCTGTTTAAAGAAGAGGGAAATATCCAATATTTGAATCAAACAGAAGCAACGTTTTGCATTCTTGTTGCTGTATAGGAAGAAACCTATATTTAGCTATTTAGACAATCTCAAGATGCAGACAAATTGTACAGAAAATTGGCACATACGTCATTATTGCATAAGAAAAAATGTTTCTTTGATTAATTGTCAAAACACTGCATGTTTTTTATTTAAAGTTTGATGTGTAGTATTTAACTACTGTAAAGGGGTTGTTTTGTAATTGCCATATACATAAAGCTGCATGGTGGCGCAGTGGGTAGCACTGTTGCCTCACAGCAAGAAGGTCATAAGTTCAAACCTCGGCTGCGGCCTTTCTGCTTGAAGTTAGCATGTTCTCCCCATGCATGGGTTTCCCCCACAGATGACAACATGTCTGATAAGTGTGTTATTTAAGTCTCTTTGGATAAAAGCATATAATTCAGAATAAACATAAAGTCTAATTTTAAACACTTCCAGAAAACAGACCATGACAAATGTCCCCAGCAACAATCTGTGCCACTAGACTTCTGAGGAAGTAAGAATGTTACAACTTGGATAAGAATTCATGTTCTGCACATTCATGCTCTATAAAAATCTGTTCCAAAACTAAAACATGGTGTCAAACTTACCACTTATTTCAAGATATGCTTCTGATACATGAAGTTACACAAAATAGCGGTCTCAAATATAGTTGTGTGTGGTAAAATGTATGAACTTTGCATAACAAATCAAGAACTGCTCAGAAAAGGCCAGATTGATCTGCCAGCGATCAACACCAGTAAATCACACTGAATGTGTGCAGTGTGGAGCAGGTACCTGAGGCCTCTGCTTGTGCTGTGTCTGGCTCTGTGTCTGGCCCTGTGTCTGCTCCCAGTTGCCCCGGGCACGGTTCCCGCCCATGGACGTCATCATTTACAGTATATACAAAAAACAGTATTTACAAAGAAATAACACCTGAGGAGACAGGAGTGACAGGGAGTGTTACAAGTCAGTGACTATGACCTACTTCTGACATTTTATCACATTTAGTACTTCTTTAACTGGAAGTATCATCTTATGTTGGGGAAGAAAGGAGGAGCTCACAAAAACTCTTGGAAATGTTGCTTTTTGACTTTTTTCTATGTTCTAAATTAGTCATTGAGCTGAGCCAGGAAAGGTGCGTGCCTTGGTGTGGCTATTCTCAAGCTTACAAGTCCATATGTTATTTACCTCTCTGAACATGATGTAACACTTCTGCATCTAAAAAAATCTAGGTGATGTTAAGCTAGCCGGTCCATCAACCAAATATGATCACAAAGCCCTTCCTTCACACACAAGCCTAGGCTGTGTTTATCAGCAAATAAAAAAGACTAGACACAAACACAAGCACCGTCACGTACATCTTTGTCAATAGTAAATTGTTATTCCTGTCATAAGTGACAACTTAATCTTGCACAGATTACGTAAAACCCAGCTTTGACATCCCTAAAAACAAACTCAGGGCCTGTCGAATATTCCCACTTCTACTATCCAGTCACATGGCCACTATGCTAGCCCACTGGCTAATACTCGAAGGAATACATCCAGCTCTGCAGTCTCTCGGTGGGCTTCCGCTTCTCTCGGCTTCACCTCATGGCGACAACGAGGCTAACTTTAAGAGCTAGCCAGCTAACTCTGTGCGGAAACCTGCGTATACAGAGCAGCTGCTGTTAGCTGACTTAGCTTAGCAGCCAACAGGTTAATTAGCTCATCATATAGTAACAGGATGGGGAGTTTTAACACTCGAAGGAATAAGCAAAAAAACGCCCATAACAGTCGGCAGACACAAGCTGGATGCTAACAACTTGCAGCGAAGTAACGTCGTTTCGCTTAACTTAGCAACTTTAGCTACGTTAGCAAATTAGCAGCTAGTATACTGCAACACTCAGAACCTATGTGGCCCCGGTAAAACCTGGTGCCGGGAGTGTCGACTTGGAAAAGACCGAGGCTAGAGGCAGGCCTGCAGGCCGCTGAAATGAAAATAAATAACAGGCGTACTGACCAGAAACCCGGCTCAATATATTACACAGAGCAATACAAACGGCCGACAAGATGAATCGTTGTCGACCTTCTATTTGGGTATTAGGCAGGATTTAAATCCCGAAATTAATATGATTACGACTATTTTGGGAAAATAAAAAGAGCCGACTAGCTCACACAATAAACGAGAGGCTGAATTTACCTGTTTCTTTTCCACTCTGACACCACAGAGAACTGCGTCACGTGGTTTACAGAGCGCTTCGAGGAAACCGGACCCACACCACGTGACTTCACTCTAATATAGTTTGATGTGATCAACAGAGTTGAGCCATGTCTAAACAAAAACACGGAAGACAAAACTACACCTTATATGTGCTATTTTCATGGTTCCACAGGTATCCAGAGCTAAAATAAAGGAATGTAAAAAGGATAAATGCGATTCTAAACATACAATTCATTATCTGAAATGAATTACGGAACTGTTTCAATAAAAAGATAGAAGTAAACAGGACAAGTGAATGACATAGAAGATGTGGTATCCATCAAAAATCCAACTTAGATGGAAACTATTTAAAAACACTTTAATAAATCAACAACATTTTAGCAAAGACCTGAAACAAGACCTATAAATTAAACCTTATTTAGTTTATTCATGAGAAAGTAGATATTAAAACCAAACTACCGGTATTCACATATTGTATTATTTCATAATAAAAAAAGCTATAAGATCTATTTTATTAAAACACAGGGACTCAAAAGAATCTTCGAAATAAACAATAAGATAATGTGTTTATCAGTAGCAATGCATATAAATATTTCAATAAATGTATCAAATAAGAGCAAAAAATATTATAAAAAACAAGAAGTTTTAATGACTTTTTGTCTCGCAAGTCTTTTTCAATGTTTAGAGTATTTGTGGGCCAGTATTATTTCTCTGGAAAAGGTCAGGTTCAAAAACTGAACTGAAAGTGAGGGGGGAAACAGTAAATATTCACAGATCTTTTTAAACTAGAGGAAGCCTTGAGAACCACTGATCTAACTGATCACTTTAAAGAAACAAGATTTACACAAATAGGGGTATAAAAATAATATTAGGACCATTAAGAAGTTGGACGCACTATGTTTCAAGACATAAAAATGTAGTTGTGACTTCAACAAGAAGAAAATTACTTAGAATAGAAATCGATAGAAAAGAAACTCCTGAAAATGAAATACACACTACATAAGAGTTGCTCTTCCTGGGTAAAGAAAAGGAGGAAAACCGAAAGTGGCCATAACTAACAGTGGCCATAAATAACTAAGTTAGTTAGTTTAACAACATTACTTGGAATTTGTCCCGGTTACTGTGTGATTTTGCATTGCAATATAATATTTAAACAGTATTTTAAATTCACATGCATATACAATAATTGTGTGGTTTTTAATTTATTTGTATGCGTTCAATCTGTAATTCACACCCCTAACACTTGAGGGCAGTAATGCGCCTAAACGTCGTTTCAACCCACGACAGGTTGTTATTGTCGGTGCCAAGCTAGCTCACGCTAAAGTGCGTAAATGGTTTTATGATGTCTTTTATCAAGAAAACGAGCTGCTGTGCTGTTACTTTATACAGTTTTCTCTTCACAACCGTCTTCTGAAGGGCTACCATGTGATAAGCAGTTTGTTTCGCTTCTGGAATGACAACAAAAATAGAATCAGCTAAAGTAATGTAGCCGTACTTGATTTAAAGTGAATAAAAAGCATGGCAGACTCTTCGCCTTTGTCCGGGGTCAATGTTGTTTTAGTCATGGCCTACGGGAGCTTGGTAAGTTACTAACAGTGTTATTAAATATTTCCTACACAGTGGCGTGGTTGTAATTAATTGTAACTAATGTGTTACCCCTGCAGGTGTTCGTGCTGCTGTTTATTTTTGTCAAAAGACAAATCATGCGTTTTGCAATGAGATCGCGCCGTGGACCCCACGCTCCTATCGGCCACAATGCACCAAAGGTAAAAAGAATTGTACACATGTTAACAGAACAGTTAAGTTGTATGTTTACATGGTTATGTTTACAGGGTTTGAGGGAAGAGATCGACTCCAAACTGTCCAAAGTCCATGAGATCCGGTTCGAACCTCGTCTGTTGTCAGAAGAGGATGACAGGCTCAGACGAGGATCACAGATCAGTCAGTCTAAATTTATGTTTCCTACACAGTTCCTACAGTTTTTTTCAATATTATCATTGACTTGTAATGTTATATTCTTGTTTGTCACAGGCTGCTACAATTATCTGTACAGAATGAAAGCTCTGGATGCAATTCGTGACTCAGGTGAGGTTAAATTTGAATGTAGCTCCAGCAGTGTTACTTTTATAACTGCCATGATAAGAAACCTACCACTGTAATGTGTCATAACACAAGTGAACAAAATGTAAAAGTCATGAATACATCAGTTTTTCTTAAATTGTAATATACTATTTATGTATGCTTCATCTTTAATTTTTTGTTCTGTCCTTTTTGAACTTCAGGAATCCCTCTGCAGGATATAAGTGGCAGTCCCACTGCGTTTACTGGACGCAGCTTCAGGAGCTGGCTGGTGGAACTGCGAAATTCCCACTCCCTGATCAAGAGCAGCCGCAGCGCTCTCATTGACTGCTTACTTGAAGGCTACGACAGCGCTCGTCATGGAACTGGGGTGGGCAACTATGTTCTCTTACATCAAGCAGTATAGCTGATGACACAAACAATGGATTAAAATGTGTAAACTGATTTGATCTTGTGCGTTTCAGGTGTTTGGGGAGGCCGAGTTTCTTGAATACCAACGAGCGCTGAATGAACTAGCTGATGTGTAAGTGCTGCTGTGCGAGTCTAGACTTGATAATTATTAGTTTTTCAGCATTGTTGGAACAAGTATTTTAGCTCACATTATTCACATTGACAGGGCAAAGTCTGAGCAGCTTTTTAGTGATTTATATCTGATTGAAACTGCATTTAGTCATTTATAATCATTATATCTTAGGATCAACCAATTATATAAAAGGTTATGTTCATATGTGATAAAACTAGGGTACAAGGAAGTTAATAAATATTGATTTTGAAACTATCTGCCATTATGAAGCTTATTTTTATAATTTTCTTGTCCTCTTCCAGTGTGAAGGCCTACTCCA
The DNA here is from genome assembly GCA_006937965.1 of Callopanchax toddi. Lineage (NCBI taxonomy): Eukaryota > Metazoa > Chordata > Actinopteri > Cyprinodontiformes > Nothobranchiidae > Callopanchax > Callopanchax toddi. The sequence goes on from SSNR01000012.1 coordinate 4,020,797, forward strand.
GCAGCACCAGTCTGGACCAGCAGCACCAGTGTGCAGCCAAAGACCTGACGGGCTCCCCAGTTCGAAGCACCCCCTCCACCATTCAGGTCACCTACCTGCCCTCCACCGGCCAGCGCAGCAAGAGGCCCAAACACTTCCTAGAGCTCAAAAGTTTCAAAGACAACTACAACACACTGGAGAGCACGCTGTGAAATGCTGACTCTTAGAAAACGTTGTTTGCTGTGTGTGTGTGTGTGTGTGTAACAGTCACGGACCGTGACCGTTTTAAGTTCAGCATTAACATTAGATGGAATTTGAGACAGCTGCTCGGTAAAGCCCTACAAAGAACCTGTCCTGATTTGAACTGGCTGAGTTAAATTCAAGGATAAATGTAATTGTGTCCAACGACCTGACAAATTGTCCATTTTGGGGGGAAATTATGGTAAGTTATTTTATTTAATATTTCATAAACGTAAATCCAATGTTTGTTTCTAATTTTGTTTGTACAGATGTAGCATATTTATAACATATTTTATTTGTATCCATGTGAAACTTGTTTTCCTTTGTGCATTACAGTGGAAAAAACATCCAGTTTTTTCAGTGTCCTTTGTTCCACCTCTAGGTGGCAGTATAACTTATGAAGTGAACACGTCAGGGAAGTGTGAATAAAACACAAAAAGGTCAGGTTACCCTGATTTTTATTATGTTTAAATAAGACTACAGTAGAAAGCCTAACTTCAGTGTGTCTATTTACAGTTCACAGTAACACATAACTCACTCATTCACAGCAGAATATTTAACAAAAACTGTACAAAATGATATTAGTTAAATAAGAGTTCTTAAATATGTAAGATTTTAACAGAAATCAGGTCTGGACAATAAACATGTTGAAGCAACACTCAAAGATAACCAAAAGTCTTATTTCTAAATACTTTTCTCTATATAGACTCACTCTAATCTCAGTGTAACATTTATCACTTGAAAATAAATCATATTTTAAAACGACATAATGACATGCCCTGATATTAGCAACGTGGTGCAAAGCACTGAGGAATTTGACCGTGACCCCTGAGGAGGAGCTGAAAAAACACACTGGTTATTTTAACATTTCACCCATTTTAGTGATGACAGCTTCCAATCAGCTCAACTTTCACCCTGACCTGACAAACAGTTTTGAAACATTCTGTACAACAGACAGGTTGAAGTTAACATGGAGCTTCTGCATCCTGAAGGCTTTCTGACAAAGAACTGAACAGACTTATGTCTCTGCAAGAAATTCATTTAGACAAGTTCTTCCTTTTTTATAATTTCGTTTTTGACACAAAGATTCTGCATAAAACATCCCCAAAAGTAACTATGAGGTGATAAAAATGTACATGACGTTTGTTAAATAAGGATCATCTTCTCACTGTAGGTCTATTTATAGAATAGTGGCTGTTTAAATACATATTTACACAACATTTTTCTGTATGTTCTCCAGATGTTGCTCCTCATCAGGATTTGATCTCAATCACTTTGATGAAGGGGAGAGCTTTGTTGGTCGGTGAGGTCGGTGTGAGAGTTTTGCTGCAGAGGAGATAAAACGATAAATATTAGGACTGTTTTACAACAATGGCTTATGTTAGCTTTAATACTGAGCAGACATTGAAATTAGGAGGCGTTTTCTGACCTGTAAACGATCTCTGGCTTGTTTTCGATGGAGGAGGGTGGGGGGTCCTGACCTGCCAGTAGGTACTCCATGTGGTCACGCAGCTCTTTGTTCTGCAAACACAAACAGGTCAAAAGCATTAAAACATGTGTTTAGTGTTTTATTTGAGTGAAAGATGCAGGTAGAGGATGGATTTATATAACAATGTTAAAAAAAAATAGATCATAATAACTTAAATTTATTAACAACATGAAAACTGTGTTGTCATAATTTGATCATTCTTAGTCAGATCAGGGCTTTGTTTTCACATTTTTTGACAAAAGTAATTTTTATAAGGTATAATACATATAAAATATGACAAAAATACATTAATATAAATGAGCCTTTTATGGAGGGGTGCAGATTCTTAATGAATATAAAGTTTCAGACCTCAGCTTCCATGAAAGCCACTCTCTCCTCCAGATCTAAGATGACCCGATCTCTCTCTTGAAGAACCGTTCGGGAGTTCTGCAGCTGTGTTGCAAAGAAAAACACAAGAAGACACTCAGGAAACACGTTGTTCGCTTGAAAGCAAGATCAGCTTCACATGAACATCTAATTTTCCTGCTATTAGCTTCCTGTATATTTATGGCACCACAAAGTTAAATTACATTCTGTTTGAGTGTCTGTCTCCACTCTGGAAACCTTCATGTCGTTAAATACCTGTTCAATCATGTGGCGGACTTTCCTCTGCTGACTTTTCTGCATGTCGTCAAGGTGGTGAATCTTTTCCTTCAGGAGAGCCACCTCCTTCTCAAGCTCTTCACATCTGCAAACAGAATCATTATTCTATTTATATAAAGTAGAAACAACGCTTTTACTGTTTTTGCAGCAAGTTAAGACTTTAAATTTAAAGTTGATCACACCTTTCCTCCGCCTCGTCTTCGTCTTCTCTGTCTGCTTTTAGCTGCTGCAGCACCGCCTCCCTCTCTGTCTCCATATTTATCAGCAGCCTCTGCAGCTCCTCCACCTGTTGGCTTTTTTCCTCCGCCTGCTGCTCCGCTGCCTGCAGTCGCTTCGACTGCTCAGCAAGACGAATGCGATACTCGTTGGACTCGGCCTGGAAGAGGAAACGTGGCAGGAGATTTGACTTTATGAAGGAACTTTCAAATGATCTGAGTCACAACCCTGAGATAGCAGTTTCCAAAAACAAAACAAAAATATTGGTGTCCAAACTTTTTTGTCATGCAGGCCAAAAGCATCAAGCTGAAATGGAATTTTTTATTTTTATTTAAAAAAGCAAAAGTACCAGAATTAAAAAAAACATTTTTTTGACCTAATATAAAATAACAAACATATTATAATATAAAGAATCAAGAGTTATAATTTTATCCGGAACATCAAAAGGGTCTTGTTAACCCAATTCAAAGAAAGGCTTTCTTTGTCCTAGATTCGCCAGGTCGACTGTTTTTTAGCTTCTTGGTCTAAAAAAAAACAACTATTTTTTATTTGTAGCAACAAAAACGGAAGATGTGTCTTCAGTAAAACCTGTATGTGATATTTTGATCCTTTTGAAGTGAAGTTCTATCAGTTATTTATCTACAGTAAGGACCACACCCATTGGTGACATCACTCAAAGTGAGCAGAGCCTCTAGTAACAGGAAGTAGTCATCTGACTGGAGTAATACTCACTGCTACTCAGATCAGGAGAGACACTGCTGCTGATCTGTGACAATTAGTAGCCAATTTTTGGTCATTTAGAACAATTCTTGCTCAAAAACATACTGATAGAACGCTAAAATAAACTTCTTATAAATTTCTACAATTATTCATGAGACTGTTTAGTTTATATTCGTGCTGCTGCAGCAGCACGTACAGCAGCGTAGTAATTCAGACGTTCAGTTGAAACAAACTAAATAAATGGTTTCATGCAAAACTGTAGAGGTTTAAAAAACAAGTGATATAGAGTTCTAACTCATCAGTGACTTTTTTGAGCACGTGAGCAATGAGTTGTTTTAAATAGCTGAAAATTAGCTGCTAATCTTTCTGTTTGGCACTAGTGTTTCTTCCGATTTGAGGTCAGAGGACTACTTCCTGTTTTTAGACACTCCTCCCACTTTGAATGACATCACCTGTGGGTCCAGTTCTTGTAGATAAATAACTGCTAGAACGCCATTTCAGATTACTTCAAGTGTTTTTTGTAGCAGTGTAAACTAGTCATTAGATACTAATTGTTTCTGTAGTAGTTGTCTAATGGGATGGCAGTGACACGAAATGATGCAAAAATACCTCGAGATGAGTCAGAGTTCAGAGCAAACGGTGTCATGTTTCTGTCTGTTGTACCAGTTTGGTTATGCTAACACAATGAATGAAATAAAAACTACACAAAGCACATCAGCTTGTGGTAAAATCAGTGAGCAGCGCGTCTCTGCGTGCCCGGACAATGTGAGCGCAGCAGAGGGTTGAGTCACGACTGCAGGCAGGAAACCACATCACATTACTCATCGCCAGTAACGGACCTCCAGTCTGTCCTGTTCCTCCTGATGCCGCTTCTCCATCTCCTTCAGCTGAGCGTAGAGACGCTTGGTCGCCTCCCGAAGCTTCGCGCTCTCCTCCTGATTATCCTCGAGCTGTGAGAGCACGCAGACAGAGTGACAAGCTTAATTAAACTTAAGCTCACAAACTACTTGAGCCTGAGAGGAAAGTGGGAGTTACCAAGCAGATAAAAGAGCCTCAAGTAACAAACAGTCTAAACTTATTCTTTCATCGTTGTTGTGCTTAAGTGGGCAGAGTAATTTCCCTTTTCACTTTGCAAAGCTTCATAATCTGACACCAGTAGAAAGGAGGCCAATGTAAACTGACCCAGGTTCATTCTATACCACACACACAACACCGCCTTGATTCAACACTACTCCAAGGTGTGGTGTTACAGTAGATGTGAATGTAGAATAATACAAAGGAACTGTAATATCACGTCTGAGTCTATTTAAGCTGTGTGAGCAGCTGCAGGTCTGAATAAGAAGAGTTGAAAGCCACGTTTTGAATTATATAAAGGTTCATTCTTAAAACGGATAAAAAGTCAGGTTGTAAAAGATTAATGTCACAAAGATGCTAGAAGCAGCTGAAGTAAGATGAGCTCACGTGAGTGTCAGGGGGGATGCTGTTGTTGTTGTCGGGGACAGCTGATTGGCTGCTGATTTTTAAGCCATTGGCTGGATGCTGAAATGAGAAGAACAGCAACAGGTGAGTAGAGTTCGTTTTATTTTTTAAGATTTAAAATCTGCAACACAAAAAAGCCCCCCCCCCCCAAAAAAAAAAAATAGTTATATAAAAACTATTTACATATATATTAATTAGACTTCCAAGCAGAACCGGCCCCCTAGTGACTGGTTGCAGTGTAGGTTTCTTCATGTAAGCAAATGAAACCATTTTCTGAATAAAAAATAAAAATACTTCTGAATTATTCTCTGTCAGGTGTTGACTTTTGTCAGTTCACATAGTTTTTCTCTGCTGCATGCTAAAATATTTTTTTTGTTTAGTTGTTTTTTGTTATTTACTGTTTAAAAACACCATGGTATTGTGCAGACGAGTTGGCAGGATGTCCTGAATGTGTTTTTTGAACTCTAAAATAAAAGCCTTCATCCATTATGATACATAGTCTGAATACTTCAAACATCTGTGAAGCCTTATTTAACTAAGACGATGCCAAACCACATTTATTTTACACGTATTACAACAGAATGATTCTGCACTAAACGAATCCAGATGCTAAACCTGTCACTAGAAAAAGTTTTAAAAAATAAAACGACAACAAATAAAGCTACAAAATGTTGTGAAACTTCAACCCAAAGCCATGTTGGAGTGGGAAACATTTAGGCTACAGCAGAACTTGAGTTCTGATCATACTGATCAGGGTCCAATAAGATCAGACGTACAGACTACAGGTGATAATCACACTAAAGTTATTAGAATCAATGCATTTCTGTAGAGGATCACAGTATAGGGAGACAGTTCACACACATCCACACAGCTAGCGACTATAAAAGAGTTAACAATATTTATAAACGTTTCAAACTGTGTTTAGGACATCATTTGTGAATAGGGCTGGGACGACGCGTCGACGTAATCGATTACGTCGACGCGTAAAATACGTCGACGCAAAAAATGTGCGTCGATGCGTCATCGCTTTCAAAACAAACATGGCGCCAGTGAGTAAATCAGTCCACCCGGACTCGTAGTTAAAAAGTACGGGACTATTTTAACAGAAAAGGAAGCGAATCAGTCGTTTGTCGGCTTTGTAAAATGGAAATGGCCGATCATAAAAGCACGACGGTGCACCAGCATCTCAAGCGGCATCCAGGAGCAGCTTCCGCAAATGACAAAACACCGAAAGTATTCTACTTTTTTACTAACGCTGGTTTTTACTAGGGGCGCAACGGAACGCTGGTTTTTACTAGGGGTACAACGGAACATCACTGATCCTGATCCCTATGGATCGCCCTCTATAGTTTGGAACGCATGTGTTCCGGACGACGCAGCGCTCGCTAAATCATCTCCGACACTCTGCTTATCTGCTTGTGCGCTCTGAATCTGCAAATAATTCCCCTCTGAGAAAGACGTTCGTTTTGCCATCACGTATAGAGGTTCAGGCTGTTGGAGTCGGTCGTTTTAGTTCACCAGAACAAAGATCCCTGGTCAATATCTGGTCAAGTCTGTTGCGCGCCCGCGGAGCAGCTGATTCCTCTGTCTCTCTCTGTCAGCTAGAATAAATAGACAGATAGACAAACCAGACTCGTCTATTTCTGTCTAGGATAACGTAGTATGTTGGGCTTTTATACGAGCTAATGGACGTTAATATAACCGGAGTTCTAGCAGGAGGCTCAGAGCAGCGCCTGGAGCGTCACGCCCCTCCGACCAGCTGTGACCGCTTTAACAGAAACAGGTCTGTGACCCCGGAAATTTGCATTTAAGTCCATCTCCCTCATTAATTACCGGTAGTTTTAATATTTTTCAATATTATTATTATTATTACTATTATTATTTATTGGTTAATATAGCCCTTTACAACAGTCAACTAGACAGCCAAAGTGCTTTATAAGCCTAAGTAAAAGCAGAAATACAAATAAAAGAATGCATTAAAAACAAACAAAACTAAGAATTAAAAGGAATCAGAAAACTGGAATAAAAGTCAACACTACGGAGTGTTAAAAGCCTTCCTGAATGAAAACGTTTTAAGATTGACTTTAAAAAGGCCCAGGTCAGTGACTAGTCGTAGGTCCAATGGAAGCTGGTTCCAGAGTCGGGGTGCCGCCACAGAGAAAGCCCAGTCACCCCAGTGTTTATATCTGGTCCTCTGAACTTTTAGAAGAAACTGGAATGAAAATTGTATTGAAGCATTGGATTGACATCTTGAGTTAAATGTTGTACTACTACAAACTTTATTTTCAAGTTTTTTTATTAAAATGTGTTCAAATGAAGAAATTTGCGTTTATTTCATTGAGATACTTAAAATAGCAAATGTCAAATTACTATACAAGTCAAATAATGGGGAAATAATCGGTAATCGAATCGAATCAAAATCGAATCGAATAGAAAAATGAATCGTTAGATGAATCGATGCATCGAAAAAATAATCGCTAGATTAATCGATTACAAAAATAATCGTTTTGCCCAGCCCTATTTGTGAAGGCAGCACAATGCAGCGTTCTGATCTACTTTAACTATGACTGTTAATTAAATAAAAAACAAAATATTACAACTTTTAGTCGTGTTCGAGCAAAGTATTTTGTCTTAAATCAATCTGAGTGAAAGAGAAACTAACTCAGAGACTTTAAACATTTTCATTGGTTGTTTGTTTCCTTGAGCCCGCCTCCTGGTTTTAACTGAAACAGTTTTAACCTCTAGCCCAGCGCTGAATGCCAGCACAGCTGACAGAAAACCTCTGACAGCAGCTCGGTGATAGAGATCAGTGTTGCTGTACAGATCCGACGCCAATAAATTGGAAAAAACATTTTCTCTAAAACGTTTTACCAACGTCATCTTCCCCTTTTATTTCTATAATAGTCATTGCTTCCCTAATTTAAATATTTATTCATATACTCTCACAAATGTTTTATTATTCACCAATCTTTATTTTCTAATGTTACAAAAGTTTTATCAAACTGCTAACGAGGTTTCCAGGGTTAGTGTTAAATTTGTGACGTTTCTATGCAAAAACCTTGATTTTTAATAAGTTCTTCATACTAAGTGTCACAGATTTCTTCCACTTCCTCTTGAACCACCTCTTCAAATTACTTTCCTGACCCACAAATTCATGCACGCACATAGAACAGCTAAGTCAAACAAGAGAAACCCTAAAAAATAATCCTGATTTCACAGAAAAACACTTTTAAAGACTGAAACGTTGCATTTTACCTTGCTGTTGTTGCTCTTCTGTCTGGCTGCCATCTGTTCTCTCAGAGTCTTCAGACAGTACCTCACCTGGAAACAGGAACACGTCAAGTCTTTTAAAAACAGAAACACGTCAGAGTGTGCCTGAAGGGAGCCCAGCTCAGGTCTGTCCAGCACCAACCTCCTGAATCTGTGACACTTCATCCGTTAGCATCCTGACGCTCTGCTTTGTCTCTGGCTGAGCTTTAAGGTGAACCTGTAATTAAAAAAGAAAGGGTTTACACTGGCATATGAAATTAAACGTTCTTCCAGCGAATCGAGTACACCTACCTTTATTACGTTAGCTTTTTCTTCTGTGGAAGGGAAGAGTTTAACTGCTTGTTTCTGTTCTTTTGGTTTCTGTGGAAGCACAACAGCTATGCTGCTCTCCTGCATTCAGTTAGAAACAAATCACCCTTTTAATCCAGGTCCCAGTAAACAACAAGAGAGAAGTGTTTCCTGCTCTGAATTCGTACTTTGCTGCTGTGGGAGGCGAAGCTCGGCGGATCCTGATCCTTTATGGGACGTCTGAGCTGCCCGCAGTGCTCCTGAAATGAAAGATGAGACGATGAATTAGATGACTAAATGGAACGTGGATGGAGGGGGTGGGAAAAGGCGGAGCAGAGAGAGGGAGAGGGGGCGGTTTTTAACCATAAAACTTTCCCATCACAGACGTTCCTCTGTGGATTCCCCCACAGTCACACTGTAAAACCTGGCAACCCACAGTCAGGACACTTTTCCACTTTTCCTCGTGAACAAGGAGCAAATTAAAGCAGTAAAGCAGCCGCGGCTAAAAATACAAGCACTCAAAACCTCAGGATTAGTCACTCTCTGCTGGGCTTTGTCCCCTTGGCAACAACAACAAATAATATTCTTGTCAGACGAACTTTGATCAAACTATTTATAGTTTAAATTAATAGCTTAGATCAGTGGTTTCCAAACTCTTCAGCCTCTGACACTAAAATAACATCACAGACTCCCAAATATCACATGAAAAGACAAATGAACAAGCACTTCACAAAAATACTTCAACTCATATATTAGTATTTATATCCATGGATGGCTACTGTTTTAAGCATTCATGTCAATTATAGTGAAACTACACTATTAGGACTTGTTTTGAGTGACATCGTTATCCCGACTTGTTCTTTTGTGACCCACAGTGACCCTAACTCTAGGAACCACTGATCATCATCAGAATCAGGAAATATGCAAAAAATCAGCTGATGAAAATCACATGACACGTTTTTCCTGCTCTACAGTAATCGTCTTGTTGGCTTCTACTTCTGTTTTTGCTTCTATAGCAGATACAGCATGAGTTTTCTCATCTATTAAATATGCAGCGTACATACACACACCTGTATTATCGTTTTTTGTTTTCCTTGTGTTAGCACAAGCCTGGCAGCCTGTTACATGCAGCTCTGTGTATTTTTATCATGTTTTTTAAATATCTTTTATACCGTTTATCTCTTTTTGTCTGACTTTACTTCTTTTGTCTTGTTATTGTTAAATTTGCTTTAATTGACCTTTTTCTGGTCCTGAAATCAACATGGATTGATCCAAGCTGAGGAGAGGAGCCGGACACAGGAAGCATTTCATCTTCAGGTGGAGCTTCTGGCCCTTACCACTGCTGTTCAGTGTGTTTACTGGTGAGAGAGGTCCTGGTGGAAATGTTCGCTCCTTGGTCAATAAGATGAAGGAATCGAAGTTAAATACCAGAGGGTTTGTTTGGGAGAGTGGTCTCTTGTGTTTGTAAAGACATGATTTGAGACTGTGTTCCTAACAATATGGCCAGTGTTGTTGGCTTTCTGGCAGTGAGTGTGGACCGGGATGAACCGCCATGTTTATTGTAACCACTGGTGTTAAATTGGGACATGTTTTCCCCATCAAGGAGTGGATGTGCACCAAGAACACTGAACCTCATGGTGTGGGCCTGTTATTGTCTGCTGGAGAAATGTACTCTGTCCGTTGATGTTTTTCTTTTCATTCAACCAACGGTTAATGTAGAGTCGGCCTGCAGCGCTGTCCTTGTGTCTGTCGTGAGACTGTGGTTGAGGAGTCTGGATGCTCTTATGCTGATTTCAGGGGATTTTTGACCACACCTCCCTCTTTGATCAGTATGCCATTTGGTCTGTAAGAGGAAGTTTTTGTGTTTTGGTTGCAACTTTCTTAGTGTTTTTGACACCCATTAGGTATTTCTTGTTTTATTACCAACAATAACTTTTGTTTTAGGTGTATATTTTAATCATCAGCAGCATTGGTCAGCTTATCTTATTTTTAAATGTGCACAACTGTTGAAATGTTGACTGTTGTGTGAGTGAAATCAGGTGGATTCACTTTTAGTGTTTTCTCATTATTTCTTCATAACTCTTTTAGTTAAAGGTCCAGTAATCGTTGTTTTAAACTAGGATCATCTTATGCTGAGAAATGATGAAGTTAAATGCTGAAAATAACATTTAAGGTATGACCTCACACAATGTGATCTGTTAGAGTACAGCATGAACTGAGGATGGCTCTCAGCTACAACCACATCAAAACTGACTCAATTGCAGCCATTTTTATGTTTTTTAATGCTAATAAGTTGTGATGACTCCAAAAGGATACCAGCTGTAGACGTACGTCCAATGATTAGATTACAACAAGCTGAGTATATAAGTAAAATAAACTTAGTTGGGAAGGATGTAAAGTTCAAAGAACAAATTATCTTAAAAAAAAACAAGATGTCATGTAAAATCCCTCAACACACCTGACCTTTTGATCCCCTTCAGAGCAAACAAATGCTTCCTTTAACTTCTCTAAATCCTTCCTGCTGGAAAGCCTCTTTAGGTAAGTGAAGTATGACTCCACAGAGATTATGACTCTTTTCTCTAAATACAAAAAGAAAAACAGCCTTTAGACCTTTTGACAACTGAACCTCCTCTAAGGGAAGAATTAAACTCTGTTATGTAACATTAACTGCTAAATCCTTGTTTTCTTGTCATTTTGGATGTTTGTATATATGATTATTAAAGTGCCTGAATTGTTTTACAGCCACTTTTCTGTTTCAAAAAATGAAATAAGAAATAAAGTTTGAAAACAAAAATGTTTTTCCATATTATAGTTTTTTTTTACACTTAAAATCCTTAAAGCAAATTATATAAAACCCTATAAGATCCCTGAATAAGACGACCCTAACAAAGGTTTCATAAATAGATAATAACCCAGTTATTCTTTAAGTTAAAGTTTACCAAATACAAGTTTCTTACCAAATACTGAGATGACATTTATTTCTTTAATCTCATTGTTTACTTGATTGTGTTTGACTGCATTAGCAAAGTTTTCATCATCAAATATTTGTCAGGAATACCTAAAAAAATAAGCAAAACAAGTAAAGGATCAAACAAGTGATAAAAAATCTAAATGACAAGTAAAGTATTAGATTTAACCAGGTAACTCAATAAAATATGTTCCAAAAATGAACGTGCATGTGGAAGAATTTATTATAATTGTTTAAAAAAGTGTTTATTAAGGTGTTTACAACATAATTCTTCATAACGAAACTTCGATTGTAAAGTGTTTAGTTATCTGAAACAAAAAGTCAGAATAAATATCTAGAAGTTATTATTTAAGATGCAACTGAGAACATATTTCATTTTGATTTGTTTAGAAGAACTGATGATTTATTTGTGACACATTGTACAAAGCTAAAAAAAAAAAAAAACCTTTAGGTTTGAGTTTGGAAACGTTCCAGTCATAAAAACTTTTTTATGTCAAAAAGGTATTTTTACAAGTCTCTCATGTGCTGCATAAAAAAGAAGAAGATAAAACAGATGTTACCGCTGTGCCTGTAACCACTGTGAGCGCTCACTCTTCAAGTCCAACACTATATTATAAAGTAACATCGTTTAAACGGCAGTAACAATTTGTCAAACGGTGCTCACAGGCTGTTATCACTTGCACGCTTTACAAAGACAGTTACTGAAACCTCTCTAAGTATTTACTGTGAAAATGACACCAGAGAGTCACTGGCACATTTCCTACATACCACAGTGTGTTCTTGGCTTTGCTACAACACCAACCTCAAAGGTATGCACGCACAGCGCGTTAGAAAAAACTCATTTAATGCAATAAAACTAGTCAAACGTAGAAAGTTTTGACATTTTTAGCTGATTCTTGCTCCACATTTTTAGCACAACATGCAAAAACACTCCTCCTTCCTTCCTGAGAAATGCTACAAATAAATGTCCTTGTTACACAAAAGAACATAAAGCGTGTCATTAAGTGATTATAGTTTCAGATCAATGAATTTTAAAGATGACTAAGCGGTAGGTGAGAACATATTGTTGTTTTTGTTTGTTGCATGCTACAAAACCACCCTGCGTGTGTGTGATAATGTGGAAGCAGATTTGTGGTTTAGTGTGTGAGAGAACGCCTCCTATAAGTCATGCAGACACAAACAGAGATACCCGGCTTAGACGAACAAAAGGGGGCAATCCCGAGAGTAAAATCTGAGGAGGACGCTTTGTTACTTAACCAGTTCTCGGCTTCACATGTCAAACAAGGATTAAACGACCTGCCTCGAATGGCAGCTATTTGTGTGCAATTTCATCGCCTGAAAAACCATCATCTTTGAGGAGCTGACAGGCGGGGTGAGATTTATTTCTGATCTGAAGGAGCGACGAGCTAAAAGGCTCAAGGGCCTTATTGTCCTACAAATGCAGAGAGGATTGTGGGACGGACACACCCTGGGAGGTGAACTGAAACGCAGCAATCCGCCCGAAACCGCAGCAATAACCCACTACGATTCATGCACACAACATAAAACACATCAAACATGATTCTGTGGCTTCAGCTGAAGCTTTAACGCGCAAAAACAAAATATTCCAAACTACAAAGAAACAACAGAGTACGATGAGAATGTTGAGCATCAGCACAAACTGTGCCCGTCATAAAACATCTACAAAGTTCAGTGAAAAACCCTCTACTCTGAGGTGGTCAGAAGTTTAGGAGGTCAGCTTAGACAAAACGAGAGTGACTTTTATTAACGTCCACTCCCTGATAAAGTGCTTGACAGGTTAAATGTCTCGTACTTTGTGTTCTGAGGAGGAATAATCATAAATAATGACAGAATTCTTTCTCTGTACCAGCCTGTCCTATTAGCATGTCATCAATGTGACAGCTCTGATGTGACACAAAAGGTTGACATTAGAAGAGTTTATAGATAATAACTCACTTTGTACAGAACAGAACAGCTTAGTCATGTTCCCTCAGCTGCAGACTTTACTGATCCAACCCGCCAAGTGTCTGCTCTGCATTAACGTGCATCTGCTTCTATTGTTGCAGCAAAAAAAGAAAAGTCTGAGTGCTTCTCTTTCCTCACAGCACAGCTTCATTCACTCAAGTCACCTCCTGCATGATGATGCATGTTTACATCTAATCATTTCTAAAGGCAGAACCCCCCCAGGTCAGTTCAATTTAATGAAAAACGCTCAAAAGACAACCATCTCCTAAAACAGGTGCGCAAGAGGGTTTATTTCTGCTGCGACGTGCAGCTAAACAGTGTGTACACATAATAGTACTAATATTATTCATACATTTGAGAACTCGAGTTAATTTTGAAGTTATTATTCTTTAATATTGCAATTCTGGAGCCTCTAAATATGATTATACAAATACAAAATGTTGCACAAACTGCTAAACAATTAATGTCTTTGTTTCAGAGGCTTCTTCTTCTCCGCTGCCATAAACACATCTGCCACTCGAAGCGCTTACAGTCCTGTGGGTGAGTCTGTTTTCACCACACAAGGGAGCAGAACCAGGTGATCAAAGTGCCATCGGAAATAAATCATTTCCTCTTTAAAAACCGCCTTTCAGAGCCGATAACTTCAGACTGGTTGAGTATATTTAATGTTTCATTGATGCATTTAGGTTTCTAACCTTAATAAAGCAGATTGGACAGAAGAAAGAGTCGTGGCTGTTTGCAAACAACATTTTGACTGGGAATGAAGGAGGAAAGGATCTACTCTGCTAAGGAATAAAATAATAATTTAGCTCCTTTAAACACGTCCTGAAGAATTAAAGTTCTTGACGAGATGGACTGAGCCGTATTGGCTCTTCTCTCTGAGTTAATGAGTTCGAGGTCGGCTGATTCACGACCACAGTGATCCATTACGAGAGACTTCTGATGGTCTTCACCTGTTCAACTTGTCCTTCGCTCCAGGACTTTCAGGGACCTGCACAAAGGGGACAGAACAGCAGGACTGTGAAGGCCTATTGTTCTTCTCTTACCCACGGACATCTGATGCTGCTGGTAGATTATGCAACGTGCAGACGCAGCGTTTTGGACCTTAAAGGGCTGCTCTTGCAGAAGCAGCTTGTTTTTGTTGACCTTTTAGCCTTTGGCTCGGACAAAAACCACAAAACAGGGATGACCAGTCTTGAGGTCAGAGACCTGCACATTCTTCTTGACACTTTCATTTAAAACACATTTTAGCTCCTAGATAAGGTCTTTAAGGCTAAAAGATAAACACGATCGGTTTATGTTTATTTTTGGTTCTCTTGTTGAATTTACACCTCCTTCTTTTTCAGCCAATCAGAATCAAGCATGTTGTTCCAGATAAACAGAGTCTCACAAGCCAGATGATCATATTGATGGACAATAAATGGACAATAATAGCTTCATATGTTGAAAATTTAACAATATTTTACTTCTAGAATTTAAAAAAGGCTCGTTTTTTGTCAAACTTCTTAACCAGCTGTAAAATATCTTTGATTTTTTTCAGCCTAATTGCTCTGGTAAAAGAAAAGTTACCCATTTACAGGCAATATATTTAAATTAAGATGTAATAGTACAATAGTTAGACTATGTATTAGGATTTTAACTGTAATATTTCAAATTGTACCTTCTCAGTAGACTGCAGACTGAAGAATAACGTCAAACTATCACATTGTATCCTGACTCATTCTCACTAATTTATAGGTAACATCACTGCTTCCTCTCAGTGTCTAGAGACAACCATCATCATCATCATGTCAGTGACCATGGAATGACAGAATCGTCCAATCACAGCTCCCCATTTTCTCCATGATGTCACGCCTCAGATCAACACCTAAAAAAATCACCAAAGACCTAAAGGCAGCAAAATATGTGTTCGTTTGCAGCCAAACCACAGCAGCACCAGAGTTCACAGAAAAGTGTGAAACTCATCCATCTCCAACTGGAGTCCAAACAGTCGTTTTATTACCAAGCAACATAACTACACAGGCGACAAAAGCCTGGAGAGAAGTCATAAAACACTTCAATACTGATGCACTTTTCCCTCGCGGCAGACTCCACAGGTTACCGACATCACAGGACAACAAAAATATTTCTCTTTTAAAAGACATGTAAATGTTGAAACAACTCAAAACTTAAAGAATCAAAACCACCAAACACATAACTGTAATAATAACAACACAAATACTTAAAAACCATGGCTTTACAGTCTTTTACTTTATCTAAAGAATAAATATTTGTATTTCTACCTGTGCAGACAGAGCAGTGTGTGACTCTTCGTGGTGATGATCCAGAACGACTGCGTGACTAAGTGTGGGAAGTCACGCTTGTGTTGCCTTACAAGGCTGGGTGAGGCTCCGCCAGCTGCCCAACCCTTTTCCCTCCAGACTGTTCTGCAGCCTCAGAGCCACAGAGCTAGCCCATGCAGGCACGAACTGCTGTTGTTAGCCTCCCCTGCAGGACTCTGATCCCACAAACATGATGGAAAAAACTGACGGGAACATTCCTGCTGATCAAACTATAAACAACCCAGAAAACAGATGTTTGTTGACTTCTAAAAAACTTTGTTATAGTCTGATCAGGTTAAAAAGATGAGTTTAAAGTGGCTTGTTTAACCTTGAATAGTTAGGTGAGCCCACATGAATCAAACACTGCTTCGTAAAAGGTCAGCAGGACAAGACCTCGTTCATCGGCCACACGGTGACAGTGGTAGGTAGCAGCGCTCTGAGGAATGTGACACGCTGGTTATATAACACATTCATCAAGCATCTTTCTTTATGTAACTACTGGCACAGCAAATGTCTGCAAAATCAACAAAAATGTGCAAACAAAAGTTCAAGGCTGCAATAGTCAAATATGGATCCATAACACATTTTTTAAACAGGCTTCCTTTATGTTCTTTATTATAATTTACAGTTTGGATGTATCATGAAGCTTAAGCCAATGTGTTTTTAATTATAATTCATGATAATATCCAAATATCAGTATGAACTAAAAACATGATCTCCTTTTAGGTGGTGATGCATCGAGTTTGGCTTTGAGGATTCTGATTTTTGTACATTTCTAACCTGCCAATTTGATCCACTTCAGATCTTTATGAAGAACAAAAAATTGAAAAAATAATATTGAAAAAATCTGACTAACTTACATAACAAATCATCAATGAATCATAACAAATTATGAGTCAAGAAGTACATTTTTGTGCGTCTCTAGTTTTAGGACAACTATATTTAAATAAACTCAGTTTTGTGAGGGGTGTAATTCCAAGAAAAATCATAAAAACTCTGACATTAATGTCCCATATTTACATGAAAACAGCTTAGATGTGTTCTGATGATTTCATTTACTTTTCCTGGAAATTTGCTTTCACATTAGAAAATATTCAGAAGCCCTTCCTGAAAATTTACCTCAGAGGAGTGTAGCCGTTTTTAGAGTTTGAGTTAATCTGAGTACACTTCTGCAGTTATTATTATTTTTGGTAAATTTAGGATTTTAATCCCAAATGTCTCTACATTTTTATTGCAAATTAAAAAGGCAGAAAATATCATGATTTCATTCTTATAAATTTAGGTTTCTAATTTAGGAAGTTTTTGCTTTTTTATCATAAATGTAAGACTTTCCAACATCAGAGAATATTCACGTTTTTTTCATTAAAATATCTCACATTAATCTATGGAGTTATAGAGTTTTTATTGTAATTTGATTCTCCATCAAACTCAGTTTTCTCACATAAAAGCAAAAAAAGTTTGTATTTATAAAGTAGTTCCTCTCATATCGTTAATTATCCAGTGAGTTGTTGCACAAAAAGTAAATATAAGTATTAATTTCATACAAAAGAATGACTTAATATTAAAATTGTTGCCATTTTTAATTGAGTAAAGTTTATTTTCAGTGTATTTTTATACAAGAGTTCTTGTTCTGAGGAGATTTATTTTGGGTAATATAAATTTCAAGCACTTAATTGGTTAATTACTAGTTTAGAACATAAAACAAGGAAAGGCTCAAATGCTGATGTTCTAACAAATGTTTGTTTGCATTTGATTTCCTTCACCTCTCTGTTATTTCCAGTCACTTCAATGTAATTGCAGCTATAACTTTGTTGACATGTGAGCACTGCAAACACGCCATCAAAGAATGTTTGTGTCAAACACAAAGTTGATCTTTCATAAATACACCTCTGAGTTGACGGAAAACAGATCACGATCCAGCTGAGCCGCTTTAATAACAACCTTCTCTGGAAAATGATAGCTCTCCTCCTCAGCTCGCTCTCACGCCATGATGGGAAATCAGGAGAGGTTTTCTGATCAAACAACAAGCTAAAAACAATGAAAACAGGTGGTAAAGGTGACCAAAATGAGAGTAGTCTCTTATTTAAAAAGACAATAATTGGTCACATCATTAACTAATAGAGCCCCTGCACAAAAACCCAAAACATGGCGTTCTCATGTAACCCTCTCTTCTTCCAGATAAATCTGTCAGCAGATACAAATACTGTAACATGATGTGTTTATTCATCGGGACGTGCACTTCCTGCATCACTTCTATCTAAACAGATTATCTGTTGAGTCCTGCCTCCATCCTGACACGCAGCGTCACGACGGCTCACAAGACTTTCCTTTAACTATTACAGAAACTTAAGCAACATTTAAGCTTTTATTTGGCACATCTCTGTCACGTTGACTGAACGACGTCGGTAAACTTTGGAACATCTGCTGGAGAGCCTTCAAAAACATTTTTGATTGGTTGCCAGGAGGGAGGGCATTTCTTTATTTAGTTTTTTTAAACCACCACACCAACAAGTCCCGGCACATTCTTGCCGAGTGCGCAAATTCTCCTTTAATTATTCAACATGTCATTTTTCTTAAACAAAAGATTAACTCGATGTTCTATAGAGACTTTAAAACAATAAAAATGTTCTAAGTAATACGAATAGCTAAAGGGTGTCCGTCTGACTTGTTTCAACGCATCAGTTCTCGTCAGCTTATCGTCGGAGAAAACATTCATCATCTTGACTTTTCTGGATAAAAGTCGCTAATAAACGCAGTCCCACCATTACAAATAACGTCATGTTTGACCAGAATTTTAACATCTAAGATCTAATATCTGTTTGGCTCCATTTTGAATCATATAGAAGTGCTTGTGTCGCTTAAAGAAATAAGTCATCTGAGGTTAATTCATTCATTCCTTCAGGATATCTGTTTAGATGTCTGATCCAGCTGTAGGGTTATTAACAGAAAAGCTTTTGAACTTTTCCGCATAATGTGGAAGTCATAAAGAGTCTTTAATCATAAGATTAATAAACATGAAGCACCCGTCTCTAATAAAAACAGGAGTCTTTTGTAAACAACTGAGGTTTAAAGGAATAGTTCACAACTTCTGAATTGAGTTTCTATGAAAAGGTTATAGCTCTATGAATGGCCTCAGTTTGGAGAAAGAGAGTTCTGTCTAGAAAGTAAGGCCAGTTCTAAATTACATAACTGTCAACTTAAATATCTCTAATATGAAAGTTTTTTTTTTTTTTGCATTTAAATCTTATTTTATAAACTTTCCAATTTAGCCTGAATTTCAAAATATTTCAGACATAACTGTGTCCTTCAAAAGTGACGGCAGTGGAAATGTAGTGGGATACGGATATTTTCAAAGGTTAAAATTGTATTTAGACTGCAGGCAGGTCATATTTACTTTTTAAAGACCAACACCAGAACAAATGCAATTTCAGTTTCAACAAAATATCAGTCTATCAGCGTGAACTGCAGTGGTAATAATACGCTGTAATCTTTAGTTTTGATATGTTGGTGATATAACATGATAGATTACTTTTCTTAATTGATTTCTTTCATCCTTTTGAGCACAGAAGTCTCTTTGTTTTTATGCATCTTTTCAAGAAATGTTGCCCTGCTGGCAGCATCTCAATCATCATGTGTCATGTTGGCATTATGACGGTCAAAAAATGATAATTTTAATGAAAGTCTGTGGCCTGTTTGTATATGACTTGCAAAACTTGCATTTAGTGTGATTTTTTTAACTGGATATGAAAAAAGACAGACCTGATTTGGCAGTCAGTGTCACCTGATTCACTTTAATGAGACTAGACGTATGTGTAGGAAACCTCAAACCCCCAAAGAATAGTCATAAGTTGATGATTATAGGGGGGTCATGGATGTGTGAATAAACAGATAACAAAGGTCATAGGTCAGGTTGGAGACCTTGCTGGGTTAAATGACCAACTCAAATAGAACATTCCCCTAATTAACTGTTTAACATGCTGTAAACAATTCAATATGTTTTAAAATGGATATATTATGTTGAAAATTAATTTGTAAAATTAATCAAAACCTTTCAGAACAAGAGCAAAGAATTCTAAATGAGTTTATATAGAAAAAAGATGAATAATACCACTTTACAGCAGGTAATAACACCAAACATCTGTTATTCCTTCTGTTTTACCTGCTGGTGAAGAGTTCTGATAAAACACACTATTCCCTAAATTTTTAATCTTTTAAAACGTGACGTCTAAATGTCTCAAGTGGGTAAAATATCAATTTTATGTGACACTACTAAGTGTGTTTATTATGCTAATAAGCTAACAAACTCAGAAAGTAGCCTAGCTAAATTAAACGACTGTACATAAACTAATTGTGTTGCGCTGCCCTCTCGTTTTCTACTCTTTTTAGATATTAAACATTAAAACAACAGGTGTGTTCAGTTATTAAACATCACTCACGTTCGCTTTCTCGTCTTCTTCTCCGTTTTTATCTTTTATGACACCGCTCATCTTCTCGTCGGAAAAGCGAGCACAAAGAAAACAACACAGATAAACTAGAGCTACTTTCGGATGCGGTTTCCTTCCAAATCCGTCCTCGAAAAGTTCGCTGGGACAAAAGCAGGAGGAGAAGCGACAGAGCATCTGAAATATGTACCGCTGCGGCTGCTGCGCCTCCCTGTCCCCGCCCTCGCGGTCTGTCCGGGTGCTTCAATAAAGCCGACAGACAGCTCATTTACATGGAGCGCGCTAAAATCAGCCTAATTGTAATAAACTGGTTAAAATATATTAAAATAAGCTATTTAGAACTCTAACTTTCTATTTATCCATTCGAATTTGATATTTTTAGTTGAAATACACTTTTGTTGTTTTATCTCTTGACAAAAAGAATTTCTAAAATGTTTTATTTCAGTTTTTGCCTAAACAGGTCTCTTTTTTTACTCCTCTTGAAGTCAAATAAAAAAAATAAAATATTACATAATGTGATACAGGTTTATATAATGTGTATATGTAAAAAGCAGTAAAAAGTACAATTTGATCTGTATTTATACATGTTGTAGACTAGCAGCAAAATGACATCTATCACAATGTTCTACATAGAACAGCACTGATCTACACAACTGAACTGTGTCTGACCTCTGTAAGGTTGATGGCCCCTCTGTCCTGCAGACATTTAGTATTAGTGCTGCTGAACCACAACATTTTGCACTCAGTCGCCTGCCTGATCTTCTTCCACATGGATCCAATCTGACGCCTCTCTTCATTTGTCTTCTTTCCCATCAAATGCTTCTCAATTTCCACCATGTTCCTTCACGGATCACCTTTGGGGATCTAGTCTGCTGCTTGCACGGACTGCGGCTAATTCTGTGCCAGACCTGTAAATAGGATATAGTCCTGTTTGATAAGAGTTCGGGTGGCTTTCCTTCCTGCTGATGAACTCATTTACCTCATTTGGTGGAGCATGGACTGAAAGTTTGACAGTCTGTGATGCATTTCATCCTGACACATGACATGATGTGTTCTAACATCTGACACTGTGAAAACAATACATCAAGCTAATTTGAAATAAGTAACAATTATCTTGTCACACATGAGCAGGTGTGCAAATGCTTCTAATAAAAGTCCATTTTGACATGAAAACTGGAAAATATATCCTAGTAATAATCCAGTGTTCTTTTGCTGTAGTTGACAACATAAAACTCAGCTTTACATATTTTAGTTTCTTTTTATTCATTATTTAAAGTATTTTTGCACCGAGACAGTCACTTTATCCACATGACTGATGCACAATAACACACAAAGTCTGCTTTGTGTGAAAAACATCCTGGGTTGAATGGACTTTGACTAAAAATGACTTAAATTCAAAAGGTGGATGAGTTTTAAAGCACCAACCCAAACATGCAACAAATCTTTTATATTCCGGTTTTTAAAACCTTTTTCAGCCAAAAAGGTCAAGTTTTTCTTCTTCTGTGCATTTACTTTATTTAATGTGTAAGGAAAGAGAAAGAAAGACAGAAGCTCTAAAAAAAGGAAGGAAGTGTGTGGAGTAGGAGAAACCGAGGGAGGCTGGAGGAGTCATTATAACAGCTTGATGTCTTCTGTAATTACAGTAAACCATCTAAGGATTACAGACTCCGTCTCTGCAAGGAAAACTCAGCTAGGCTAAATCTAACGCCCTGCTGATTAGTTTTGAGGTGAAAATATAGAGTAAAAATACAAATGTGTGACATTGTATTTGAATAGAATCAAATCTTTAATGCACTTATTGATGTCAGACGTGTTTATGGCAAAGATTTAGATGTTAGTTCTTTAAATTCCATACCAAGAAAAAAGACATGAAAACATTTTTTCCATTTTCATTCATTTGGGGCAATGAGGGTTATAAAATAATTTAATCATAATATAAAAATGATTTGAGATGGGATATTATTTAACTCATCAACATCTCCATATAAACTGTATTTTGTAGCTCAGTTAAGACTAAAACATTCTCAAGGATTAACAAGTTTAGGGTTTCTTCTTTGTAATCTTTGTGTTTTTCTTGCTCCGTTTTGATTTTTCAGTCAGTTGAATGATTAAATTGCCCAAAAAAAAAGAGTCATAAATCTAAAGGAACCATTCAAACTTATCACCTTTTATCTGGAAGGAGGGAAACCCGGGCATCCCTCTCCTTGGTCACACGCTCCGCTCCTCCTGAGGGTTTCCAAGGTGTTCTGAGCCCAGATAAGCTTTAATCTCTTCAGCAGGTTCTGGGTCTGACCCAGTCTCAGATATACCCCTCTAAAGAAAGGCGACCACCTTAATTAGACGTCTGAATCTAAAGCTGACAACCTTCGATGAGGAGCAGCAGCTCTCTGCTGAACTACAGGTGAAAGTTGGAACAGTAAATCGAGTCAGCTCAGCGACTTCTTCACCTCATCGAAACACCTTCAACCCATCAAATCCATCTCTTGCTGCATGAACATGACACTGGGCCCTAAAATACATTTTACAGACTCAGACTTGTCGCCTCATTGCTGATGCTGACTGACGTCCTGCGAAATAACTTCTGACACAAACCAGAGGCTGTTCTGACTTTAACAGCAGGAAAGAGAAAGAAAGCTGTGAAACCAGAGGCTTGTTCTGCAGCCTGATAGTCTCTGTAAAGGTGCAAACTCGCCTCAGGTTGGTTAGATTAAACTTCCACCACTTCTTAGGTCTGCCGTCAGTCTGATTAAAGCCAAACACTACAATAATAACAATGAAAATCAGGAAAATTTTCTTTTATTTTACACAAGATCCAAAATATTTTAACTTTGGGAAGTTTACGCTAATAACATCCTTATAATATAGTACTAAAATGCAATAACACCTTAGAATAAACATTCATTTAACAGATTGGTGCAAAAAGAAGAAATAAAAGAGTCTTTCCACAGGAATGAACAGAGGAAGATGCAGGTACAGGCAAGCAAGAAATATTTAAATCCTCACAGCAGAGGGAGTCGAGTCGAGAGATTAAACACTCTGTGAAGCTATAAGGCATCAGAGTGAAAACATGCACATAAATCAAGTGATAAAAGTTCAATAAAACATGGAGACATTTAATCTGCTCTGATTGTCTGCAGTAATACAGTGTAAAAATACAGTAGAATGGCCTTAAATAGTCACAGTCCAAAAGGTAAAAAAAAAAAAAACACACAAAAACAAAAACAAAAACTCATTCAGAGGGAACACAAACAGATATCATGCAACAGCAAACCTGTCAATTATGTTTCTTTGATTTTGGGTGAGAAGGAAAATCTGCTGCATGATCTGATAATAAACAAAGTTAGGATTCCTAAAACCAGCAGAATCTTTACAAAACAAAAACATAAAGCACAGTGATCTCTTCTGGAGAAAAGAAGAATCAGTTGGATTATAAATCAAATCGCTACATGAAGAGGTTGAAAGGAAAAGCTTTTTGTCGTTTTCATCCTGAAGGTGACATCATAGAAACGTCATCCTCTTCATCGGAGCTCAGAGTGGATGAGCTCAGACCGGTACGGTGCGTCTGCTGGGCCTTACGCCTGGGAAGAAGACGCAAGAGACATTTTTAAAAAAGTTTTCTCATGTTTTCAAACTTAGCAGCTCATTGTTTTCAGCTACTTATTAAATAGCGCCATCTAGTGTTAAGAACAACCCCCCACCATGAGGACCTACTTGAGCTCGCTCTCCAGCGCTGAGACTTTGGCCCTCATTGCCTCCTGGAGCTCCTGCTGCTCCTCCAGGTCCCTGAGGACTTTACGGCGGACGCCCTCCAAGCGCTCCACCTCACTTTCGCTCTCGTCCACCTGCCGCTTCAGGGCCTTAACGCGGAGGGTCAGCTGGGTAAGGAGAGGGAGCGGAAGGGGGGTCAAAGGTGATGATAGGGGCTGCTACGCATAGGATTTCTAAGGAAGAGGTTATAAATGGTGCAGCAGCAAAAAAAATCGTTGGAGACGAGAGGTCAGGGGTCATTCTGGTGATCGAGTGAGATTGGGTTTGGGTCAGGAGGTGTATAGATCTGAATTACGGTATTTTGATGAATGAAGAGCAGCTGGTGGCCAAAACTCTCAGAATTTTTAGGAGAAATCAGGATTTAGACTTTTGATTTATTATAAACACGTTCATTATTGTTTTAGGGGTTTTCTCTAACAGTTACCTGATCTTTCTGCTCAACATGTTGACTTCTCTCCTGGTCCAGCGTAGCGTTCAGCTCCTTCAGTTTCCTCTCCGTCCTCCTCTGGGACGCCTGGACACTAGTTTTCTCTCTGTGTCGGAAAATATACAAATATTTGTAATACCTGGAGCAATTATTTATTCATTATTAATAAGTGAAGAACCTAAAAAGTGCTTTCATGTTGGATTTGTTGCAAGTTTATTGCGATTCCAGAAATTAATCTCCAAATACTGAAAGGAGCTCCTTCAAAATAAAACACACAAATATATCTGACATTTAAATTTTAAGTTCACACCACTGTTTTATATAACTACATTTAGTTTAATTTTACGTCTTCATTTGTTTTCAAATACATTCCCTTATTAAAAATCTTATATTCAGAGATGAAAGTTTAAGAGACCATTACTGAATTAACTGAAATAACATTTTATTGCTAAAATGTAACATTTGCTCTATTCAAATTTAATTACAGAGCATAAAAAGTCAAATGAAACAGAAAAACTGATCATGAATTCTTAAAGCAGTTAAAAAAGCTTGGGTCTTTATTTTGAAATTTACAACAAAAGGCCCTTTATTGTAAAAGTGATTCAAACTAAATGATTTGAACAAGTTAGAGTATTTAAAAAGTTAATATTTTAGTTATATTCTGACTTTTTGAGTTTAGTTTGGATCTGTTTATTTAAGTCATTTTAACTTTATAACTGTCTGAATGTGTAGGCTAAAGGGTTAAAGCAGTGGTTCCCAAAGTTGGGGTCAAGAAAAATATTAACTAAAGCTTTGTTTCTCCTTTTTTTTTTAAATATTTTAAAAAGCTAAACAGAACTATAAGAAATTTGTTTTCATGAGTTGAGGCTGTGCTTTTTATTATGCCATTGCTTTTATTAACATTATATTTATAGATATATTCAAGGTTGAAAGTTTGTGTTATTTTTTGAGTCTGAAGCTGAAAATTTTAATAACCTCTGGCTTAAAGCTTTTACTCCTTAGTATAATATTTATTACACATTTTATAACAATCCTAATATACATAATCAAAAATAATATTTTTACCTATAAAAGGAATGAAAGAAAAACATTTATTCTAGTTTATAAATGATACTTTTCTCAAGGAACCTAAAGCATGTCTTGATACATTATTTATACACATGACTTTAGATCTTTATTTTTGTGTTTTTTGTGTTTGTTTCGTCTGATTTGGAGGATCTGGTATCCTGTATCATGTGACCTGTAATCTGGTATCCTGGGATCTGGTATCCTGTATCATGTGACCTGTGATCTGGTATCCTGTATCATGTGACCTGTGATCTGGTATCCTGGGATCTGGTATCCTGTATCATGTGACCTGTGATCTGGTATCCTGTATCATGTGACCTGTAATCTGGTATCCTGGGATCTGGTATCCTGTATCATGTGACCTGTAATCTGGTATCCTGGGATCTGGTATCCTGTATCATGTGACCTGTAATCTGGTATCCTGTATCATGTGACCTGTGATCTGGTATCCTGGGATCTGGTATCCTGTATCATGTGACCTGTAATCTGGTATCCTGTATCATGTGACCTGTAATCTGGTATCCTGTATCATGTGACCTGTGATCTGGTATCCTGTATCATGTGACCTGTGATCTGGTATCCTGTATCATGTGACCTGTGATCTGGTATCCTGTATCATGTGACCTGTGATCTGGTATCCTGTGATCTGGTATCCTGTGATCTGGTATCCTGTGATCTGGTATCCTGTATCATGTGACCTGTGATCTGGTATCCTGGGATCTGGTATCCTGTATCATGTGACCTGGGATCTGGTATCCTGTATCATGTGACCTGTGATCTGGTATCCTGTGATCTGGTAGCGTCTCTCACCTCTCCTCACTGCGTAGTCTCTCCTCCAGCTCCTGGATCTTGTTTTCCAGCAGCGTGACTCCAGCTGAAGGTCGAGTCTGTCCCTCCATGTCGGCTAAACGGGACTTTAACTCCTTTACCTGTGAGACGACGAGCAGGTGTGACGTCATTAAACAGCTTGAACAGGAAGTCGTTTTATTTTTTTATTTGAGCGATGTGTGGGTACCTGTCGCTCCAGCGCGCTCTTGTCCATCTCCAGGTCATGTCTCGCTGAGCGCTCCTGCATCAGCTCTGCTCGAAGCTGATCCACCTGAGAAAGGAAGAAGCGGTCGACGCCGTCAGTAAACTGCTCAGACCTTCGTACCTCCTGGTGATGTGAAACGTTCTGATGCTGCACCTGATCTCTGGTTCGGGTTATACGATCGTTCAGGAGCTCCACGCTGCTCTTCTCCTCGTCCACCTCCATCTCCAGAGTTTTGACTTTATCCTGCAAACACAAACAGCAGCTTTAACATGCCCCAGCTAGCTGGCCGTGACCTTTGACCTCTGAAGCCTCACCTCTAGGGCTCTGATCTCGCGGCTGCGGTCGGTGTGCGAGCTCTTTTCAGACTCCAGTTCGCTCTCTAAGTGTTTGAGGCGGTTGTTGAGGAGGTCTCTCTCCAGCTGAGCGCTGTCCCGCTCCTCGCTGCAAACCAGCAGCTCCTTCTTCAGACGGGAGACCTGGGAAAAAGAAAAAATAAAAAGACGTGAGGTTCTGTTAGGTTTTACTGGATCATCAAACCCCCTTATGTAGTTATTTTTAATCTAAATGGTTTTATGCATCAAGACAGTAAGTCAGAGTTTTAGTAAATACAAACCAAACAGAACAAATCCACATGACGTCATTCATTTAGACCATTTTTATCTAGAACATAAAAACGCAGAGAAGATTTTATATTTATTTTTATTACAAGCTGCAAAACATTAGAACTTCAAACATGCTCTAGGGATCTACATACATATACTACGACAATGTAGATTTTCTGTATTTAAATCTATAAATAACTTAAAATGGAAAAATGATGAACCTTTATTGTCCACACCATGAAAAAATGAATAAAAATGTGTATTTTTTGCCATTTTTTGGGGCAGTAAGGGTTTTAGGTAAGGCAGTAATAATAACAATAATAATAATAATAATATAAGTTAATAACGTACGGTAATAATATTGGACTTTTTATTCAAGCCAACATATTTTTTTAGCTTACTGGTATTTTTGTTTTTTCAGTCCAGTTCATGCTTTAATAAGAAACAAGGACTAAATGATTCTCTGTCATGTGGTTGTCCAGAGGTCAAAGGGTTCAATTAGACGTCATGATGCTCATAACGTCCTTTATGTTAATTTAATAATAAGCCCTAAAAAGAAAAACCAGTCAGAGAAACCATAAGGATTTATTTTCTAAAAACATTAAATACATGCACAATCCAAGTATAGCTAAAAGTCACTGCATGAGTTTCATTGATGCAGACACTGAAATTTATTTAAAATATTGAACATTTCTGGAGATAAAGCTCATTAATTTTTAACTAGGAGGTCAACCATTTAAATCCCTGTTTTATTATGAAAGGATGAACTAAAAACCAACTAAACCAATAAAAAATACAAGAATTATGGTAATAGTTAAGTAAAAAGTTAAAAAGTATTACCATACATTATTATCTTAATTATTATTATTGCCCGAAATGAACTTTAATTCTGATCAATCTGTTTTTTCCTGTAATTTATGGATGCCTGATCTTCTGGAGTCATTTTAAAACATTCATTTTGCTGATTTATTTTTTTAATATATGTAAATAAACCTGAGGAATATCAGTGAGACTGCTGAGCAGCTGAAAAACAACTTGTTCACGTTTCAGATTACATCAACTTGTTTGCAGAGCTCAAATATTTAGAGAGTCTGATAAGGAAAATGATGCAACACGGTGGTAAGGAGGCGCCCTCTCCCAACTGGTTTTGAAATGTGTTTTTTTTTCCTCCTTACATCAAATTCAATCAAAGTCCTTCTAACGATGACAAAACGCCTCTAAAATTGATTTAATGGTTGAGCTGCCGTTTTCTTTTCTTGGGAAAATGGATGCAAAACTGTTTAAAATATTAAAAATGTGATTTTTTTTTCATGTTAAGCAAATAAAGGTGAGCTTTAGTCTCACCTCCTCCTGCTGGGCCTTCAGGTTATTCTGGGCTCTCTGCAGCTCAGCCAGCCGGTCCTTGTTGTTCCTCTGAGCCTCCAGGAGGTCCTTCCTCGACCGCTCCCTGAAGTCGTCCAGCTGCGTCTGCAGGGTGGCCACCGACTGACGAGAATCCCCCATCATCACCTCCATCTGTGGGGAAAAGAGAGGTGATGACAGCTTCTCTACACATCAACATGACCTTCATTTAACCCTCAAACGCTCTCTCACCTCCTTGTTCAGCTTCTCCAGAGCTCGGTCCAGCAGCCGTTTCTGCTCCTCCAGGTCACCTTTGCCTCTCCTCAGCGCCTCCTTCTCCAGGTCCCTCTCCTCCAGCCGGCGGGTCACCTCGTCCTTCTCCTTACCCAGCCGGGCCGCGCCCCTCTTGGCCTCCTCCAGCTGAGCCTTCAGGGAGCGGTTCTCGTCTTCCAGAGCTTCCAGCTCCTCCTCGGCGTCGGAGCTCCGCGGCAGGCTGGAGTGAAGCCTCGTCTGGAGAATAAGGACCGTCATCATCATCAGTAACACCTGTGCGACCATATCCGACTAGACCCAAATTATACAAGTTCTTGAGAAGATGAGAATATTTTCCAACCTAAAATAAGATCACGGCTCTTTAAAGAGGACTCTATTCTGTTCTAGTCACACAAAAAAAACGAATAAAACATCTTATGCAAATTCATCTCACGGGGATTATTTTCCGAGCTTGTATGCGTTTTTTCTTTTCTTGGGATATGATAGACTTCAGGTTTTGGGTTGAAAATAGAGCCTGTGTGGGAGGATCTCTGTTTGTTTCATGCAGTATTTGTGTTTGTGCACTGGATTTCGTTCTGGTGCGGTACCATGCGGGCCAGCCTCTCTCTGAGGCGGACGTTTTCCTCCTGCAGCTCCGGGTTGGTGCCGTGGTCCACCTCGGTCCTTCCTGCAGACCCAGATGATGACTGTAAAGAAGAGTAAGCGAGATGAATACATATTGTTAACGTTTGCCGGCGTGCAAACAGTAAAGTACTGTTTGTTTTGAAAACCAGACGATGCTTCACCTCCTTCAGAGCCTTTTCCAGCTCATCCTTATCTTTCTTAAATTGCTCCTTCAGCCTGTTGATCTCCGACTGAAGCTCGGCCTCCTTCTCTCCACCCGCCTTCTTCAGGGCTTCGAGTGCCCCGCTCTTCTTGTCCAGCTCGCCCTTTTGTTTGTCCAGATCGGCGCGCGAGCGCTTCAGGTCGTCATGGCAACGGCGAAGCTCCTTGGGATGAGCAATCAGAGATGAATAACCGGCGTGACAGGAAGGTGTAAAAAAAAGAAAGAAAAAAAGGTGAATAATAATGTGTCCACGAGTGGTTTTGTCTGCAGGAAAACTAAAGGGAGAGGCTGAAAATTCACACAGACTTATGAACAAAGAATCGCTTAAATTTCACCCACGCAGCGAGAATAATTACCTCCTTTAAAGAAGGGTTATCACTGGAAACGGATTTTTCTTTCTTCATGGAAAGCAAAGAGCTCTGAGCATCCATTAAAGAGCCTTCAGCTTTTTCCTTCTCCAAAACAGACTTTTTGAGCCTGCAGAGAAAAAACAAACCTTAATGAAGACACAGTGGGGATTTATTCTACATAGATCAGGTCGTACAGTTAGCCACAACATTAAAACCACTTAATGGGAATTGTATGACATGTGGAGACTAAATGGCTATCAGACAGCCGGTGTTGATGGTTAATGCTACTAAATAGAGCTGATCATAAAATCAAGACTGACTCAAAGTCTTATTTTATTTGTAGGCAGTCAGACCTTCATGCAATCTGTAAAAGTGACTTCAATCAGCTGATCTTCAGACTCCCTGAAGGTTTTAACTTTTGCTGCTTCTTCACTCACTTTCACTTCAGAACTGATCATTAAAAATAAATAAAAGTGATCAGATTTATTCTATTTCCTTATGAATGCAGTTTATTATGTTATTATAGTTTCACATTTTCAATTTGTATATTTTTCTTTTCTTATTTTTGTATTTTAATGCGGTCTTACATGATTTTATACTTGTGTTTTCTGACCAATAAACTGATCGCTCAGGACTCCTAAACCCAAAGGTCAACTATAACTAAGGACATTTTCTCCCATTTCTTTAGTTGAATTTATTTTAAAAAATTTAAAAAAAAGAGCAAAAATAAAAGTTTGACAAACTATTTGACCTTTTAGGTCTTGTTTTAAATGGTCCCTCCATTAAAACAAAAACAGTTTCAGATCATTTTTGTTTGTTGGAGTTTTTTAGGGCCCTAGTTTTCTCTTTTTACCCCCATTTGTTCACTTGACTCATTTTTGAGCTCAAACTGAACAAAATGAGCAGAGTCAATCCGGACTATTTGACATTCTGCAGTAGAGTCTGTCCTCATGCTGACTTGTTAACCCAAAGTGCATCAGAACCTTTTTTATTTTACTTGCTCAAAACACATTTAAAAACCATAATATTTTAATAAAAATAACAATGTTTTATTTTTTTTGTAGAAAATGATCTGTATTTTTTCCTAGATATGAGACATGGGTTAACTTGCTCTTTTCTTGGTTTTAAAAATAAATTTGAGTTTATTTATCAGCAGCGAGAACAGGATGCAGGTCCCTCTGCTGATAATACTAGTCAGATAGAGTTTATAGTTCTAGTTACCATAAAATTAAAATAAAAGCATGACTAATAGACGACAATAACTGTGTTTTACTTAAGATTTTAAAAATATTTGATCTTTTTTTTAGGCCTCACATCAGTAAATCTCTAACTCTTTTGAAAGTCTGCATCAGAATTCTACCATTTTTGAATTGCAGCCAACAGCCACTCAACATCACCCCGAGGGCCACAAACGGCCCACGGGCCACGCTTTGGACATCCCCAATTTAAAGGTTAAAGCAGGAAAAAACAAAAAAACACGCGACTGAATGGTTTTAAAAATGTGGCTACTTGGAATAAAAATCACTGAATACTACCAAACTCTAACCTACGTCAGCATCATCACATCCAGAGTGATTTCTTTAAAATAAACAGGTTTAAAAATCAGTCAGTATTTAATCAACAGCCGTGTTTACAAGCTGATTTCCTTGTAGAACTCTGACATGATTGGAAGCCATCAGATCCTAAATCTACTCAGACAGGAGACTATCAGGGACTAAATCTGAGCTTTGAATCAAAAGGAGGTGAAATCTAATTAAATCTAAATACAACAGGGTTTTTATTCCGTCTCACGTTCGACTGCTGGAGTGTTCTCTGCTCCTGTCAAATTAAAAGATACGTTCAATCAAAAAGAACTCCTGAGGAAAAATCCTGTCAGTTAAAGATATTTGGAGCTAAAACTTGAGAGAATGAAGGGTGAACTGAAGGATTGATGGTTACTAACTCCTCTCTGGTGCTCTGCAGCTCCTGCGTCGTCGTCTCCAGCTCCGACCTCCACTGCTCCCCCTGATCCCTGCTGCTCTCCAGCTCTTCCTCCAGCGTCAGCAAGGAGACGTTCACCTTCTGACGCTCCTCCTCTATCAGCTCCTGGGACTGATCGCATTTAAAACATCGTGTTAAATTCACCAGAGGCAAAGTTTAAAACAGGTTCCCCTCCTTTAATTCAATTATTTTCCTCATTATTCTGACACGTAAAGATCTTAGACTCGAACTTCTTTGAGCTTTTTAAACTAGCCTCCTTCTGCCAAATAAATCACCTCATCAAAAAGAACCGTCTGCATCCTGCTTTTTAAAAAAAAAAATATATTTTTTTCTCCATCTCCTGGGTTGCTTTTTTCATAACCTTTTTCACAACCTGCATCTATTCCTGTACGCGCTCTTCAACTCTTCAAACTTCCTCAGTAGTCCGAAAATATCCCGCCAGCAGGAGCCGTAACAGGAGAAACTCAACGAGGAAAAGTTTCCTGTTGAAATCAGAACTACAAGTTTTCCTTTCCTGAACTTCTCTGACCTTGTGAGACCCGAAAACCCACAGTTTGACTGCAGATTCATGAATGACAAAACAAACCCTGGGTGTAAAAACGAGCAGCTGCAACATCAAAGTCGAGTTAATTCCACCTTAATAAGTCATGCAGGCCCACAAACTGCCTGACAGGTTAAAAAAAAAAAAAAAAAAAAGCACAAAGAGACAATCTGTAATGGTTTAGATATTAAACACACGCCAGTGAAACAAATAACTCATCAAAAATCCCTCCAGAGACCAGAATGTGTAAAATATTCATAGTGATTGCAGCGCTGTTGCTTCTTTCAGAGACAATTTACTATTTTTAACCCAAACAAAAGCTGGAATTTCTGACCGCTTTATAAAAACGAGCCCAGCTGCTAGATAATCCATTTTCTTCCTTTCACAGTTAAAGTTTATGGTCTGAAAACGCTGCTGACTAAACGCCCTGAAGCTCTCGTCACGGCGCTTGGTTTCCGGTTCTCGTTTTGTTAAAGTGTTCTCGTTCACTCGGTTATTTCTGTTCTGTCACCTGCTTCCCGTTTCATTCTGCTGGAGTAAATGCCCTCAGGCTTCGTGCCCGTGTCATTTCCCTTCTCCTCGTCACATCAGGCTTTTGTTTGTAGCGTAAACGCCACCGTGAGCTCGTGTTAGCTCGTTTCTGGACTTCACACTCCCTCGTTTTTCAGATCACAAAGTTAACAGAATGCAATCTTAACCCTGTAACGTCTAAATTTATAGTTTTTAATAAGAGCTCTACCTCTTTAACAGCATTAGTACATTCCCCTTAAACCTAGAATTTTATACATTTCTTCAACCCTCTAGTGGAGGATCTAAGTATTACAGGTTAAAACCTTACAGAAATGTCAGGCTCAGCCCTACAAACCCTGAGCAGGTTCCAGTCTAATACCCACCTGTGTGAACTGCTCCATGGTTTGTCTCAGGCTGTCCATGTCCTGGCTGTACTGCTCCCTCAGGGCCTCCATCTCCCTGTCGTGACTCTCCACCTCCTCCTTCAGCGCCCCCTTCAGGGCCGTTAGCTCCCGCTCCCGCTGGTGGAGCACCTCCTCTTGGCGCTGGTGAAGCATGGAGGCCTCTGCGAGCTGGGTCCGCAGGTTCAGCACATCCTGCGCAGAAACAGACAACAGCTAGAAACACGGCCGGACAGACGAGCGTTCGTTTAGGAGCTACTTTACATTTTGCATACCGTCTGAAAGGAGTCAGACTGTGGTAAGTTCTCTGAAACTCTCCTCAACTCCTCCTGAAGTTGAGCCAGCTGGTCTTCTTGGAGGTGCAGACGGGACTCTGCCAGCTCTCTGTCAATACGCTCTGCAGCCAGTCTGCACAGAAACAATTTGAAGTTAATCCCCCTCAAATTTAAGATAAAACCTTAATGCTTTCTCTCACTTGCGGTGCATCAAATGCTTTGACCAGAGCCGTCGATGCATAAACAAACACTGGTCCTTACTCGTCGTTTGACTGGTCCAGTTCTTTCTTGTAGCGTTCGAGTTGCTTCAGAAGATCCTCGTGATTCTTTTTGATGTTTCCATCAGATCCTCCTTTCTGCACAAAATATTCAAAGTACAGAGGAGGTTTAGAATGAGATACAGAGGGAAAGGAGCTCAAGGACAGCGAGGCGGAGTCGAAATACTTCAACAAAGGGCTACTGTCGACCTTGCAAATCTATTATTCACTCTGATTATTTTTATCTTTTAAAATAAAATTATTAAAAAAAAAAAAATCTTTGCCCTACTTTCTGACTGTCAAAAAAACTTTAGGAGACTAAGCCCTGCCAGTGTGCTCAGAAATAGTAAAAAAATTTACAAAAAGAGAGAGAAGATCCCCCTCCATGTTCAACTCTTCTGACAGGCTGCAGGGGAGCAGAGCCAGAGGAGCTGCTTGTTCTTCGCCCACATCGCTCCGACGTTCAGAAAAAGATTCCCTCTCAGTGAAAAGCATACGAGCAGCCTGCCCCTAAAACCCTCTCTCATCCTCCTACACACTCATTACAGGGTCCACACACACACAAACAGAAACAAAGCGAGGCTCGCAGATGTTTACGCTTCTCAGAGGACCTCAGATTGTTCCTATCAGCGATGCATTACACAGATATACATTTTACACTGATTAGTTTCACTTTCTTCTCGTCCCCTAAAGGACAGTTTGGAGATAATCCCATTTTGGGACATTTCAGTTTCTTGCTGAGAAGCGATAATTAACAGAAGATAACATGAGCGGGAATAAGAAAAAGCTCTATTGAGCACTTTGTATGAATTGCATCAGCCGTTTTCTCTTGTGTAAAATAATGAAGACGGGCAGTAGATGAGTAAGGAATGAGTTTAATTCTAATCGTATACTTTATGCAGTCATCTAGTAGCTAAAAGGTGAAAAATTTTAATAAAAAAAGTCAGAATTCTTCACTTCTACATGGGATCCAGTGGTTGAGTTATCCTGACCTTTTAGACTTTAGCCTTCGGATAATTATTTTTGTTAAAATTTGTGTAGAAATCAAAATTAGGCTGCAAATTAATTTTACTAAAGGTGCTTTTTTGGGGTGGTGCACCAAAAATTGGTAATCAGAATCAGCCAATTGATTTTACTGGTGATCAGCTGATCTGAAACTCATAATTTAGATTTTTTTTTTTTTTTTTTTGCTAATCAACAATAAAAAAAAAAGCAAACATTTCCCCCCAATTCCTGAAATCACCACTGGGTTAGAATTTTTACATGGATTTTGCCATCAAAGAAGCATCAGAAAGTTTAAATAATAATATATTCTGGTAATTATAGTAAATTGAGAAAAATGTGAAGGAAGAAATCAATATCGGCCCCGAAAACCAGAATTGGTTTATCTCCATATTTTATATATTTTACATTTGAACCAAAACTTTGATCAATAGAGTCGAAATTAGCTGACCTTTTGCATCAAAATCTATTAAACTAGTCTTTTCAAAACATAAATCAAATTGATATTATCAGTTTTGGTTGAACAGGCTGGTCCTTTGTTTACGCTCTGCACAAACACGCATCGATCAACAGTCTTAGAGTCACATTACCCAACACGCCAGTATCTGATTCCCAGTGAAACCAGGACACAAACAAGCTGACAGAGTCATAACTCTCCCCTTGACATATTAGATTGTTATACCGCAATGAATCTGTCAAAACATCACCGCAGTCAGGGAGAGTAGCAGGCGTGAGTGGGACTGAGGGAAGACGTGCACATCTCACATCAAAATCAATACAATTAAAATAAAATAATAATTAAAAAAACTGTCAAAAACACATGAAAGCACCTGTCTGTATATTGATCTGGATACTGGTCACAGATATACAAAAAAATTAAAAAGTCTTGAGATGAGCCCTCTCAACACCCACACATCTTTATGTCATGTTTTTATACAAGCAGGAATATTTTAGTATAGGGGCTGAATTGCAAAAGAAAAAGCCCTAATCCTGTGTTAAATACCAACGTTATTTATGATTCCTTAAGACAAGCTGAGATGACTGCCAGTAAATATATTAAAGCGGGCCATGTGGTTTATGTCATGACAAACAAGGAGGTTTTGTACAATGGAACCCCCTCAGAAAGGAATCCATCCCCTCCTGCAAAGCCGACTCCCAGCTGGTGCAGGGTTCCACTCCAACTCAATTATTGATGGCTCTCAGTGGCTGAGCCCTCATCACACTGAGCTTTCTTTCTGCAGGTGCATCGTTGCCAAGAGACAAGACAAGCAAATAATTCACCAGGAGCCGTAGTCACAAACACAGCATCAGCCACATAACAAGGTATCACTGAGTGCGTGTAATATGAGGGGTTAAGGACACAAAGGAGTATGTTTTGGATGTAGATTTATGCAAAAAGATGCTCATTTTAAAAAATTTAAAGAAACAGTGCACGTGTTCTCATGGATGTAGCACGATTTAATTCAATGGGTTGACACGGGAACACAAAAGAGCCAAACGTGGCACAAAGACAGACCGAGTAGTCTGCATGCTCTTAAATTTCTCATTTTTTGGCCTGCCAAACGAGACGCCTTGGAGACAAAGTGAATGAAACTGAAACTTGTGCTCACAAAACAGGGCTAGCTGCCAGCTATCTGTTGGCTTCATTGCTAGCTCTGCTCTAATGCAACAGAGGCTGACATGCTAACCCTACATATAAAAGATAGTTTAACAGTTTTAGTTCTTTTTAAATGCCTAAATAGTTAGAAGCATGCTAATTTGTTTGGATAGATTAATGAAACAACCAGTACTGCTCTTATATTGTATGATAGCAGCTAGCAACTAATTAGCTTATCTTATCGGGGGAGCAACAGCTAGCTTAGCACTTCTAAATGTAACAAGCTCATTTACAAATGAGCAAACTGAGATAATGAGTTCTGAAATATTGGAACAGTAACTTTAGCTACTACTTTGAGAGCTGTTGTTAAACATGCTGAAGCCTTTCAATGAGTATAAATGGTTTATTTTTGTGCATTGATAAAGTGCATTAAATAATCAAGGATGCTAATATTTAATGATTTTCTCAAAAAGTCAAAGCAGTTAAATTAATATAGACACGCCGCCAAACAAACCCTTTGAGTTTTGTTCTGATTGTTAAGAATTAGACACTTCATTTACTTGAGTGACATGAAAATCGTGATTTTCAGCAATTTTAAGAGACCCTATGCACGTGTATTGATCCGATACATGTGTCTGTACTTGTACTCATAAAAGTGCTCATATACTACAAGACCCAATACCACACAACTGCTCTACCCCAGTAAGCAGCAGTAATGCACCATAAAATGAATGCAAGTCATGTAAAAAGAAGCCGCTGGTATGGTAGCAGGCTGAACAAACCACTTAATGGTAGCTTAGTGGTAAAGGAGGAGCTATGTCAGCAGTGTGGAGGTGTTTCCAGGTGAATAAAGGTGACAAAAGTAAGGCTGACTGCAACTTATGTCTGCAAAGTATAGGCTACATACTCGTATCAGTACTCAGTATCAATAAATACTCATACTCAGGTTGAAATAAAATCTGGTATAAGTGCATCCCTAGACCATACCCTAACTTTTGCATCTGTTCTTTATGTTCACATTTATTAAGGCTTTGGCTAAAACGGGCCCAAACATTTTCAGTAGGCACAAAAAACATTGGAATATTTTTCTTGATGTTTACAGCAGAATTCTGTGTACTCTAAAACACTTTATTCACATGCAATCAGTGCTTCTTATTCTATACATGCAACACCTTATGTAATACTTTATCATATGCACACCGATGAGTACATCAATGTCCCTCCCAAGGACACTGACGACACTTTGATGGGCTCTGGAATGAACAAATAGACGTATGATCTGAGAGGAAGAGTCCTCCATCACCTGAGCAAAGACCACCTTAATTTAGTTTATCTCAGTTAACTGAATAAAGAAGCAATTTGCCAACCAAGCTATGCATCTACACTAATGCTATAGACAACCAAATTTAGATGATCAAACCACCTTTGCCATTGTGATTCTAAAACATCGGGACATTAAGTATTGTAAGTGTCCCAACGTAATCATTCCAGCAATAAGGATAGTTTAGTCAGTAATTTAAATAAAAACAAACCAACAACCAAAAAGACAAAAATGATTTCGTGCCAAGGAGCACTCACAAGCTATTTCTGTGCTTTGCATTTTTTTTTCTAGAGGTAGATATTGATGATTTCTCATTTGATCAGCAAAATCATATTAAGATTGTTTCAGTTACAACACCTGGTTTTATGCTTACATTGCAACAGTTTATAGGTAAAAACATAGGAAATGTATTGGAAAATACTTCCTACAGACAAGTTTTCAAACCCGAGATTTAACCATGGATCACGTGACTTTATCAATGAATGAACCAACCAATGAGGACACTGGTATGAACTTGTGTATCTGCCATCTCAATCGTACCTTCAGTCTGTCGGTTGTCTCGTAGACGAGGTTGACTTTTCTTTGAAGGGCTCCTTCACTCTCAACGGTGCTGATGAGAAAACGAAGATTTTTATTTCAATGTGACTCAACTATTTTAAACATTAGGCTTGAACTTCTACCAACCCTTCTTTTAGGATGTTGTAAATTGCCTGCTTGACTTGAGCCTCGTCTCCGTTTAAGACCTCTGTGATTTGACTTGGACTCCTTGAAAGAGTTTCCTTCATAGAGAGAGACGGTAACATTTAAAACTGACAGAACAAATAAGTTAATGCCTAAAGGGAGCTTATTTATTCCCAGTAGCTGCTACTTACAGGTTTTCTTGCAATGGCTGGAGGGACGTCCTCCTTAGCAACAAACTTCTCTGGTGCCTTAAAGCTTGTCTTTGGGGCGTTGGCTGCCATCACCTTGGTAGCAGACACAGAGCTCTTTCCCAGGCTACCACTTCCTGGAGCCGATGACATTAATAAACCGGAGGAGGCAGATAAAGGAGAAGCATAAGGGTTGAGAGTGGGAGATATAGGAGGTGGGAGAGTAACTTCCGGCTCGACATCTTTTCGGGCATCGAGACTCCTGGATCTCCTTCGTTCATCGAACCTGAGTCGCTGCCTTGCTCCGGAGCGGCCTCTGGTCTGCGGGGCGCTGCCTGGCGTGCTGCTGTTGAACTTACTGATGAGTTTGTTGATTGGAGCCAAAGAGTTGGTGTCGATCGCTGGGACCGGCTCGCTATTAGGTAATGGTGGAGGTTCTGGGAAGGGCTGAGGAGAAGAGATGGTGATCTTCAGTTTCTTCCCACTGTACCTCCCCAAAGAGTTAGTGAAGCCAGAGCCGGTTTGATTAAACCCTTTGGGTCTCTCAGTATTTAATTTGACAGGTTTCAGTCCTGCTTCATTATACCCGTCCTCGTCAGTCCTAGCTTTTTGTTTCTCCGGTTCGCCGGCTGTCGTTTTGAATTTGGGTTCAGATTTCGGCCTCTCCACCGCTCGCTCCCTTGAAACTCCACCTTCCTCCTCCGCTTGTGTTCCTGCTTGACCGTCTCCTGGGGGCCTTTTGAGAGGACTCCCAAAAATGTCTCCATCCTCATCCTCTGCAGGTGGTGATATCGGGGAGCGGGAAGTATTTACAACGGTGCTGAAGGATTTTGTGAATTCAACCGTCTCTTTCTTAAGTTTGGGGACACTGTCGTAGGGTGAAGGTGGCCCTGGTGGTGGGGTGGGATTGGTCAGCTGAACGCCATATGAGTCACCTTTTTGTCCATCCTTCAGAACCACATACGGCTGTCCAGAGATTCCCTGAACCCGCACGGCCACGCCGTATTTACTGGAAGGACTTGCGCTGTTGTTTAACTTGGATTTCTCCACGTAGCCTCCGCCTGTGTCATGGAGGTCTTTGATGAAGCGGATCTGAACCCCATAATCCACTTGGGGCTTTCTGTCAGTCGAAGGCGTGCTCATGTTCGCTTCCTATTTCTCTGCAAAACAACAAAAACAGCACAAATGCAAATCAGGTGATTCGGTTCACAACCATCATGAGGATATTTATTGAACCGGGTCCAACATGCGGGTTATATTCTGATCATTTTATTTCCCTTTTTTTTCCTGTGAAAACTGCACTTTGTTCTCACAGTCACTCTGACTGGGCTAAAACATCAAATTGAGGGTTTATCTTGATAAACCGGTCATCTTCTCTTGCTGCTCTGCAGGTAAAATTCCTCCTCGACCAGAATGTTTTGTATTCATGTCATGCCAAATATGCCACTGGGGCACTAAGAACCTCTTTGTACCGGCTGAGGCCAACTTTGTCCAAAGGGTGTGGACATAACATGAGACAAAAAGGGAACCCAGTTTCAGGTTTTTTGTATTAATTTCTATCCAGACAGCAAAATAAAAGTAAAGCAATATGTAAATGTGTTGTTGACTTTTAGATAACACATTGTATAGGTTTGCAGGTGCGTCAGAGGAGCAAATGTTTCCACAACATTATTAAACTTCTGACACCCACAGCTAGTTCAACACTTCACCAACGGCGAATATGACTTTCAATATTGTGTAAAAAGGTTTTCCAGTCATCTGAAATGTCAGGTCATGAGAAGTACTCAGACTCTGATATATGAAGTGTGTGATGTCTCTGGAGAGGCTTTCTAAAATCTGAGAAAACAGTCAGCAGTGTTATCTCAGCTTGGCTGGGATATTAAAGATTTATAAAAGACACTGTATTACAAAACGGGGACACACATTTACCAGCCAAACAGTAGCAGACCAAATAATTCTGCTTTATGGTCTTATGGGAAATGCAGAACGCAGCTCTTTGGGATATGTTTATTTTATTGTGGCTGATCTTTAATGTATGTAGGTCTTTAAAAAAAAATGGTGCAGAACAAATCTGATATGTCAGCATTTTCTAGTTTTTTTTTTTTTTTTTTTAGCAGATTGGTGATGACGAGACAAATATGTAGAAAACTTGAAACCTTAAATGGAAAAATGCAAACATGGGAGTTTATTTCCAACACCAATGCTTTATATGGAAATTATGAAATGGGTACACAAAAAATACAAATCCTCAAGACATCTGATATTTTGGTTTAAATAAAACTAGCATAAAAGTGAGATATTCATTGTTTCTTTAATTTTGCTTTTGAAAAAGACTAGACCATTTACAGGGTTAATGAAAACTCACTCAGCCCCATCTGCTGCTTGTGTCCAGAATACCACGTTTGTAACTTCTGAGTCTCCGGTCCGGTGCCCTGAAGTCTCACAAAGTCACGTATCTCACGAGGGTTAGGCTAACTCAATGTGGCTAGCTGTTATGCTAGCACCAGAGTGTTTTTAGCTCATGATTCCTGATTTATTTAATCTCTCCCTGCTTGAACACAGCTGATTTATTTGAATGAGTGATGAACCGCTCCAGTAGAAAGCTATGAAGGCTGAGGAGACATTTCAACAGTTAGATTTAGGCGTTTCTGAGCAAAGACAATGCTAATGTTTTTACAACAGTGACTTAAAACGGACACTAGGGGGTGCTAAAAACAAGCAAAACTGCATAATATGCCTTTAAGACACTCAACTCTGATTATGAATCATTCAGACAAAAAAAAAAAAAAAGACCCCTAAGCGTAACGGATGAGCCAGCTGGGTCAACTCATAACAGACAATTTAGCACAGGTTCCATTTAAAATTTGATGTGTTGCCAGCAATCTGATAAAAGCATTTTATTCCCATTTCTTTAGGCAAATTTAGGAAAATTACCAAATATAATGGTTTCAAAGCCATAAAAACAGGACTTTAATAGATTCCACCCCCCTCCTTTTTTAAAATCTGACCCTTCTATACTGTTCATTGTTTTTTAGTCCTGAAACGTCTGTTTTTTTTCTCCAATTTCTTCCTTTTTAAAGCAGACACTATGGTCCAGGACAAGAAAATGAGTGAAAAAGCAGCCAAAGCCAAATAAAAATCTTCAGAAACTTTAAAGAATTGTTGATGTAAAGGTTACCAAAAAAAAAATCTCAATACTTAAATCACACAGTACAATTGTGTGCATCCTAAACAAAACTCGTCCCAATCTCATATTTGAGAGGAATTAGAATTTTAGTAGCTTCACTGAAAACTAGGAATCTTACTAATAATTTCTGGTCTTAACGTGCAGAATCTAACAGCCTAAGCGTGTCCATCTCTTTGAAATGAAACCGAGAGGGTGATTACTCCTCTTATTGTCCCGACTCTGTGGAGCATTAAACACTAAGAGCCTCCCCTCTGTCCTCCTGCTGCTGCTGCTGCTCTTCCCAGCCTCCAAACTTCAGAGTAAAACCATCCAGCCGTGGACTGTTTACTCTGAGCTGGACGGACACACACCCTTCACTAACTGGAGCACATCATACAGGAATGTGCTCATACACCTGCAGTGTGCTCATTACTGAGATTATAGGGTTGAAGCTCCTCTAATATCAGATATTGGTATTTACGCTGCAGTGTCGTTGATTTCTTTGTTCAAGATGGGACTTTCAGGAGAATTGAAATGTGACCAACGAGAACTGGTTACAGAGTAACCGGCCGAACAGTAACGAGGTTAGATTAGTGGATCAAAGTCAGACTCTGTCTTTACCAAAAACATTCTTAGGATTCCAGACGTTCTCTGTCAGAACTGCGCGTGGTTTGAATTTAATGCCGACAGATTAAGAGGAAACCAAGAGCAGGACAAGCGTCAACTGGAAAATCTGCAACGGTGGAAAAACTATCAATAGCTGCAAATAAAAGAGGGGAAGCTGATTAAATCATTTAAATACTGTAAAACCAAAAAGTTTATGAATGTAAGCAAACAAAGTAGTTGAGTTAATGAGGCTGCTGAAACTCCAAGATGTAAATGTGTTCCTTGGGTAAATACAGATTTCAAACAATGACTCGGTTGTTAATCAGAGACCAGTAGCTGTGCACAGCTCACTCGTTTGACTTTCATGCCATTTCCCTCACTCGCTACAAGGACGGGCTGAGTCAACAGAGACTGGAATGTCACCAAACCGGCCAATCAGCCGCCACTCGTCCCCCTACTCCCCAACCAACAGGCTCTTCTTCCCCCTTCTGCTCATCGTCGGAGCTTAAACTTTCTCCAGCAGCTTTTTCACACCCTTGGCTTTCACTGTGACTGTCTAAACCTGGAATTCTCTGTGCATCTAATCAAGATCCATGACAGAAGTGCAAATATTCATTAAATAATTACAATTTTAATTGATAAAAACAAATTAAGATGACTATTGATAATGAAAACAGTGATTGGTTACAGCTGATATAATACATAATTATTGGTGCAAACAAGGCTCAGTTTGCATCTTTTATTTGATATATTCTATATGCATGATGACAGTGGGAATTTATTGCTCTGCTAATAAACTGTGCAAACTGAGAACATTAAGTTGGGAACTGCAAATGAACAGTTTATCATGACAGTTAACATAAAACTATAATTTATATAGATATTATCATGGACTATATATGACATA
This sequence comes from Callopanchax toddi, assembly GCA_006937965.1. Taxonomy (NCBI): domain Eukaryota; kingdom Metazoa; phylum Chordata; class Actinopteri; order Cyprinodontiformes; family Nothobranchiidae; genus Callopanchax; species Callopanchax toddi. The sequence continues at coordinate 4,063,936 of SSNR01000012.1, forward strand.
GCCATAAACCAGGGGGGCCTCAGACGGGGAGTAATCTAATGGGGCGACATCAAAACCAGAAACCACAACAGAATCAGGAGGTTTACTCAGCTGTCATATGTTAGAAATATACTGCAACATGGGAGTTAGGGAATCACCTTTCATCACCAGTCAATTTAAAATCATTTAAATCATAAATAAATTCATATGAATATAATAAGACTGTCTGACCAAAGGGAACAGTGAAGTTTTTTTTTTTTTTTTTTTTTTTTTTTTTTTTTTAAATGGTGGATTGCCCTCTGGGTGCTTTTTCACAAAAAACACTAAAATCTATCAAAAAAGACCTGTTTTGCATAAAATTTACAATTTGTTATTCTAAATTTAAATGAACCCCTTAAACTGAGTGCATGCATTCTGTTTGTTCTCTTTGTCTCTGACATTTACAGCCAGCGTATTACCCAGCAAAAAATAAAATGTCAAGAAAATCCTATGTTGAGACAAAAAGTTTAAAGTAGCCAATTCAAGAATGTGATCCTGAACTCGACTGTATGTGCTCCATTTTTATTATTATTGTTACTGAGGATTCTGGGTGTTTTTAATGGAGTAAACTTAAAATATTAAATGTTTTATTGGTGTGGTTTTTTGGGTCTGCAGCAGCATCCACAGTGGAAGTCAAATAACTTCTTTCAGTCCTTCACAATAAGAGTCTCAAACATAAACATGTACCTCAAAACATCTGAAGTTTATAAAAATAATGTATTATCCCTCTCAGGAAAAACTCATGATGCAGTTAAAAGTAAATAAAAGTAAATAAATGATCAACAACCCTGGTGGTTTATGAAAAGTGGCAGTACATTTGTTGGGGTGGTCATTGCCCCCTCGCTTGGCCCCCTTAGTGGCGCCACTGACAACATCAGTAATTTCTCTTCTTCATATTTCAGGTTGAAGTTGTTGCTTTTTTTGAGTTAATTTATTTCCCCTGTTACGATTAGAACGCTGTGCTGTTTGGAGGACTTTTGCTGCAACGTTTCTACTTTTTCGGCCACTTGTTCTTGTTGAGATGCGTAACCATAGCAACATGTGTTCACAAGGATGTGCAAATGATATCCAAACTGCAACCCAAAATCCCAGAGGAGTTTAAGAAGAAGAGATGTGGAGGTAGAGCAGGAGCCGAGTGGAGAGAGAGGAAATTTAACGGGGAGCGTGAGACACCTTGCGAACGAGATGGACTAGAGTGCTGATGAGAACCCAGACAGAACATCATGTGTTTCACTGAGACAGGGCTGCAGGATCACATCCCAGACTTCAACCTCTCTCGGCTTTCAGAAGATACAAGCATGTTACCGTGAAATATCATCTCTGCAGCCAGTAACTCAACAACACAGCGTCTTCAGTCTGAGGCTTCTTCAGATCTGCTGCAACACAGATCATCCTTCCTGCCCATAGATTTGCCTGACTTTTTGGAAAAAAAAAAACGTTCCTCCCAGAATAAATAACATTTTTGATTTGATAATGAAGTCCTTCAATTTAAAAAACAAAAAAGTATCCAAACACCTCAAAATCAGCTTCGTGTGCATAAATTCTATGTCAGGGCTTTTTTTCTGGGACACTTCATTTATAATTTATAGCCAAAAAACAACCTGAGAGCAAGTAGAACCAAATAGGACAGGACGATTATTTCACTTTTTCTGCTACATATGTTGAACGTGAGAAATATAAATAAACATCAGCTGACTTTGTGCTGTTTTTTCATAAAATGACACCTTAATGGAGGGAATCGGAAAGATAAACTTGAGCACCTGTGTGCCTAATTGCGTCACACCCACCTATCCGGTCAGTCAGTATCGGTGCGCGTCGAAACCGCAGCTTGTTTACAGCGACCTGAGCGACGCACCTGCCTCCTCACGCATCGCATCCTATTAGGAGCGTTCACCTGCATATCCTCTTTACGCAGCGCAGACAGATCCGATTAAAAACACGCACTAAGGAGGAACACTGCGCCAACCCCCCCCCCCCCCTTCTTCCATCATTCATTATTTAAACTGATTCATTAAAAAGCCACAGGTGTTCTTTTCTGCTGATCCAAACGCGGAGGAATGCCGACGACCGGGAACGCTGCATTACTCACTTGTTTCCCCACTCACTTACTGGGCTAAAACTCAAACAGGGAGCAGCTGTTTCAGTCTTCCTGTTGGAGATGTCTGACTGCACCTGCGAGGATCCGAGTCCCGACTTGTTCCTCCTCACTCAGCGCGTCCGGAGGGTGTCGGTCCGGGAGCTCCACACATCGCTGAGCGGAGGAGATGTCATTTAATGAGCCGAGTGTGGAGATCGGGGAAAATTCCCCCCTTCAACCAGTGGAACCTGTTGCCAACACGTCGGACAGCCGAAGTCCCGCCTCTGCTGCGGTTTCATTGGCGCAGAGCCCTCTGAGGGGGGCGGAGCTTGCTGCAGGCTCCTTAAAACACAACAGAGCGCCGGTGTGACCCACTTCAGCTGTTATCAGTAGTAAAATGGGAAACACTTTGCATGGCGGTATTATCTGTACCAACACGAACCGATGCAGGTGGAGGAACATCCGGATCCTTCGCTCTGTGTTCCTTTAAGCGACGGTAAACTTTAGTCGCACTGCTTGGGGCGGTTGGCATTAAAATTGCAGTGATAGAAATTGTGTTTAAATTTTTAACTTTGTTATGACCGCCGGGACAATTAACCAGCAGCTCACCCCATTTTTGTTTCAAAATGTTTTGTTTCCAGAGATGATAAAACACATTCATCTACTGCTGCATCTACCTAAAATACAGTAAAAATAAAGCTATTATGGTAATACAATACTGTACTTTAGTTAAAAATCTACTTATTCTGCCTAAAAATGTCATAAAATTAAAAACCACATTAGAACCTAAAAATGCTCTATAATTAATAAGATTGATTTTTAGGAAATGTCCCTGTGTGTCATCAAAAATTAAGGATTTATCCCATTAAAGAAATGTTTGAGAACAGCGAACATCACAAATACAAAATGCAGTTTTCAAATGATTTAGCTGATTAAGGGCAAAACAAGCTGGAAATATGTGAAAAACGGCCCTTCTTGTTGAAACAAAGTAACTATGTTTAACCTCAATATTCAGCAAAAGGGCCTGATTACTACCAGACCTGTAGAATTTTAAAAATCACTTCAACAGAACCTGTCTGGCAACATTTAGCAGGCTAAAAGATCTCAAAAAGCAACACATCATGACCTGTTCTGAAGAAATCCAAAAACAAATGAACCCAGAACAGCCTCTAAACCACTGCAGGCCTCACTTGGTTAAAGTCATGATTCAGCAATGAAAAATGAGACGAGGGGATGTGGAGTGGTGCTTCCCACTTGCCACAAAGTATTCTAGCAATCCACAGGACTTTGGGGAAAATATTCTGAGGACTGGCAAGACAAAAGTGGAACTTTTTGGAAGGTATGTGTCCCGTTCCATCCGGAGTAAAAGTCAAACATGATGGTGATGTGATGGGCTAGGGCTGCACTGCCACTTCAAGATCTGGATGACTTCCTGTATGACGGAACCATGAATTCTGCGCTCTAACAGAAAATCCTGAAAGAGAACGTCTGACCTTTGACCTTAAAACTGCAACAACTCCACAAAGAATGAACCAAAATCCCTCTAAAGTGACAACAGAGACTCACCAGCTGTCACAAAGGCTTGACTGCAGTTACTACCAAGGGTGTTACAACTGATTAGGTTAATTTGACTAGTATTAGGTATTAACCTTAATAAATGACATTATTGGAAAACTGCATTTTGTATATGTCGAATGTGTTTGAAACTTACAAATAAAAAGCAAAAACCTGACATGTTTTCGCAGCATCATAATAAAATGCACTGCTAACAAAAATCTAAACAGAAAAACATAATTTTGCTATCCCCAAAATAAAACCCTTTATTATTTAAATCAGAAGCTTTTTAGTTAAAATAAGCCTGAGTAGAAGTCCTGACGATTGAGAAATAAATGAAAACCAAAGAGGTTTCCAACCCTCATTTTAATACAACAAATATCAAACAAATAAAATATAATGTAATAATAAAAACAAGACTTGGACAAGAGAACATAAAAACGGTATTTACTTCAGAGTTTAGTACCTTTCCCTTCCCCACCTGGTGTGGGACGCACCCGGGTCCACCAGGGGGCGCCAGATCAGAGCGAGAGCACAGCACAAATACCAGTACAAAACAAAAGAGAACGACTGAGAGCAAGAAAAGAAAGGCAACTTGGACATCGATTAAAAAAAAAATGAACAAAGGAGGAATAATAATAGTTATAAAACACCTCATACCGCAAGAGAAATGTAAAAATGGGTATTTTTTTTCTGCTCTTTAGTTATTTGGTCTACTTCAAGCTCTCCTGCAGTGCAGGAACTTGAAAATAAACATCGGACAGTTACTGCATCGGATCACATGCATCTTCCTCCACTATTTTTTTTAAGGACTATGCACATCTGATATGACATGATGCCACTACTTGCTATGCCAACACCACCCAAAAGCACTGGTTTCACAATTCATGTGTACTGCAGGTAAAAAATAATAATAAATGTCCGACTCAAATGTACTGTATAAAAACCAAAACACCATGTAAACAACCAAGACACATAAACTCAACTTATCTTTTTGTTCACTGGTTGACTCTGCGACTTGTTCACAAGTGACGGGAATTCCAGACAAACGCTGGCCGCATATTTACAACTTTTTTTTTTGTGGTGAGATTGTGAAGCGGGGATGAAATCTCAACCTCGTACTCCTTTGGATTAATCAGAGCTGGACGCAAAATTATACAATAGGTCGAGTTAAAGCATGTACGCGTGTGTGGAAGTGCACCAACTGGAAAATTTCACAATACACTTAATACTGACAGTTTTATACTGCAATACATTGATTAAAGATTTTAAATTTTCCCTCTTGCTTGCAGTAAAAGGCCAACAATGTGATAGGGCAGTGGTGGACTGAAGCATTTAGGGTAAAAAAATGAAGCGGTTAATGTATGAGAGAGCATTTCAGATAATCTAGTTTCCTTTCCATTTTAATTTCTCTAATATCTTATCAGTAAAAAGTAGAGGAATCATGATGTTTGTGGCCTGATCTGTTTGTTTTGAAGGGATCTCGTGACCAATGAGTGTGGCGAGTCAGTCGGTCAGTGCGGGAGCTGCTGTGCCAGTCAGTCGCAAACTGTTTGAGGTAGTGTGTTGGTGTCAGTGCTTTGCTGGTTGGCAGGCGGATTATCTGGAGGACTGTGAAGGTAACATTCATCATAATTTGACTCCAATCTGGGAGGAAGGGAAGAACAATAAATTGCCTAGAAGTCACCCAAAGTGCTATGTATAAGCATGAAAGTCAATGAGTGTGTCGCGTTGTGTAGTGAACAAGTAAAAGGCTGGCCAGGACAACGATGGGTGTGAAGCTGACGTGGCACACGGGTCATTCAGTTAGAGTCTCTAAGCTCCACACCTCAGTTCTGCTCCTTGTCTTCTACTCCTCAACTCTCGTTAGCTGCCACCAGCTGGCCTAATCCCTGACGCACAAACACAGCCTGAATGTCCTTGGTCTTGATGCAGAAGTCACAAGCCCAAACGGCAGCGCTTTCTCGAGTCAGCAGCCCGTAAGCTGGTTCCGTAAGGCCTGTGCAGTCACGGTGGAACCAGCGCTGGCAGGAGGCCTCGCAAAGGATGGCGTCCTGGTCGTCGTGTACCTCTGCCATGCAGAGGCCGCAAGGGAAAACCATCCCAGGACCACCGAGTTTTCCAGGACCTGAACCGGGCCCGGTTGTGGGGGCGGCGGGGCCGGGAGGCAGGGGAGACTGGGTGTTTGGTGTTGAGGTGGAGTTAGAGGGGGGGTTGGGGTTGCTGCTAGGAGTGTTGCCTCCATTGTTGTTGGTTATGCTGTTCTGACCTGAATTGGAAGCAGAATTCGACAGGGGGCCGGCAGAACCAGGAGTGTTGTTCTGTTGGTTGTAAGACGTGGAGCCAGGAACAGAGTTAGGCGGAGTTGATTGTTGTTGCTGCTGCTGCTGGTTAGAGTTGTTAGAGTTAGGGGTGTTTGTGTTGCTGGGGGGCTGCAGCTGACTGGACTGTGGGTGCTGCGGCTGACCCGATCCATTCAGGGGGCCAGTAGGAGAGGAGTTGGGGTTCGGTTGTGGTGGTGCTGATGGAGGCGGACCTGGTGTATTGGAGTTGGGCTGCTGGACATCTGGGTGGCCAGGGAAGCCTCCCCCAGGTTGTGGTGGCCCTGAGTTAGGAGGAGGGCCAGGTGTAGTGTTGTTGCTAGGGGGGCCATTGGGGTTTAGATTAAGCTGCTGCTGCGGTTGTTGCTGCTGTGGAGGTCCAGGAGGTCCCCCTCCTCCTCCACCAAAATTCTTCCCATCCTCGCTGCCTGGTCCTGGCGGACTGGGACCAGGGTAGGAGCCATCCTGTGAAGGAGGAAACTGTCCTTGAGGTGGCAAACCTGGCATACCTCCTCCAACCATGTTTCCACCAGGCCCACCACCCATACCACCCATCATGTTCATACCAGGACCCATGCCTCCACCCATGGGAGGCAAGGGCCCTCGTGGGCCTCCACCTCCTGGTAATGGAGGGCTATTGAATGGGTGCCCACCCTGTCCGTGCTGCTGTTGTGGAGGCATACCAAACCGAGGGTGGGGAGGCCCCCCTCCTCCAGGACCTCCCATACCCCCTGAAGGCAGCATAGAATTGAATCCCGGTCCAGGATGCATGGGTGGACTGAAGTTTGGGGGCATATTGAACTGAGAGGGGCCACCAGGAGGAAATCCACCACCTCCTCCTCCACCGCCACCGCCACCACCTCCAAAGCCAGGCATTCCTCCAAAGCCTAGCTGGTGGTGAGGTACAGCATTAGACGGAGGGCCAAATGGTGGCCTGCGCCCTGGTTGACCACCTCCTGGTCCCCCTGGGCTTCCCATGAAGTTCATGCCGGCACCCATTCGGCCCCCACCTCCATATCCACCTCCTCCGCCGGCACCTGGACTGGGGAGAAAAGGGGCACCGCCTGGTCCACCGGCTCCACTAGGTCTGGATGGAGGCCCAAAGTCATCGTCAAAGGGGTTGGAGGCGACCAGATGGTCCACCATGGGAGTAGGAGGAGGTGCAAACTCAGTAAGGTGGGAGAACCCTGCCGCCTAAAAGAAAGCAAAGCAAATGTTCATTATTAGAACAATAAAAATGGCTTCTGTTTCCTGTATTTTGCTCATTAAAATATGTGCATGGTAAAAATAAATTAACTTTTAAATACCTGAGTTGTGGACTTCCTCGCCTTCTTCTTCTCCGGGCTCTTCATCTGTGAAGCTGAAACGGTAAAATATAGAGGGAAGGGGTGGAAAGGGGAAGACGTGAATAACAGAGAATACTGCCTCCATGTCTCACACTATTCGTCCACCACCAACTGGGTGCAGCATCAAGTTTGGATTGGCCAATACCCCTTAGTGACAGAGTGGAGCAGCTTTAGACCTAGGGCCTCTTTTTCCAAGTCCAACAGTTGAAATGGATTCAATGATGGAACATAGACTGGCATGAGAACAAAATGCTGAACATCCAGGCGTTATCATCACCAACGTTATGAAGCCCTGAATCAAAAATGACCCAGGCAGACCAAATGACCCAGGCAAGAGGGAGAGAGGCCGCAAACAGAGGCAAGAGAGGTAAGGTCAATGAGGGAGACAGGAAAAGACTGACATGAGAACGAGAAAACGAAGTTGGAGATAACACTGATAGCAAGATAGACATGAACCCCGTTCACAGATTCACTCTGTGAGAAACAGCCACCACCGGAGACAGTCGTGAGGTTTACATATGGGGAGGCGATATAGGGATTGCTAACAGCACCAGTGCAGCCCATTGCAGCGCAGTAATGGATGATTCCGATCTGATTGGGAGATGGGTGAAATCAATTCCTACCTTTTCGCTTTCCTTGTCCCGTCAGTAGTCTCCCCGATTCGGCAGCCATTATCTAATATGACTGTCGGTGAAGTGGCAAATCACCGTTCATATGCAAGAAAAAAAAAAGTTAAAATGACGATGTCTTGAAAGCTATATGTGGACAGGTTGAATCTGCCTTCAGGTCATGTCTGCAGTGGCCCTGAGGCGCAAACCACAACAGCACTGGACAAAAAAGCACAAAGGAAGAGAAAACGACAACAAAACAGGAACTACAATTTCAGTAAACACAGTTCGAAAAGGCAAAATGTCAATGTGTTTAGTGAAATGTTTTCTGTCATTTTGTCGTTTTCTGGACTTATTAATCAATTTGTCGCATTTCCAGAAATGTACATTTTTGTGAAATTGTTGCATTTTGTCCACTGTTGCTTTGCTTCGCATCTCAGGTTCACCATATTTGTCAGCACCGCTAAAACTGTAATTGGAGCATTTGCTATCATTTTAAGAAAATTAAATTAGCTGATACTAAAATGTCGGCCCAGGTCTTCTGCAAACCCCTCTTGAGCTGCAAAACTTTTGCCACGGTGTCTGTCACACTGGGATTTGGTCACCAAATAAATGTCAGGCAAACTGAGCGGGCTAATCTTATGTAGCACAAGCTCTTGTTGCTGTAAACCAGTTTCTACTTGTTGAGCAAAACTGGTTGCTTGCTGCCTTTCCTCACACCTTACAGGACATTATGTGAAGCCAATTTATTATACAACACTTAAACAGGAACCTCATAACAGATAACCAAAATGCAGTTCTTCCTATTCAGGAACTTTTCATAATATCATTTATCCTATCCATAATCAACAATCAAGATAGCTAAATGGCATTCCTTCAAGGACGAATGATGTCATTTATTACAATTATGTGTATTGGGTTTTGAGCTCCGGTACAAGGGTTTTAAAATCTTTGTTAAAATCGAATTCAAGCACTTTAAGGGTGAGTTTTCAAGATTTTCCAGCACTTTACACTGGTTACGATTTACTGCATGCATGTTGAAAATGATTATTTCATGTCTCATAAATAAAGGTAAGTTATGGTGCTATGACATATTACAAGCACTTATAAAACTTAAAATATGAGCACTTTCAAGGAACCCTGAAGTACATCCTTCTTATTTAGAAAGGCTATCTGAAAGAGAATTCACGCCACGGCTGCACAACAGATTGTAAAAATATTGTCACTGCAAAATCAGTGTGTACAATATCAATATTGCCAAGAACTACTTGAATCATAGACTGATACACTCCATGTGACATGCATTTGCATGCAAACTAATGGGCTTTCTGTGCCCTTGATGCTCACACTCGCTTTAGGTGACTGTGGCTGAAACTCTAAACACATGCAAAGCGGCGTGAGAGGCGAGGTGTAAATTTATGATGACAGAACTCATAGAGGCGTGAGCAAAATTGTTTATCGCGGCCAGTATTGTCATTGAAATATTCAAGAATATCGTAATTGCATGTTTTCTCAAAAATTGCACAGCTGTAATTCATACTGAGAAATTTGCATGTTAGATATCCACGGTCCTGTTGTTATTAGTCATGATTTAAATTAAAAAACAGAACCCTTCCAGAAATGTCTAATATAATCCAGAATATCAGATAAATAAAACACAACCTTTAAACTACATTCTGGGTATCTATTATGACCTTGGGTGAGATGGTATTTTAGCATTCAACAAGTAAAATGAAAAGTATGACCAGTAATAACAAGGCATATATCTGAAATGCATTTTTTTCTAGTAAGAATTCTATTTTATGTATCAACAAGCATTACGGTACTCCAAAGAACGAACTTGTGGACTTTAGGAGCTGAAAGCCTAATACACATGACTGGGAATCTTGACATCGTTTGTCCAAGGAAAAATGTAATTTGAGTTATCTGGAATGCTTACTGGAGATAGGAAGGAAGCCCCTCTGGATATCTGAAATGCTCTTTTATAATAAACATAATAGATTTAAAAATATACCATGCATATCTTGTCTAGCCCATAAATGGTATAAAAGCCACTTAAACTGTTCAACAGAAATCTTGAACTTAGTTTTTAACCATTACAATCCCCATTGTAAAGACCTTCAAATGTATATTTTTGAACTAGGATTGCTGTTTGGGACATTTCATTTCATTTCTGGTTAAAAAATTGTAATTTTGATTAGGAAAAATGTTTTAGCCGGTATGTAAAAAGTAATAGAAGATAGGAGTGTGGTTATATTATATGTTACAACGGCCTGCCATAACCCATCCTTTTCTAATCGCTTACAGATGTTTGGGATAAGAACAGCTCTCTAGCGCAAACTGGTCACTACATTTGCTTACTAAACTAGCCACGTTACTCAGTGCGGCTAGCTGTTAGCAGCATTAAATTTCACCCAGCGCTTGCAACACTGGAAAATAAATCACAATTTGTAGTTTGTGCTGCTAAAATCTTATGTATAAAGATGTAGTTAATTACACACATCACATCATTTATGAAACAAAACAATCGATTAAGGTGTGAGAGCTGCTGTTTACAATGCTAACATTAGCCTGCTAGCTAAAGATAGCTAGCCATCTTGCAGACTGTCGTGGAAGCAAACTGTACCCTTTCTTTCTCCGTTGCTCGCTCTGCTGTCCTGTAAATTCAAACTCTCTGGTGTGTCATTGCCAGAAAACCCGTCCTCACACGGTGTATGCTTGCTGATCCACCATTCAACTATAATTCATTCAAAAACGCAAATTTTGTCATAATTATCATGGCCTTCAGTCGCTACCGGACAAAGAGGGATAAGCAGGAGCATTGCGCACCCTGGAAGGTTACATTTCCTCAACGGAACGGGGGTGTCGGTAGGGAAAAATACAATTTAATACATGTTTTAAAGCTATTTCTGTGGCTAAATGTATATAATACACTCTTTATGGATAACATATAAACATAAAAGCATGTATTTTAAATATTTACTACAGTTACTATCGTGTAACTTCTTATAAAAAACTAGCGTAAGCGACATCACCCCTCTAACTGGCTGATATGGAGCCGCTCTGAACGCCTTGTACTACAATAATAAGCTGCACTAAACTTCAATTAGTCTGCTATTTAAGCACACTATCATGGCATTTAGGGTTTATAAGAAAACAGCATGATAATAAAAATGTTTATATACATGTCATCTATGTTTGAATCCTTTTTGGAAACATAATTGTACGAATGGAAGTGTAAAAATCCATATGAGAGCTCATAAATGAACATTCTGATTGGGTTTATATTGATTTATTCTTACTCTTTTAGCCATTAACAAGTAAAATTCAATTCGTATACATTAGATTTAGACAATCTAAGGTGTTTGTGTTTCAGCATGCTGTCACCGCCCACCAGGTCCCTGTTAACTCCAGTTAACCCCCTCAGCCACCCCTATACACACACACTCACACACACTTTAGTCCAGACACATCCAGTGGACTTCTGTAAAACAGAGGAGCCTCTCTGGGAATGGGATCACAAATCATCAAGAAAATTGACGCCTTATTTTGGATCATCCCACTTCAGAGGTATGTTTTTATTCAAAGTGGATAAGTTTAACAAGAAAATCTGTGACTTTTTAAAGCATCCCTGACCTGTTTTGAAGTAAAATGTTTTCTTCACAGGCTCAATGTTAGAATAAAGCAACGGAAGCCTATTGTTAGAGAAACAGTGTGGTTTCTAAAGGTTCGTCCCTGGGGTTCTGGTGTATGGAGCTAAAAGGTGTCAGCCCAGGCAGAGAGGTCTACTGGTTTCCATCTGGGATAAAATGGCCAAGTGGTTCAAGGAGTTTCCCATAACTCTGAAGAATGGTACGGACAGGATCCGCTCAGCGTCAGAATCAGGCTCACAACCAAGACCCAACGATTCCAAAACCACTGGCTCCAAAGCAGGCCACCACAAAAACTCCTCTGTGGACGGAACAAGTGGAGCAGGAGGTGTTGGGTCTGGAAGAAACCGTCAGAACTCGGGCACAGAGCTGAGTAGAACCAGCGTGAGCTCCCAGAAAGATGGGAAAGTTTGGGACAGCTTGATGAAAAGACGTAAGAACTCTAAAGCAGAGCTGGTGTTAGAGGAGCAGCACCGACCCCTGAAAACCTCCCTATCTGCCAGTTCCTACATCAGCCGGATGATCAGAGTGGATAAACAGGATAAAACCCCCAACTTCATCAGTTCTACCATCACCCCTCTGGTCCCTGGAGCTGAGAAAACAGCCCAGTGCAAGACAGAAAATGTGAGTTCATTTTTACAAGCTTTAAATACAAGCTGGATCACCACTATTATATTGTTATAATAAAAATGTACTTTAGATAATCAGTTAATTGTCCTGATTTGTGCTGAATTTAGGTGTAGATGTTAGTTTATACACTATAAATACAGTTTTAAGGTGGATTTTTTTAATCTAACATCTTATTTTTGGTACTTTTCATCACATTTTTCAAGTTACATCCAGATTGCAATAAATAATTCACCCAAAAATTAGGAGAAGTGATCAAATCTATTCAGAAACCAGGATCCAGTATCCTGAAAGCTGATCTTATTGTTTAAATCCCCCTCCTCCTCCTCTTTTATCTCCATTAGTCATCCACTGTTTGCTCATCTTCACCTCAGTTACAAAGCTGCATGTGGTCAGACGCAGACTTTCTCTCCTGCATGTGATCTGTACCTCTCCCTCTCTTACTGACTTCTAGCATTATATTAAATACAATCTTTTATTTTTATTTATTTTTTTAGACAAAACTTTACCTTCCAGGAGAAACACCAGAGACATTGAAGCTCAAATCTCTTCAAGGTGATCTAAGAAAACAAAAATCTTTACAGAAAATTAGAAAAACTTGCTTTCTGATAACATGTCTCCTCATTTCTGAATATCTTTAATAAAAGTATTTTTTATTTCATTTTGCAGCATTTTTGCAGAATTTTTTTTTAATAAATGATGCAAGCTGGTGTGTCTCACATATACTTTACCTTCTAAAAACTTGCATAAATTAGACAAATGTTTCTCTTTCTAAAGACAAATAAATAAAATGCACATTTTATTTTTTCTCTAAAAGCTTTTTTCATTACCCAAGTTGCAGATTTCATGTTGTTGTTTTTTTTAAGTTTTATGTCTATTTTTAGCAGCAGAATTGATTTTCTTGTATTCCTGTGATCCAGCTGATCATTCTGGAGGATTATGCCGTTCCCTTTGACGCTCGGAGGACCAGCGGACCGAAGGATGCGGAGCGTCTCGGGGAGAACGACGGCTACATGGAGCCTTACGACGCTCAGCAGATGATAACCGGTTAGAAAATCCTCACGCCGTCAAACGTGTGTGACCTCACAGAATGTGTGTGAATGAATGGCAGCGCTTCCATTTTCAGACTCTTCAGAAGCAGAGCTCACTCCTGTATCCCCCACGGGGTTACCACGGCAACTGTATTGCACTTGGACAAAGGGTGAAGTTTCCTGTCCTCACTTCCTCTTTCCTGTCTCTGTTTCCTGGTGTGATTCTCTCTACAGGAAGTTGCCCTCTCAGCATGGACCTGTCTGATCATTAATCAAAACTTCCCAGTGTCAAAGGAAACCTGGTGTTCCCTCAGCCAATCGCTCGCTCTCTTTCATTCAATCAGCGCATTGTTTCATCTAAACGGGTTAGACAATATCCTGCGGAGAATGTGACAATGCTTTTGTTAATCTGCTCTCAGATTTAGTGAGATAATGTTCAGAGATTAGAAGCCGGAGGAGGATGTGACTGAATCAGTGTAAGAGCAGGGCGTGAAGAAGTGTCTGTTTCAGCACTTTATTTAGTATCTCAGATCACATTTTACTTAGAATTTTGATTTTCTAGTTTAAAAAACAAACAAACAAAACCAGTCCTGTCCAGGTTAAATCTGCTCCATTCTCCAGTGTTTTTGTTCTTTGAATAATCATGAAGTCATCTGTTGAGGTGACATTTGGTTGAATTTGACTTTGACAGGCTTTCTTGGGTAATTTCGCCCCCCAAAATGAATGTTTACCCAAAATTCTTTATAAAATATACCCCAAAAACAAGATGAAATTGTCTGCCGTTTGCAGGACTTATGATCATAGAATTAAAGGGAAAATAAATCTAAAAAAACCCACTTTTTAAATACATAAATGTGTGATTCCTGCACGCTTCTTTAGTCTATCACTTCTGAATTATGTTTTTTTTTGTTTTGTTTTGCTATTTAATTTAATTTCCTTGATAAATCTTTGAAATAATTGAAGAGTTTTCTAACTGGATGTTAACATTAAAGTGAAACAACAATACGGGTTTTACTGATCTGGTTTTTTATTTTCATCCTGTAGGTTTCTGAGTCACTTAGCATCCCTCAAAACAATGCATTCCCACTTTTCATGCTGGAATTATATTTAAACTATGAACATCTTATTTAAAAAAAACATTTAAACACAAGATCTTGCATGATCAGTGAGCCTCCTGAATATATCTGGCTGCTAACGCCTAAAATTATACCCCAAACGCCTGAGTTTGATCCATCTTCCTCATGATTAGCTGTGGCGGCCATCTTTAATGGGGTTGACTTCTGATGTTAATCAGCTGTGGATGTACATCTGATGGTTACTTTCTGAGAGTTTCATTAAAATCCACTTAGTGGTTCATGAGATTTTCTGCAAACAAGCAATATTCTATAAGAAAATCATCACTTTAACTAAAACAGACGAGTCAGGCTTCTTTAAGACGTTTAAAACTTTTTTTTTTTGCATTTACTTTTGCATCAGTTCACACACTAAAGAAAACATTAGTTCTTGTATTTGACATGTAGGTTATATAATGTGAAACTGGTGATTTATCAGACAAAAAGATTGCATGTAAATTATTAGTGTTTAATGAATCCATTAGAGGAGGTTACTAACTAAATCCTGGTTTCCTTCTATTCTCTGACTATCTGTGACAGCTCCAGTGTCCACAGATGCTCAAATCGGAGTCCTTCCTGTGATTTTTCTCTGCCCCAGAATTCTTTTTACTCACAGCTTCCTGCAGCTGCTGCAGGTTTAGCATCAGCTGGAGGCTTTCATCTGTCAGCAGAGATTTTAATCTTTAATTCCTTGTTTTTTCCACCTGCCAGAGATCAGACGCCGGGGATCTAAAGACCTGCTGAAGGTGTGTGCGCTGACGGATGGGAGCGAGGGAACGTCGGAGGAAGGTCGGCCGCCTGCTTTACAGATTTATGACCTTCCGTATGAGGGAGGCGGTGACAGTGAGAGGACGACGGTCACAAGGCCGGAGCTGGATCGGCGTCCTGCCACGGAGTACGAGCTGCCCTGGGAGTGGAGGAAGGAGCACATAGTCAGGACTCTGTCAGGTATTCCTTCACATCATCCGCTTGTCTTTTGGATAAAGTTTTCCTTCCTCAGCTAAGCAGGCGTTCCCTCATATGTATGTTTTATAAGCTCCAGACCAGCAGCATTCTGAACAACATCTTGCATGAAACATCAAAGGGCTGCGTTTTTATCCCAGACCTCAAAGTTAAATTCAAACTCAAGCCGCTCCCTGCTTTATTTTCCGCAGCCCAATTTGACAACCCAGTCAGAGACCAGACCCTCAGCCGACAGCATCCAGGGACCCAGACCAGGCAGAGCAGCAGAACCCAGAAGATCCTGACATCTTCTCCCACCATCAACCCTGAGAGCGAAGCCTGCTGCGTTGACCCCTCCCTGCCCCTAGAAAAACAAAGGTCTGGGATTCTTTATGCTCCAGAAGACAAGTATAAGTCTTTGCTGATCCGTATTCACGACTAAATCCACAAAATAAAACATCATTCTTATTTAAAGTGAGAATTTATCTGTATAATTTATTTCTCACTGCTGCATTAAATCTCAACTTAGAAATGTGTTATTTTTATTGTCATATACAATTCCTAATAAACGCCTTCATCTGTCAGGTGGTACCACGGCTGTGTGACCCGCCAGGAGGCAGAGTTCCAGCTGCAGTCCTGCAGAGAGGCCAGCTTCCTGGTCAGGAACAGCGAGTCGGACCACAGCAAGTACTCCATCGCCCTCAAGTGAGTTTGATCTGAAAGTGCAGGAACAACTGATTCATGCTTTGATTAATCTGATGTTTCAGTGTTTAAACAAAACCTCTCTGGACTCTAGGTGCTGTTTCCAAACATTTTATCCTCACGGATTCATTTCTGAGTCTGAAAAATATGTTTTAACAAAAATGTACAACTTGATTTTTACTATTTTTTTTACACAAAATACCCCTAGACCACAAAACATGCTGTTAAATGTAGAACATTAATATATCAGCTCCACCTCTTAACTTTGACCCTCTTCGTTGCTGCTCTTGATGAGTGAACTTTGTCCCGTTTGTGTTTCAGGACCAGTCAGGGTTGTGTTCACATCATCGTGGCCCAAACTAAAGAGAACGGCTTCACCTTGGACCAGAGCAGCTGTGTGTTTCCCAGCATCCCACAGGTGGTGCATCATTACTGCAGCCAGCGTCTGCCTTTCGTTGGAGCCGAGCACATGACACTGCTGCACCCGGTGCCTCGCGTCCACTGATTTTCAAAAATAGATTCTTTTTTGTCCCTTTTAATGCGTTCATTTTAATAATTTGATTCATGCAGAGCCTCCGACTGGCGTCTCTCTTTTCATTTTATTTAACTTTGATGTGCAGCTGATGCAAAACCTGCTGCTGCTGTTTTGCATGTGAACGATCATCAGAAACGACGCTTTGCCTCTGATTTAAATGTGACCTGATCCACCAGGATGAACGCTGGACTTAAAGCTGCAGCTGCTCTTTTTGATAGAGTTTTGTTGCAGCCATGAATTTTCTGAGGTGAACGTTTGCTGCTCTCTGTCGCCCTCTGCTGGACATTTTATTGACCTCATCTCATCAAAACAAAGACTTCTTTTACAGAGTTTTAAGTCAATTCACAAAAGCATGTAAATCTACTCATAAGTGTGGGGGAAAAGGCGTAAAATTGTAATTTAAATAGTTGTTTTAACACTGAATGTTGTTTTTTTCATTTAGTTTGACTGTGAATCAGGGATCTTTGAGCCTGCTGCTGCTTTGTGCGCTGTGAAAGGGAGTGATTCACCCCAAAGCAATGTGCTGGATGGAGTAAAGGCTCAATAACAAAAGATGACAAGAGCTGACTGGAAGTTAAACAAGCTTGAGTACAAATAGGATCAGTAACAGATAAAAAAAAAGTAATTCTCTTTTTTTTTCAAAACTATTCATCATTTAAACCCCAAAAACTAAAGAAAATGACAAATTTCATCCAGATTTTAAAGTTAATTAGGCAAACTGTACAAAGATTAGTCTTATTTCCACTAAAATTCATAATTTATTCCCAAATTATCCCATCAAAACAAACACATTACTACATTAAGGCTGATTTTTATGATTCGTTTAGCTCTGAGACCAGTTTGTTTCACTGTGCATTCAAATCTCATTTGATTGTCTGGTTTAAAACACTATTTTGAAGCAGCGAATAAAGAAATCCAACATTTTTCCTGGTCTTTGAACTCATCATAGGTCTAATAACTGATCCGAATGCTTTCATTCACAGAATCAAACTCTTAAAGTTCATCAGAATTAATTAAAACAAAACAAAAACAATATTCTGTTCACTTTAGTTCAGTTTGGATCAACAGTTTCAATCGGTGCAACTTGTATACTGATCAAAGGTTACTTTTTTTAAATTTCACATGCTCTTCTAAGGTTTTTGTCAAAACTTTCCTTTTTATTTCCTTTTTAATAACTTTTCATTCAGAGGTTGTAAAGCAGGAGATAATAAAAAGCTCCTGATTGCTGGAGATTTCCTGTGAGGTTGTTTCTGATCCTGATAGATGATAAAACGCTGAAAAAACTGCAGAATGGGGGCAATTTTGCGCCTAATAAATCAAAGATCCCAGCAGATCTTTAGTTTGTGGAGTTTATTCCTCCAGACCGCTCAAACAGGAAGGGATCTCCAAAAGTTTACAGGTCAATAGACTGAGGCCCTGATGAAGGGTTGGGTTAAACCTGAGGATCGTGTTGAGGACAAACAGTTTACGTCCCTGAACTCCAGCTACTGTAGATGAAAGGTAAATGCAGCGCTAAAAGGAGTAAAGTATCATTACACCCATGTCAAGGATGCTTAATGTGAAGGAAAAAAAAGGAGCATTTGACACCGTCCCTCTCTTCTTCCCTTCTTTTCTTACGTATCTCCTTTACTGTCCTCGCTGCTTCGCTGTTATCTGAGGCTGTCTGCTGTCTGCCATCCTCTTCTCCTTGACTCCTGGGAAGGACGGCGTTACTGCTAATTCATGTTTGATGCCAGGAGTTTGTGCTTTTAATTCATGAAGGTGAGGCATCCAAAGGTTCGGCTTCATTACTTTAAAACCACAGATGACGTTGGGTCGCCTCACGAATGTTGTGACACCATGGTTTGTGGTGTCGGGTGACTTTTACCAGCTTTAGTTTGCAGAGGTGGAGGAACGTTTTACTGTGGCAGAAACACTAAAATGTTTGTGTCTGTGACCATCACAGCTGAGCTGGTCCCTGCACAACAAAACGACTGGTTTGAATTCAGTTTTTATTTATTATAAACATGCATTTAATTCCCAAGAAGAGCCGCTAACATTCAGCCTCCTGTTCTGGTTTTCTTTGCAGCAAAGACAAAAATCTTCTGAGGATTTTTAAGCTCCGAGGACACAGAACCAAACCCAGGACAAAGACGTCCTTATCACCTGTTTTTATGAGTCACTGGTTCTGATGCTGCCGCCTCTTCTCTGCATGTCAAACGCTTAAAAGATCCTCAAGCTAAATATGGATGACCATGAACTTCTAGAGGAAGTTTATGGTCATAAACATTTACAGAAGGGATGTTTTTCATTGTAACATCTAATGTGTCTGCACTGGAAATCCATAGCAGGTGGGAATAAAGGGCGGATTCCCTCTTTTCTCTGACTCAGACACCTTCTCATCCTCTAACATCATTTCTTCACCTGTTGCTCTTTCACCCGTGACCCTCCTCTCTCTATCATTCCTCCTTTAAATCTCACCCTCTCTTCCTCCTTCTCATCTTTCGCTGTTTTACAGCAAAACTGGAAATGTCTCCGCTTTTAAATGTCCTTTTCCAGTTTGCAGCGTCAAGATTAGAAAAATGAGCAGACTTATTCCCATAAGAAGCTTTAAAACAACATGAAACCAGAAAGGATTGATCACATCACACAAGCCGTTCTGTTTAAACATCGTATTCTCATTGTAGCCTTTTATTATTATTATTATTATTTATTTAGTTATTGACGGAAAGTTGGGGGCTCAGCATCTCCACTCTGCTGAGTTTCAGACACACGGTCTCTAAATGTACCTGAGACACTCCACTGGCCTCAGAGTGACGCAGGGCTGTAATACAGTCATATGTTTTTGGTGAGTTAGTATTTATTTGGCGGGGTGCTGCTGGGGGGGTTCTGGGGCAGTTGCCCCCATCGTAGATCCGTCCCTGGGTTCAGGACCCCAGCTGATAAAATCAAATAGAAAAAAGCTATTTCCCATATAAAACATAAAAATGATGACCATCTCTGACGGATTTAGTTGTTCTGGTCTGGATGCTGTGCTGCTCGGAGGATTTTGGCCACTTGTCAAGATGCGTAACCATAGCAACGAGACGTGTTTACACGAGGGAGCAGCCAATTGACATCTCAAAAGCTCAAATGATGCCTAAACTGTGACCCAAAATCTCAGATGAGTTAAAGAGGAGGAGACGTGGATGTATGGAAGAGAGGAAGTTCAAACCTTCGCTTCCATCAGTCACAATGAGGAACGTGAGATCTCTCTTGAGCAGGATGGATTATGAGAACCCAGACAGAATATTAGAAATGAAGCATCAAGTGTTCCACTGAGACATGGCTGCAGGATTATATCCCAGAATACAACAGAGGACCGAGTTAAAGAGGACAACAGTGGATCTGGTCCTTTAGATGAATAACTGATAGACCGCCACTTCAAAACACCTCTTTAAGACCCGTCACTAGACTCTTCAAACTCCAACATTTTCATGAAGCTAACATCAAGCTATTGTTGATCTCAGTCTGTTGGAAAAGTCAGGTCAGTGACAAGAAACCAACAAGATCGCCTGAATTCTGCCGACTCTGCAGAGACAGGTGGTCCAATATCAAACTATAAGACCAAAACCTCGTTGGTTTCTTTCGGGATCCGGTCACGGTGCGACTTGCTTCAAGTAAACTTCTTTCCTGAAAAGAAACTTAAACCTTTCTCAGACACAAAATCTTAGATGAAGTAGTTCAAGCAGTCAGAACCACTGGAGGACCTTTATTTAAGAACAGAACAAGTCATTAAAAGTCATTCTTTATGGGACATCAGAACTTCCTGTCGTCTCTCATCTCTGGGATTGTGCTGCTTCCATTAACTCTCCCTGAGGACTTCCATCAAGATGGATTTCATGAACGTGAGAGAAGCTGGCCTTCTCAAATTCTACACAACACAGTGCCAGCTACACCTGGAAGCAGATTAATCATCATCTGATCTACACCTAGAGCCTACTCCGCCGTATACTTGAATGAATAATTTCATTTTGTTCTCATGAATATGAAACCAGACCCCTGTTGAATTGTTGCCCCCTCTTCATCTCGCATGGCAGCTTGACGTGATCGCCGGCCGACTCCGTCTGATGGACGTGCCGTCCTGACATCTTGGTTTCACTTGACCGGCTCCGTTGGTAACCGAAGTGTCCCTGTCGTCCTTATCAGACGTGTCAGGCTCGGTGCCAGTGACATGGCCTGGCTTTCGGTTGCTCATCTCCTCTCCTCACGCAGGCATCACCTGCCATGTGTGATCCATCCACCTGTCCGCTCAGGCTCTTGCTGCTGAGGTTGACCTCACCCGGCGGGGTCGCCTGTGTTTGCAGGATGTTACTGAGTCATTGTTTGTGCACGTGTGGGTGAAAAGGCCTTTCGACTGAGAATTAAGTAACTGCTCGGAAGCATAAGTCGGAGGATGTAGTACACATCGGCTACGAGCCAGCACGTCGTTTAGGAAATGGCAGCAAAACAATGTATTTAAAACATTTGACAAAAAGCAAAACTAGAAGAAATCTGCAGGGTGCAAATACTTTTCTTCAGCTTTTACTTTTGTTTCTCTTCAGGTCACAGCAGGGTTCATATTTGTGGCCACTGGTTTGAACTGGAAACTTGTCAGCAGGCTGCTCAAACAGTCAAACAAATTTATCAAAGGACACCTTTGGAGAGCGCAGATGGCCGAGGAATGGGAGCCTACGCCCACAGACACTGGCTGACCTGGAATCAGTTTCTCCACACTGCTGAAGGCAAAAAGAAAGCCGTTTCAGTTTCACGTCTGATTCTCTCAACTGCGCTGCTGTAAACGCCAATGAGGCAGAAGACGACGCGTTAATCTGCAGATGTGTGAGGGACAAAAAGTCTGCTCACTTTCACGGCGACTCCAGCATTCCTCTGTGATTTGAAACCCCACTTTCCAAGTTCAGGACTAGAGGACTGCATAAATTGGATCCACTCCCAGCCTTTGCTGTCCTTTATTCACACCATACGGACACAGGCATGCACAAAACCCTCGCATACATCACACCCTCCCTTTTTTTCCTCCCTCTTTTCCTCCTCTGTCTTCCTCTTTTGAAGAAGTTTTCCATGCAGATTCAAGTTAAACATCTGGGTCAGCTTACATCTTGTGGAACAAGACTTGCAGGATATTGTTGGCAGGATGTGATGTGTGAGCTGGAGCGGTTTACTCTGTGGGAATCCCCAACACAAAGACGCACACACACACACGGTGACAAGCATGCTTGCACATCAACACACACTGTTTACTGACATCCTTTCTGTTCAATACTAAATCCAGGTGCAGTGGTTCATACCAGACATTCTGATGCAGCATGAACTTAGATACAGAACTGGGAGAAAGTGCAACACTTTTTGAACGAGCTAAAACTGAAATGTAATCCTTCTCCAGAAAACTTTGGAATGTGGGATGTTTGTTCCTGTGTTGCATCATCTCCTCTTTCAACAGTGTTAGGGTTTTGTGGGCTGAGGAGTACCAAGAATTCATTTTAATCAATAAAATGTTTGGTGTCTAATTAGATCCTCATTGTGTTTATTGATTCCTTTTTTCCTGCATCAGTGTCATTTTAGCCTAAAGAAAAAAGAAGCAGCTGTTTTCATGTTAAAATAGCAAGGACTTTATTATTTGACTTCTGCATTAAAAAAGTATTTTAACTTAAATTAAAATGTCTCATTTTTTAAAGTGGCTTGTGAACAATAATTGATCGTTAATTAGCTTTGTGAACAACCTAATTTATGAGAAACAATTAGCTCTGATTAGCCAGACAATAGCTCTACGCTAATAGAAATAAGCTAACTGCTAGTTAGCAAGACCAAGTTGGATTTCAGCTTTTTTAAACAGCAGGAAATTGTTCATGTGAAATATGTTTTATAAACTTTACACTATTGCCAGTTTCACATTGTTATTCTGGCTAAAATATGATATATTCCCATCAAATGAGCCTCAGGCTACATCAATGCTACTGCTAGCTGCTTCAGAAGGCAAAGGGATTTATTATTTGGCTTCTGTGTTTTAAAAAAGCAGTTTCATTTAAACATGTAGTTTTAAAAAATTAAATCTACGATTTGTAGACGGTTAAAGAACAAGACAGAACAGAACAGAAGATAGAACAGACAAGCTAACCATAGTTAGCAGGATCAAAATGGTTTCTTTTTAACAACTCCAGTCTCAAGAATTTCATAGCTATTCTGTTGAATGTTGATTTATAAACAATTACACTAATGTTATTTTCACATCATCATTCCAGCAGAAATATTGATATTCATATCAAGAGTGCTATAGCTAGCTGCTGTTTGCGTCGCTAAATATACAGTCCTTTATAGCTAAATTGACAAATTTTAAAGGTTTTTACAATAGCATTTAGTTTTATTTTAGCATTTAATACAGCATTTAATACAGCATTTAACGCAGCATCCCAATAGAGTAATATATATACATATACATATATATATATATATATATATATATATATATATATATATATATATATATATATATATTCAAGTAAAATAAAACAAAACAGTAATTGTTGGTTAAATGTCATGTTTATTATGTTGAAGCATTGGTTATTTCTGAAAAAAGGTTACAAAATAGGTGCAAGATCTCCTATTTTTCCAACACTGAGTACATACAATAATATAATTTGAAACTATATATATATGTTCACAAATTATTTATGTGCAAGAAATGCTCACATTTGAAATTCTTCATGTCTTTCCAGGTCTTTCCTAAGGCTACCACACTATAACATGTTGCTGTGTTTGAGTTGAAATGAACCCTGTTGTGTATGTTAAGTCGCTCAGTGCAGGAACTGGATCCGGATTAGTCTTGGTATGAATAACAGAAGCAGAAGTAAAACAGTCCTCCCACTGAATTCCCCATGTTTTGTGAACCCACAAACTAACTGCTGGACATTTGTTTTTTTCCTCATTGGACTATGTAGACATTAGAAATTGCATAAGAGGGGGAAGAAAAGCCTTCAGATACACAGTTCATTCCCCTCCTTCTCTTCTTCTCTCATTTTTCCATCTTATCTTGCACATGTTCAATTCTTCCCTGCAGAGTCGTCTTTCTTGTCGTCTGTTTTGTACTCCAGGAAGAAGTCGTTGCAGGCGACTGTGAGGGCACCCATCAGAATGATGAACTCTGTGAAGTCCACCTCTCCGTCGTTGTTGGCGTCCAGATCGTTCATCACCTTCTCAACCGCTTCATTATCTTTGGAGCTCTGTTAGGGGGAGACAGGAGAGAATTTTTAGGGTTTTTTGTGTGTGTTTGTATTCAAAGCTGCACAGGCTTGTCCAAACCTGTGTGCATTTGAGAGCATACCTGCAAACTGCATTTATCTGCAAGTGCACAACCACATATTTATCTCCTGACACACTCGTCTCTTACCCCTAGGTAACTCCCCAGCTCCTCTAGTAGCAGCTCCTTCAGCTCGCCCCTGCTCAGAGTGTACTTGTCACCTTCCTTCCCAGAGTACTTGTGGAAGGTTTTTATGAGCATCTGCATGGCGCTCTCCAAGTTGGAACTGGGCTCCTTGGACATGCTGGAAAAGTGCAAGGGGGTCAAAGGTTAAAATCTTCGATAAAATGCCCGCTCCAGGCCTTGTGTTGCATGTGCGGCCACATGGCAATCAAGGTTGAAGCCACCTCAAAGATAAAGTGACAGGTTTGATTTAGAGAAAGAGATCAAAGGAAGTACAAGGAGGAAGGAGGGGTTTTGTCTCTCTCCCATTTCTAAAGCAAAGAGGCTAACGCAGAACCGAGTTTCAGGTCCTTTGCGTTCTACATTTGGATGGAAAGATGGAGGATAGCTTTGGAAAAGCTTTTTCGAACAATCTTACACACATTGTGTCCGGCATCTTGGAGCGTCTTGTGCTGGACTCGTGGAGAGACTGTGCACACACAGACACAGAGAAGTCACCGTCAATGCTGCCTGCTGTGTTATCGTGCAGAAACAGCTGATACACTTAATTGGCTGTCGCTGATCAGTTCCGTAGTATCGTTGATTTCTACGTAAAGCATCTCTCTTTTGTTTGAGTAGCGGTGTTATCAGTCAAAATCAACACTGGAAGTGAAACATAAGACTTACTTTTAGAAACTAAGGGGGGGTAGGTAACCTGAGGAGTGTGTAACAGTGTAGTTAGCTCAGATGCATTCAGCTTTATAACTCATTAAGCTTCAGAAATACAGAAAAAAAGATGCAGATCCACCAGCCCCCCCCCCGTGCATGATTTATAAACCGTTACAAAAGAAGATGCTGCTGTCAGTCAGCGGTTATTGGGTCTGTTCATGCTCCAGAGCCACGAGCAGGCCAGTGGACACCAACGCTGGAAAATCTATAGGGTCATCGGTCTCAGTGACTGGCACAATACAATAGGGAAACCAAAGAGATGCAAATTCTGTAAGTAACACAATCCTGAGTATGGTAATAAAGCCTATAATGCATCTAATAATGGAAACAAGCATGCTGTTTCCATTATTTCAGTTATTAACTAATTAACAGTTATTGTTTCAGCATGCTGAAAAATGCAAAGATTATCAGGATATGCTGGGGTATAATTTCAGTCCTTTACTGTTAAATATCAACTTTTTGCTTTATTTTTTCTGTTCCCAGATATCAAGTCCCTCCGGTCAAACGGTTTATTCTCTAGGTGTCTCT
The DNA here is from genome assembly GCA_006937965.1 of Callopanchax toddi. Taxonomy (NCBI): domain Eukaryota; kingdom Metazoa; phylum Chordata; class Actinopteri; order Cyprinodontiformes; family Nothobranchiidae; genus Callopanchax; species Callopanchax toddi. The sequence continues at coordinate 4,089,130 of SSNR01000012.1, forward strand.
CATTCTGGTTTTTATTCCAGTTTCCTTCAGAGAAAACCTTTGATCAGATGTGGAGAAAGTCCAGTAGAGTGCTGTCTCTTACCTGAGTGCTGATGGAGGGCCTTCCTTTGTCTGTAAAGAGCAGCAGAGGACAGAGCCAAGGCAGAGATGGATGAGGAGAGAGTTTACCCGTGGCTTAAATATCACCTGTTCCTCCCCCTCCTCCCCCTAAACTCCCTCACCCCTCGACCGCCTCCTCTTCCCCCCTCCCTTCGTTATCCTCCCCTCGTTACTGGTTTTTAACAGAGGCGACGCAACGAAAACGCATTTTTGTCACAGTTTTATTCTATATTAGCTGTTACATAGATCAGGCACAAATAATACATCGGATACGTGAGAAACATTTAGCACAGAGGAGATAAGCGGATGTGACAGTGGATTGAATTTACAAGCTCTTCGGTATTTTTGCAGGAAATAAACAGATGAGCGTCTGCACAGCATCCATGGGAGTGATCCCATCTTCACAAAATAAAAATCAAAGCACAGATCAACTTGTGGCATCCATTCAGAGGGTTGTTAGCTTTGATCTCAGCACTTCCTGCTGCGCTCAGTTCCAGTAAAAAAAATCTCAATGGGATGGAGTTTTCAGAACAGAGACATAACTGCAGCTACTCTTATTAAAAAAACATTAAAAAGCATAAAACAAAAAACCATTTATGACATTTTCCAGCTGATGCTCAATCCAAGTCTGCTCACATTTATTAGGAGTTTACTGGTAGTGCAAGTTCAATCATTTCAACACATCAATCATAGAAACGTAGCTTGCCCCATCCTGCTGTACCTTAACTTTACTCTCAGGACTGATGGTTCAAGGGGCTGAAGCTGTTCACAGGAAGTACCAAAACTCATCAGAAGGATTTGAATTAAACGACTAAACAGCCAGAGGGTTCAGCTTCCTCTGGATGTTTGTTAGTAAAAGCAGGAGGTGTTGAGTGGCGTAAGGGCCGAGCAGAGTGAGGGTATTTACAATGGGAGTGTCTCAGTGAGGTGAGGTGATCACATGACCCGTATTTGTCTTTGTGCTGCTGAAGGGTTTGGTGCTGTGATGGTGCAACGTTTTGGTAATGTGGCCAGAAATGTCTGCTCTCTGCTGCCGTGGAGCAGAGAAATCTGGGCGTGCGACAAAATAAAAGCCTTTTTCTTCACCGTTACCAGCTTAAATTGCATTTTACTAAACTGTAGTTGGAAAAACTGCATAAAATGAAGCAAAAAATACTTTTTTTGTTTCCAAGTGATCAAGGTTTTAAAGTTAAGGCTATAGTGGTCACAATGTTAATGATAAAAACACACGTGTGGGGGATTGGTTTCGTTTAACACGCAACAGAAAAAGGATCAGAACAACCTCAGACTGCAACATCGCCACAAATCGCCCCAAGAGCAGGACCTCTAGAGTCCAGGATTACTTTCATGCAATTGTTTGTGTCCAAGGGTGTGTTGCTTATGAAATGCCTAATCCAGTCATTTCCCAATGAGGATCCAGTTGCAGGTCAAACAGGGCGTTTAAACTGTACGAGGGCGTGTCCAACAAAAGAAAAGCCCCAACAGCTGGTGCTGAATCCAACAAACTATTAGAACTTATTATACAGAACGAAGAGGTCAGGTTTCTATGAAAGATCCCTCCTGAATAATCTGTAAAATAACTATAAAGACTTGTTTTTATTAATGGGGGGGTCAGGTTTCACGGACACCTTCGCTCTGCTCTTCCAGTCCTGAACTCACCTGATCAGGACTATTTTAGGCTCCCTGTTTTGACCTTAATGATCCTGTAAGGTGTGGATTCCATCCCCGTGTCTTAATTATTTAGCTAGAGGTCACACCTGACGTTCCAGTTCTTAATCCAACGCAGAGTGAGAGTAAACAGATATAAAGACTCCAGAAAACAAACTCTAAAAAAACAAGAAGAATCGCATTTCCTGCAAAAATGTAGTGAATGCGGAACACTAAAAACTAAATTAATCCTGTATTAACAAAAGAAATGCTGCAAGATATTTTAAAAAAAAGCTGAATTATTTGGTTTTGGTTCAATGTCTCGTATTTTTTCCATTAAAGGCACACTATGTAACTTTTTCATATCTTTCCTTGAGCCAGTCTGTGCTAATTTGACCCTTTAAATGGTTAATGAAAACTCACTCAGCCCATCTGCTGCTTGTGTCCAGAATACCAAGTTTGCAACTTCCGAGTCTCCAGTCCGGTGCCCTGAAGTCTCACAAAGTCACGTATCTCATGAGGGTTAGGCTAACCTAATGTGGCTAGCTGTTATGCTAGCGCCGGAGTGTTTTTAGCTCACGATTCCTGATTTTTTAAAATCTCTCCCTCCTTCAACACAGCTGAGTTCTTTGAATGAGAGATGAAAGCAATGAAGGCTGAGGAGGCATTGTTTCTAAGTAAAGATAATGCTAACGATTTTACAACAGTGACTTAAAACGGTCACCAGGGGGTGCTAAAAACAAGCCAAAACTGCATAGTGTGCCTTTAAGTAAAAGCAGGTGGATTTTGTAGTGTTTGAATCAGTCTGTTCATTTAAAAAAATACATGAAATAAAGATATGTACTTAAAAAAGTATAAAATTATCAAAAGTTATGGTTGTAATGTCCCGTAAGATGTGAGCATTTTAACATTTGAATGATTAAAACCAGGCAAAAAAAATGGCAAAGTTTTAAAATAAACAGATTTCTCGTCGTTTATTGTGCTAGATTTGAAGAGCACCCAATAGATTTCCACTACCGTTTCTCCGTTAACGTGCTTGTAGGTGTTCAATGAATTTAAGAGCGGTTTAATTTTGGCTCGTAAGCTGCCAACAACGTGAAGTCCTTCCTTTCAGAAATCAGACGGATGAAGCAGAGCGCGCTGGGGACAGCGTGAGACGCTTCTCGTCTGTAATGGTGGGTTAAGATACTTCAGTCAAGTTTGCATGGACCTCCTGGTTTGCAGGGAAGCTTTCACAGCACATTATAGTGAACCACTGCATGCTATCATAGTAAATGATCATAATGAGGTAAATAGTGGGATGCACATGCTGTACATATTAACATAGTGGTAAGTGGCAGCACAGAGCTACTGTCATGTACATATTTATATAGAAGGAATAGTGTTTTTTTTATTATAACTGATTGTAGTGTTAAAACTTTAAACATATATTTGTATTTTAACATATATAAAAATAGTGGCTTTCCAACTTATTTTGGCGTTATTCCTGTGTATTTTCTTTATGAAGGATTGGATTGTCCCCTATGACGTCGCCTCCTCTGTTTTCTTCCCCGCTTCCTCCTCAGCAGCAGGAGACTTCTCTGCAGCTTCCTCCACCTTTACCGTTTCCTCCACCTTCTCTGGTTTTTTCACCTCTGCCGCTGCAGCCACCTCAGCCGTCACCGCTGCTCCTTCCTTCGCCGCCTCCGGCTTCGTCTCGCCCTCCGCCTTAGCCGGGACCTTCACCTCCACCTTAACATCTGCTTTCGCCTCTTCTTTTGGTTCCTCTTTAGCCTCCGGCTTCGTTTCTCCCTTCACCTCTGCGTTTACCTTGGGCTGCTCCTCTGTGTTGTTGGGGGCGCTCTGCGCGACCTGTGCAGACGCCGCGTTCTGTTCGGGCTCCTCGTTGGCGAGGTTACGCTGCTCGCTGAGCGAGACCGCCAGGTAGCCAACGAGCTTCATGTACTCCTCAAAGCCAACCCTGCCGTCGTTGTTGGCATCTAGTCCCTGGCTCATGTCTTTGACTGCCTCCTTGCTGTCTGCATCCTGGGAAGAAGGTAACAACACAAAGATGATGGGACTTCACCCCAGCGCCATCTGATTAAACCACCGCTCATCATCAAAGAATCTGGATGTACAGAGGACTGCTCTTTTCTTTAGACGTTGCTTCCAAGCAGACAGACGTTCTTTTAATCTTTTTAAATAGTCCGATCAGTAATTCTTTAGGCTTTCTGAAGGCCTTTTCATGTCAGTCTTTGAACTTTTGATGCTTTTTTAACCCATTTTCAGCTCATTGTGCAGTTTAAGCCTTAACATGTCAGGAAGGTAAACAAGTGGAGGACAAAAGAAGAAGCTTCAGGCCTAAAAACTAGATCTACAGTAAATGAACAGTATCTGAAAGTCAAGTTTAAAATAAAAAAAGGGGAGAAATCATCAAAAGACACTAAATACATCTAAAGAAAGCCATTTTGAAATGTGTTTCTATGTAAAATTGATCAATAATTGCTGGTTGTGGACAGTTTACTGAACAGTTTCACTTCTAAGAACCTGGTTTATGTTCCATTGGACTGATAGGCTAACAGCTAGTCTTAACACAGGTTGAATCTTCTACATTTCTCAGCAGTTCATCAGGACGTCGTTTAAAAACCCTTTACACCACCGTCTCTTTTACATGACACGACTATTGTGGCAAAACACAGAGACATTTCATCTGGACGTGACCTAAATACGTGCTACATTTAGCACCTGGAGAACGTCTGTGTGACTAATCAGCCTAAATCTGAAGAAAACTCCTGGTAGACCTTCATAAAAACACTTTTAAAATGTGATCAAGAACATTTTAAAGGACAAAAAGAAGGTTTGGCTGCTTGGAGGCAGAATATGAAGTCATGAGAGACTTATGCAAAGTAAGGTGAGGTGGTTACACAATTAAATGTTTATAGAGGATTAATAAAGCTTCTAACCGAGAGGATGTTGCCGAGCTGGGTCTTGACGAGGTTCTGGAAATCTTTCTGTCCTAGATTCTCTTTTCCTTTGGACGACTTAACGAAGACCTTCACCACCGTCTGAATGGCAGCTTCCATGACTCCCCTCTCTGGGAGGAAAGGAGAAGCCACAACAGGGGGAGGAGGAACAGGGATTAGATGTATGGATCCATCTGATTTAACACATTTTGAGATTAACAGGTGTGGAGGCGATGGAAACCGAGGATCTCCTGGCGTCAGCGCCAGGCTTTACGTTTCAGGCCGACTCCGGCGCTGCCATGAGGGAAGGACGGTGACGTTAGGTAGGTGGAAAGGGTGAGCGGCAGTCAGACTGAGAGACGAGCCGCGATGCACAATGGAAGTTCTGATCTTTGATAGGTCATCTGATCTGCTGCAGCTACCGAGGGGTCTGGGATTCAGATTACCTGAGGGATTACCTAGTCCCCGTCTGCACTTCTCTCCTCGTCTTGTCTCACTTTTGCAATCTTGCCAAATCCACTCCTCCTTCCTTTACCTGCTTCTGTCATTCTGGCACACCCCCTCCCCCTCCCTGTCAAGCCTTCACACTGTTGTACAAACACACACACACACACACACACACACACACACACACACACACACACACACACACACACACACACACACACACACACACACACACACACACACACACACACACACACACACACACACACACACACACACACACACACACACACACACACACACACACACACACACCAAACGTAGTAATTAGACCTCAGCGGTTTGCTCCTGCACCGTAAAACCTTCACAAATATTTGTCTACCCGACTTCGACAGCGAGTTTAAGACTCGTCTGAGGCTCAGATAAACGACAGCAAACTGTAACCAGGCGGTAAGTGACACGTTTGCAGGAATTCCATTCATTGCTGCCTGTGGAGATCACTTAGACAGGAATTTACAGGCTAAACTTTTGGAGCTTTTCGCCCCAAAGTCGAAGGCTCGTCGCCGTCGGTCGGACTCAGTATTCAAATTCAAACTGTTGAGTCTGTGTTTGAAGGAGCTCGCTCCAGAGGGCATCTAAACACCGAACCCTTCACCTCAAGCATACAATATATATGGCTACTGGGGCCTGTTAGGGTCATTATACATATAGGATGACAGCATTAAACTCTAACATTTCACTCGAGCTCTTTTCAGGTCATTCAGGTGACCTGTAGCCTCACATGAGGCTTGGACTTCTTTGTGATATTGAGTCATTTTGTTTATTTTATACAACTCATTTCCAGCTGATTGCTGTGAAAGGTTTCCTAACAAGTCCTAATGAGCTTTGTTGGAAGTTTAGGGGACTTCTTCCTGCCTGCATGTGACACACCCTTTACAGCCTGAGTACACAAGGGCCCTAACGGCTCTAAACACACACACACACACACTCTTACTGCTGTGCATTCATTCATTAATAAACACACACGTGCTTCTAATTTACACAAATTAATTCAAGACTTCATCTCCACCTAATGCTCCTTATTAGCCCCTCTAAAAACAACAAAAACAAACTCAAAATCATTAAAAAACAAGTCACGGTCTCCCGTTTCCCCCTCCGGAGCCCAAAAACGGGATCACGTTTCCAAAACGGGTGAATGTGATCCAGTAACGACAATACTAGCTCTAGTGTGGCATCAAATATTAACAGAGGAACAAGTCAGGCTATAAAGTGAGGAGCTGACTCTCCAGCAGCTCATCTGTTATGGTTTAAAAGATCTGAACCGAGAAACGCGCGCGCCACGCTCCTCTAGAACCCCACCGGAAGCGATCAGAACCCGAAACGCGTCCGTACAGAAATTATTATGGTTTAGTCGAGTCCGTTTGTTGCAGGCCTCTTAAAAAAAAAAAAAAAAAAAAAGCAGAATGTGCGCAAAAATGCGCTTTTACGCACGAGCCAGAATGGAATCGCGGTCCACAGAAATCTGTGAACGGACACGAAAACAGCACCTTTTAAGTGATTATTATGAGAAAAGTGCAACAAGAACAAGATCCCCTCTACAAAGCTGAACTGCTGTCAGGCTGCTAAGAGAGTTGATCGAAACGTGGCAAAAAAACAAAAAACAAACAAAAAAAAACTTTTAACCAGCCGCTTCAACGAGAAGAAACTAAATAAAGCAGACTCACCGTTTACCGTCTGCGGGACTGGAGATGTGAATAAAATGTGCGCAAATTCGGTCCTCTCCGCCTTTCTACGCTGCTCTGCGCCCTGCGGACTTGCCAAACTCGAACTGCGGAGAATCTCTTCCGTGATTTAGGCTTTTTTTTTTTTTTCCTCTGTCCTTAAAACTTTTCCCCCCTCACAAGTCAAAGGGCGTGTACCTGGAAGAGTGGGAGGAAGAGCTCTGGAAGAGTTGCGTCAAAACGGGACACAAGTTGCTCCAGATGACCAGAGCTGGGTGTTTTCCTTTGTTTTTGTGTGACTTTCTGCTTTTGGATGAAGGGCCAGCTGCTTCACGTCAGGAGTGATTTGCTAAGTTTCACGCCCGCTCGGTCAGAGCTGGAGACCTGGGCTGGATGACGTCATCTGAACCAGAGCAGAGGCGGTTTGAGTTCACTCATTAAATAAAGAGTTGGGTGGAAAAAAGATCCTAAAATGACTTATTTGATTAAAATAACAATATTTGGGTTTGACTAAAACATATTTTAGGGCCGTTTTAAATGTGTTTCTGTAAAAGTGATAAATAAATATCTTACCTGTTCAGGAATGGCCTCAGTTTGGAAAAATAGAGTCGACGTGTTTCAGGACTGATATGCTAACGGCTAGTTTGAGTAAACCTTTTTAAAACAGCTCCAGTCTCCAACCTTAAATTAAATTAAAGACGTCAAGAAAAAAATAAAGGTATAATATTATGTAAATCAACAGCAATATAAAAATATCAGGTAATAATAATGAAAAATAATAATGTTTGACTTTTGATTTAAGCATCAATATTGTTTTTTAGTTTAGACATTTTTAATAGTTTTTTCCAGTAAATAAATCTCTCTGCTCTAAGTGGTTAAGCTGCCAGTTAAAGGGTTATTATGTCATATTTTAAATGTATTTTTTAAATCTTTACATCAGTGGTAGTCAACTAAATATGCCAAAGGTCCAGATCAGCATACGTGACCTGGTCCTCGGTCTTGAGGGGTGCCACAGCATCTCTTCCTGGAGCTGTGAGGGAGGGGCCGTGACATAGGGGTTGTGTTTATCAAGGAGCTACCGCGAGTTACCCGACCATGCCCCCTACCCCTGGACCGAGTTCTGAGCCATGCATAGTGCAGTCCGTTCAGGGGGAGGGGGCGTGCCGAGTGCCGAGCGAGCAGCCAACCCACGGTAGCGCTCGTGCACCTCTCTGGACACGCCCCCTCCCCCTGGACCAAGAACCAGGTCCTGGGTTTGCTGCGTGGTCCAGACAGAACCAACTCTGTGTCCAAATCCGGACCGCAGTTTTCCTGTTAGTGACCTCTGCTTTACATTATCATCTATTTTGTATAACACAGGTGTGTAGGCCTACAAAAGTTAGAAAGAAAAGTTTGTAAAGGGCAACAGAATTCCACGTTTAATGTGAAACTGATTTAAGGGTTCATAAAATAGTGTTTGCATGAACTGCTGTGAAGTTCAGGACACTGGAGCTGTTTTAGGGTGACAGAAACACACTTTGGTGTTGGCTGTGCTTCAACTATCCCTTAGCATATCAATCCCAATAGGCATACGCTCTATTTTTCTGAACATACTTCATCAATAAGCTGTGTACAATCAGTAAGATGGGTACTATTCATAAGTTTTACCCAGAAACTCTAAAAACGATTGCACACATTTACCTAAAAGTCAATGCACGCCCTTGTACGTGACCAAAACCCACCTGTGCTTTTATTTTGGCTGTAAAATGTGCAAATACTTCAAGAATTTGAGATAATATTCCAGGTTTTGTTCTTGCTGGATTCTTTTATAATCTTGTAGTAAATTCTTCCCACAGATCGTATCTCCCTGCTGGTGTTTGAAACACCAGCATCCACACGCTTATCTGGAAAAGCTCTCAAACTTCCACCCAACTCACTCGCCCATCCCACTCCGCCCCCACCTCGCCAGGTGAATTTGGATGCAAAGGTCACATTTCCTTATCAGTTTGGAGTATCTGCATTCATGCAGTCAGGTTAGCAAATTGTTGCAAATTAAACCAGAAAAGCTCACATACCTGTCTAGACGTTACAGGTAACAGACACGATAGCGCGGATCTGGACCATTACACAGTCTGCTGAGGCCTCACTGATGGACAGTAAAGACCAAGCTTATGCAGCATCCCTAATGCTTGGATAGGCCACTTTGTACAGGCATTATAAAGCCTCATGGAACAAGATATGGGCTGGATGGAAAGGTAGAAGTAATCCATATAGGATTACAAGCTCTTAAATCAAGGCTTTAACACACTTCTCCTACAGGATGTCATATAACGTGGTGAATGAATGACAAGAGAGCGAGAGTTTGAAACAAAAGAGCTTTTAATTCAGAGTTCCTCTCATTCTGCAAATGGTTAACTCAGCTGCAGCGATAAAACAATTCAGACGCTCTTCAGGTTTACGGCCTAAATAAACCCATCTGATTGCAGAGCCAGCTGGAAATCTCTACTGACTGAAGCCTCCCTGTTTGCTCGCCAGCTTTCCGATCAGCTGCCAGAACTCGGAGAAAGTCAGCTCCCCGTCGTTGTTCTCGTCTATGGAGCTCATGAGCTGGTCGATGGCGCCGGGGTCGCTGGAGTTCTGTCACAGATCAAAGACGGATCAATGCTGCGATAGACTGTTGTGACACCAGATGACTGAGAGGTCATAAATATATACAGTCACATCTCAGTCATCAATAATTAAACCCTTCACAAGCAGCTTATTAACATTTGACCTGTATTTGCTGATAAATGAAACTTAAACACTTGAATTAACCTTAAACGATCTTTACCTTTACGGGCTGTTTTATGAATTATCCCATTATGAATTTATTAACCAATACTGATAACGCAGTGGTTAAAAATTTGAATTGTTTTTTATAAAATATAATGTCATGAAGTGATAAATGTATGGAAATCAAAAAGTACCTCATGCGGTGTGATGATATGTGAAATGATTTCATAATGGGATAAAAATATCTGCACGAATACATATTTTTTCTCTGTAATTTTCTTCTATATTTATGATTGTTGATGGTATACTTCCATATAAGCCCCTCCCACCTACTGACCATATATGGAGTGACATTATGTGCATCCTTTAATTTAATGAAAATATATAAGAGGTTCCAAACATCTCAGTACTGGATAATAAACACATTTCTTTTGTTTCTTTACTTTGCTCAACAGTTTTGCACATTTTATTAAAAAAAAATCTTGATAAAATGTGCATTAAATTCAACAGAAATCAAAATTATTAAAATTAAAAAATTCTAAAAAATGCAAAGATGTTTGAATATAAAGAATAACTTAATTACCCAACATTAATAGGACTTTAAAATTAATATAATTACATTGTTATGGCCTAAATAAATAAAATTATAAAGTAAATAAAGTTGTGACGTGCAAAACTTCTAAACACGTGGTTGATTATTTGAACTGCTGTCTCATTTTGACCTGGACACTTTTGCAAAAACAGTTTAAATAATAAGGATATACGAAATATGAAACAGAAGAAGCCAAACCTTGACTAGGTTGGGGAGCTGAGAGGTCACCAGCGTTTGGAATTCGTCTTTGCTCAGCGTGTTGGAGGACCCATCATTCCCAGCGAACACCTTGAACTGGGCGACGATGGTGCTGATGGCAGCTTCCATGATGACCGGTGCTGTAAATATGCAGTAAAAACAACACGACTCACTAATCCTGAACGCACACACGCTCATAAAGCAGAAAGCTTACCTCTCTGTGTGCGTTTGGGATGAAGCGCGGTGCCTTCAACGAGCCTTGAATCCCTCAGCTCTGACCATCGCCTCTCTAAATATACGACCCTCGTCTCCATCACTGGTGCACACATCAGCGGAAAACCCTCAACCTGCCCTCATCGCTGTCTGCTTTCCATCAAAAAAACTGCACACACACAAACCAGAGAACTGTCACCGATGACCTACCAAGGACATACGTGTCCTGATGATTGCACAAAAAAACAAAACAAAACAATGTTCCAGCGCGTGAGCAGAGCGAGGGGGTTTATTGACATCACCAGGCGAGTCTAATCAAGTCACAGAATCCTGCATTTCTAAGCAGTAATTCGTTTATACAAAACATGACTCAAATGATGGTATTCAGGACAAACACACACTCTACTGTGTAGATTCCTCCAGCTGCATGTTGTGTGTGTGGAGCTAAACCACAATGATGGATGATGCCTGTTTTGTAATTACAGATCTGACTTTACTAGAATTATACTGTCTCTGCAGAGATGCTTCAACTCTTGCAGAATGTAAAGAATGACGAGCTCTTTCTTGGGTTTTGTAATCACCGACTTGTTGTCGCTCATCGCCGTGTCGAGTCAGTGAGCTGTTAGGTATGTTTGTGTTCGCACTGTGGAATTCTTTTAGGGTGTAAAATATTTCAGCTTTGTATCACAAGTGCGATAAGATGCCTCTCATGCCATCGTTTCCACTTCCTGTCAGGGTGTGAGTCAGTAATCCATGAGACAGTCCTGTATGGTGTTTTTTCAGTAGAGGTGAGCTTTTTCTTTCTTTGCAAAATTGTTATAAAATTAAAGGCTTAACGTTTTGGTCAAATCTTGAACATAATGTCATCTCACCTAATATTAAAAGATGTCACCTGACACATTGGAGGAATGTTAGGAACGACTCTCACCTACAAACACATCAGATTTTAGCTTAAGACCTTTAAATCTTTGGCTATAAATTCAAAATGAATCAGTTATTATTTTCTGAAATGTTCTTGATTGTGAGTATTTTGGTTATTAGTGATTGATCTGGTTTATGTTACATCATCCTCCTAGCTCAGCCAGGATGGAACATAATTGGGGGCTCGTCCGGGATATTTATCCTCATTGACCCTGTGGTGGAGATTGGCTGTGGTGGCTAGGGCTGGGTACCGAAACACAGCACTTCTTTAGTACTGACTGAAAGCATTCGGTAGGTACCGGTACTGAAAAAACTTTTACAATAAAATGTCCCCGTAAATGAGCCGCTCCATTTCTCCACCTCTGCTTCGCTCCACGTTACACGAGACACAGAGGAGCAGAGCTTACACACACACACACACACACACACACACACACACACACACACACACACACACACACACACACACACACACACACACACACAGCAGCCCCTCCTCTCCCTTTCAAGACAGATCTCCTACAAGCGTAGCGATTTCCGGGTTACAATTTCAGAAAAAAATCAAACGTTTGGCTGCATTTTGGTCGGGAACAAAGCAAAATGCAAGATATGCAATAAGATGTGTGCGCCGCGAAAAACAGGAACACCAGCAATTAGTCAAAGCAACTCATCGCACATGGAATTAACTTGCAGCTGCAGCGCCGTGTACAGTCCGACTGAAAAAGGAGACCCCGAGCTTCCAGCCTCTGCTGCATCAGGTGGTGTATGAGGAGACAGTGACATAACAAAAAGTTCCCAAGGTAAGCAATAAATACGGGTAATAATAATAAATGCATAAATATGCCATAAATCCATGTTTTTTTTAATTAAAAAAACTTTTGGCACTTTATTTTCTCTCAGAATTATACATATAGGTACCAAAAAAGTATAATTAAGGTGCCAGTATTGAAAACCAGGTATCGTTATAGTAGTAGTATCAAATTTTTTTTAAAGGTACCCAGCCCTAGTGGCGGCCATCTTGAATTAGGTTAATGCCAAACATTAATCAGTTGTAGACTTTCACTCAACCAAATTTAAAAATGACAACATTTACATTCTTAATGGTGAAAAATTTATTGAACTCAACTTTTTTTTCCCATAAAAACAGGATACAGGTGATGCTGTGAAAATGAAATATTGTCAATTAATGTCACATCTGAGCCAGCTCCTTTATCATTGAACACAGAGCCCTAAGGTTGTCCCGCAAAGACAGAAATACTTCCATAAATCAATTAAACTTCCACTTTAATTTGTGTGTCGAGGTTGATTTCCTTCAAACCCCTTTGGTCAAGAAAAAAAAAAAAAGTCTTTGCTGCCACAAATGGCAGAAAACAAACAACATTCATTCTCTGCTCTATAAACAGCAGGAACAATGAAAGTAGTGTAAACTTCTCTAGACCTCCCGTCCAATCAAAGGTATTAATTTATAATAAAAGGCACATAAGCAGCAGCTGAAGTTTCTGAAAAGCAAAACAGAAGTTTTAACATTCAGCTTGAAACAGCCTGGGACCAAATCTGTGGCTCCTTCCATTAAAACGGAGAAACAATACAGAACAGTTGCAGTGTGGTGACAGAATAAATACTCTCTGAAGAACAAACCTGCTCTATTACATCCAGGTAAAGATGGAAACACGAAAAGAAATGTAGATTTTGTCTCCTTTAAAAACGTAACACAGGAGGACTTTTTTAAAAACTTTGTGCTGTTTTACTTTACTCTGTTTTATTTAAAAAATAAAACATCTTTCTCCTTTTTAGAAAAACTAAACTCAAAAATCTACATCTAAATCACTCGCATGCAAGGAGCTCCATATTAGTGAACAAAACAAAGAAAACGTTCTGGGCAGCAAACCTCATTTTGGAGAATCAACGAAATGCAAATCTTTGGGAACTACTACTAAAACCTTTATGCTTTTACCCAGAATGCGTTGGGATTCAAAAGCTTGGTGGATGCAAATGTTTAGGGAAAGTGCTAAAGTGTTTTAGCTGTTTATGGGTTTTTTAGGCAGGATTGACATTAAACAAACAGTCTGAGGCCATCAGAGGTGAGTCGGGTTCAGACGTTGTTCAGCTCTTGAACAGTTCGCCGTTTGTTTATTTAAAAAGGAAATGAAAACCCTGCTAACTGAGAAACCGGTCTGACCAGATCTGATTATGATCACTAACAGGAGCTCCTCCTCCTCCTCCACTGGACAATCTATCGGATTAAAGATTAGATTTGTAGGAAAAATACGCAACAGAATGCTCCATTTTCTACATATAACTGTATAGAGTGGTTCACATATTGTTGATTTGCAAGAATATCTAAATAAATTCTTCCTCAAACTGTTTTTTTCTGTTGAATTTTACAGACTGTAACATGCAGCGTTTACGGCACTAAACAGAAAAAGGAAAATTCACACGGCACATTACTGAGGGGCTGAACTTCAGGAGGCATGACCAGACAGAGGTAGGTAACAACAACTAAGCCCAAAATGACAAATCTAGCTTATAATTAGAGACTTCAAGGGACACATTTAAGAGTGACAAACCACTCTGTACCAAAAGCTTCTACAATTACAGCTGTGAAGAGGAGAAGGTGGGTCAGAAATGTCCTAGAAAACCACCGTGTGCTGCGTCTCCCGCTTGGCTTTTACAGCTTTCAACACTTTGTCTGTTCCTAAGCTGAGGCTGCGAACTTCCACAGGGCCTCCCGCTCAAACTCCTCCATCTCCTCCTCCAGAGAGTCCTCCTTACCTCCCCCCTCCAACACATCCACCATGTCTTCCAGAATGTCCGCCACGTCCTCGGCGAAGTCCCCGAAGCGAACCCTGTCGTGAATAAACACGCCGTCCTCGAAGAAGTCCGCAGTCAGCTTCCGGATCTTGTCCTTGCTCTCGTTGGAAGAGCCCTCGAGTTTGCTCAGGTAGCCCTCCAGCAGCAGCTCGAACTCGGACAGCTCCACCGGATAGAGCCCCTCTCTGGCGGCGCAGTCCTCCACGGAGGTGCAGCCCAGCTGGGGGCGCACGTTACGATGGAGCTTCTGTTCCTGGTCTCTCCAGAAGTCGTGGTGCTGATGAGGCTGGCGATGCTGATGCTGATGATGGGATTGAGGGCTTTTCCCCGGCTGGCTGTGCCACGGTTTCTCCTTCCTCCTTTCCTCGCGGTCCACCCTGCGCTCACCCTTCTTCCTCTCCCACTCATCCTGGTGTTTCCTCCAGGCTTCTTTGTGAGAGTTTTCCTTCTGAGGCTTCCACTCCTTCTCCCGTTTCTCCTCTTTGTGCTTTTCCTCTTTCTTCTCCTCCTTCTTCCACTGTTCTCGTTCCTTATGTTTGCCTTTGTTTCCTTTCCATTTGGACCCCTGTGGCTTGGTCTTCTCCCACCTCTCGACTTGTTCAGAGAGCTTCTTCTGGATGCCCTCCAATCTTTCCCAAACTCGTTTCCCATCGCCTCCATCTTTGTTCATCCCCTCCAGTCTTTTCCTGCTCTCCTCTAGAAGAACTTTTTGTCGTTTAAGTTCTTTCTTCAGGTTTCCTTCCACATGCGTTTCCTTCTTCCTCTCGGATCCAGCTGCTTGATGAAAACCCCGAGCATCTCTGTCCTCAGGTGGAGAAGATGAGCTGGAAGCAGGTGGGAGTATTTCTTCATTAGCTGTGGAAAAAAACACATTTTCTTTTAATAATTCAATAAATTATATCTGAAAACAACAAGTATCTCATATCATCATCATGTTTTTTGGACATCGTACTTGTGATTTTGCTGAGTTCAGTCACTCGAACCCTCAGACTCTCCAGCTCTTTCTTCAGCTCAGGCAGGATCGACAGCTCCTCCTTTAGCTGTAAGTTTTCCTTTTCCAAATCGGCTTTACCCTTTTCATCTCCACTCACTGCCACAGCCTCCATCTGAGAGTCGATTTCTTCCTTTTTAGTCTGAGAGATCAAACAAAAAGTAGACAAATATAGATGTCTGAGATTGAATTTTGTTTGCTGATCTTAAACATTTAAATGTGACCAAAAAGATAAAAACAATCTGTAAGGGGCACATACTTTCCCACAGCACTGTGTTTGGTGCTTCATTTAGATAATACACATTAAGATGTCTGAATACTGACCTGGAGTTGAGCCTCTAGCTGGGTGATTTGTTGGTTTTCCTGTGTCAGTTTATCCAATAACTCTTTCATATCCTGTGGATCGCCACTAAGCCCGTCCTGGATCTGAAATCAGCATAATGTGAACGGAATACATATTTTTAAAACATGTTCTCTTTTTTTAAAGTTTATCTTTAAAACTTTAAGCCGAACGTTTGTCTTGAATAGTTCTGCAGAGACGCTGAGAGAGAAGACGGAGAGGAAACAGACCTGGTTTTGTTCTCCGTCCGTCAGTTCAGAGGTGTCAAAGTCACCTGTCAGACAAGAAAACATCACCTCTACATGAGTCTGATGAGAGCTGCTTACGGACATATCTGCCAAAACGTCTCAGAGTCGCATGAGATTACCACTTCACTCTATTATTTGCTGGTATTTTTAAATTTCCTGTGTTTTTTTGTTTTTCCTATTTCATCTCAAGCAGCACCCTCGGAGATGAAAAGCGTCATTCCTCAAGTCAGAATGCACGCTATTTGCGTTTTTTTTTTGCTGCCGTCGCTGCAGGAGCTGTCAGGCCAGATAAAAGCTCCGACAGTCCCCCGAGCGTGAGGCAGGGTGGGGGTCTTATCTTTGATACTGGACCTACCATTATCCAGGTCACAGAGGAAACCTGTTGACATAGTGCAGCTTAGTCAACAAGATCCAAAAGCACACGTCTAACATTGCTGACGACGCCAAATAAACGTGTTTATGTAACACGTGAATACTGTCATTGTCTAACAGGTGTACAAAATCCTCACAGAAGCAAAATAAAACTGCCTAATCTTTGCTGCAACATGTGCACAACTAAATATAACTGGGTATCGTTTATACTGTCAAAAAGATGGTTTACTTATTGGTGAAACTAAAAATGTATTCAAAATCTGGATTATTGTTTATTATTTAGGATTTGATGCCTACAAAATTTTAGAAAAATTGGTCAAATAAAAGTGTGTTTCAGTGTAAAAGTTATAAATAATTACTTTTTTACTCTCCTTGTAGATCGATTCCTGAATGGCCTCTGTTAGGAGAAATAGCTTTTACATCCTACAGGACCAAAATGTATTGCTGCCGTCTTAATCCTGATAGGTTGTTAACATTTGTAAAGGTTGTAAGTTGCTTTGGATAAAAGCATCCACTAAGAAAATAAACAAATATACTTTGACATTTAATTCTATGTAAGCAAATAAATTTAATTCCTTAAGTATCAATATTTAATATGTCATCTATCAATCTAATTATTCAGAGACACTCTAAACTGACAGAAGTAGCCATTTAAATAAGACTAATTTCACAATTTAATTAAATTAACAGTTGGAAAAATGATTAGGTTTAAATAGGATGATTCAGCTTTAATAGATGTAGATCGCTTTAAGAAAAGAAAAAAAAACCTCGTAGACTCTAATTTTTATATTAGAGAATATTATTTAAAGATTCAGAAATTTTAAGAGAAATTTCTCATTTCCATCCACAAATGATGAGGGATAAACTCAATTAAATGCTGGGCCTTCGGGCAGCCCTGCATTAAAAACAGACATGACTTTCAAGTCCCAGCAGTGTCTTAAGGACACGTCTGAAAATTAATCTTCTGTAAAGGAAAAAAAACAACCTAAAATCATATATAAACAACATCCCAGCTTTTCCTGGGCCTCGGCTAATTTAAGACAGATTGAAGGAAAGTGGAAAGCTGTGACTGGTTTGATCAAAATGTGCAACTCTTTTCCTTGTTGGTGCTGCGTCTGGGTTTCTATCAGCCCACAGCTCTAAACCTGAGATGTCTGGAGCTTCAGACACCACGTCAACAGGCTGACTAAGAGATTTATTAACAAGAAGATCGAAATATTTGTTGTCAAATTTCATAAACGAGTCCTGCTCCTGTTAAAGTACTAAACAGTAACAGTTCCTTCATGTGGTTTTAAAAAGCAGAAGCACTAAAAGGAACTCACCTGAGAAAAAGAGGGAACCTAAGAAGAGCAGGACCACAGCACCCACAATGCATTTGTTCATGGAGAACCATGATTTCTCCTCCTCTTTTTTCTCAGGTAGCCTGAATTCCACCTCCTCTTCATCGTCCTCCTCATCGGAGGTTCTTGGTCTTGGAGCTTCAAAGAAGGGCGCGTTCCTTCTCCTCAGCCCATCGTCGAAGCCGCGCGCGTCGCCCAGCTCAAAGCTTCTGGTTGGCTCTGAAACGAGAAGAGACGGCGAACATGAAGACAGGCCGGAGAGGCGGCGGTCTACGTAAAAGACCGTGATGAAACTAAACCACATACAGTACATTCAACAGCCTCAATAAATCCTCTCAACATCCTCAGAAAATAAAACTATCAGCATGAAGTTGCTTCCAAAATTATAATCATCTTCTGGCAGCTTTCCTCGCAACACGACATACAAAACAAAAGAAATGTGCAAACAGCATGGGAGAAATGTCAGCGTCAAACACCAGAGTGCTGCTTGTGGAAATGAGTGACTTCTTTTTTTTGCTCAATTACAACAACAGCAATTTCATGCTTGAGGGTTTATTCATTTTCTCCGTGGGGCGTGGGTGGGCCTCGCTGATAAATCACTTTCCAGATGCTAGGATGACACCGATAAGAAATGTTAACAAACCATCCAGATTTCTCTCTTTTCTTCTATCAGCACGTGTTAACTGTAAAACATCTACTTTTGTGAATCCTTCACTACAAACTGAGGACAGCTGTTCACTGCCTCTGAACCTGAGAAACATTCAAAGACTCGTATGTTATTTTAGTTTAGTTTGTCTATAAAGCAGCGATTCACACAAAGGTCCATCCAGGATAATATTAGAGATAGAACCATTGATTTAGTGGCTGAATAATTCACTGATTTTTAAATAACGGCATCAGTCAGGTCTGAACAAGTTGATTTTTATAATCGGGCACATCTTTGGGCAGCACAGTGTTGACAGTACACGCGTGTATCGATCAAACAGACTAGAATATTAATGAACACTAGTTTATTCCTACCAAAGGAGCTACTGAAAACATTCACAAAGATATCTTCAGTCACTGTTTTTGTTCCTTTGACGGCTGTAATGTGTATAAATAATAAAATATTTACATTTTGACTCAAAAACTATCAATAACTGGCTATTCTGACTTCTAAACACCTGCATAGAAAAAAACAAACTACTCAAACTTTAAATGTTATAAAAACAACACAAATTTACAGCAAAACTATTCTCATATAGGATTTATTCATTATAAAGTGTTCATAAAAAACAGTTAAAAGTAATATTTTCACACCACTAGCCTAAAACTTATTAAATTAATTGTAATAATGTATTTATAAATGCTTAAAGCCCAATTAATAACTGTATTTATATTATTAAATATACATTTATAAGGGTAAAAAGATGTCTGACATATAAAAGTTCAAACAATTTAATTTGATGGAAAGTTCAATTCAGTTCAGATTAATATGTTATATAATGTTAGTAAAAACTTGTTGATGTGGTCAATTATCAGGAAGTGTCAAAACACAACAACTAAATTAATGGTCTTAAATAGATTTTGGATTTAAATTCTCCAAAATGTTGCATCTGAATCAAGATTTAGGAGCTTAATTATTAATGATAAAAACAGAATTACATGCTGATGCTTCTTATTTCTAAAATATCAAACAGATCACTTATTATTCCACAGAGAAAGAACGAGGAATTATGAGGATTTACAGCAACATGTTTCACCACGAGGCCCCAGAACAGGCTGTGACCATCCTGCGTTATTTACTATTTGAGTATTACCTTTTAAAATTTTTGTTATGATTTATTTTCTTGTTCTAATAAAAGCCCTTCCTGTCATGATTTTTTAGAAAACATATTCAAATCTTCCGAGGTGCTTTTTGTAGTTTTAAAGAATCCTAAACTTTACGATTACTTCTGTCTGAGCTGGGAACTCAGTTCCTCTTCACACCAGCAAACCGTGGCTTTTTGTTAATGATAAATTCATGTGTTCAAAAAGCTGAATGAGTTCATTTTTTCTAAGGGAAAAAAGTAAATATTAAAAGTAGACACGATTTCTGCTTGTTTTGGGGTTTTCTGAATACTTAAATTACCTTCCTCGTCTTCTCCATCTGTGCTCTCTGATGTTTTTGTTGCCTTCTCTTTAAAACCAGGCGTGTCCACGTCACTATCATCGTACAATAACTCACTATCAGAGTGCAATAACTCATTTTCCTTCACCTGCCTCTCTGGGACCAGGCTTGGAGGTTCTGTGCTTTTAGTAACAGAGCTAACATCAGCGTCAATGTGAGACGAAGCATCAGCGGCTGTGAGGGTCTCAGTGGGGACGTCAGCACTCAAGACTGCACTCTCCTCAGCACGACTCGCAGGAATCAGTCCGGAATCAACGGGCGCGTCGAGCACAGGCTCGGCAGAGTCGGTGACCTCGGAGCAGGACTCTATGCAGTCAGCTGGTGAGATTTCAACAGCTGGAACATCTAACTGAACTCCCAAATCAAGGGTGGTGACTAACGGCATGGCGCCTTGGGGCTCGTTGTCGCTGGGGGAGGTGGTGACGATGTCATGGATGATTGGTGGCTGGCTCTCTGGGTCTAAATATGAGGCGTCATGAGGTGGAAGAGGACTCAGCCGGGCTGGACTAGAAGGAACGGGACCTTCGCTGGACTCTGGGGAGGTCTCCTGACAAATCTAGAAATCAACAAAATGAAATGTTCATTTAAACGCTCACATTTTTAAAGTCGTTTTTTTTTTTTTTTTATTCAAAGAATGTAAGCATTTTATGTCACCTCAAACAAAATCATACTTTTTTTTTCTTTCAAGAATAACTTTGACAGCTTTACAAAAACAGATCTTCAGATTTTAATTTCCTTAACTAGATGACCATGTGTACCCACCTGGTGACCTTCTTCAGACAGGACAGTTTCTACTGGAATCTCAGCTGGTTTGACCTCTGCAGCAGCTCCTGAAACAAAACTCACACCGTTTCAGAATGCATGGAGCACAACAACAGTCTTCAAAACAGCCTTTGATTTTTATTTACGTCACAGCCCCAGAGACAGATGTTGACTTGTTGATACCTGCCACCTCCTCGGAGAGACTGGGAGCATCGCCCAGGCTCTCAGTGCCGTCGTCCACAGGGCCCACATTCTCAATGGCAGCTTCCTATGTCGAAAGAAGATCCAACATTTAAAAACATTTACAGTATGTGCATTATAAGCAGGATATTTGCTTGTTTTGACACCAAAAACACTGTAAATGTATGAAATAATCGCCAAAATAAACTAAAAACATCCACTAACCTAACTTAAAACTTCACATATATTGTTGTAATTGATTTTTCTGCATGAAAATAGGTAATTCCTCATAGCTGAGACAATATGGAATAATCCCAGTTTCCAAAACAATTAGGACACTGTGCTAAAAGTCATTTATCAGCAGATATGTGGCACGATTAGGTTTTAAAAAAAGCATCAAAGGAAGATATGAATCTGTTCCTATTCTTATTTCCTACCGCCAAATGGAATCATGTCTTTAACTTGTGAGGTTGACTCAATTCAAGATTACCTTAGGATAACACAGAATTGACTATAACTCCATGAATTCTACAGATATTGCACTAAAATTTGATATGGTAGTAGATGAGTCATTAACAACACATACTCCAAAATCTAAGTTATCTCAAGATCTTGCAATATTGAGTGACATTGTGCAGACCATTATTTTCAAGATTTGACCAAAACAACTATAACTAAATCATTTATTCAGATAAAATTATCTTAATATGAAACTCTGGCATGAAAGAGTAATATGCATTCTGTCCTAGCAAAGGATAGGCCTTTAACTAATTTAATAACAGGTCTGAATTGTTGACATATCATTGCAGTCCTCATCTGATCACATTGTTTTACAGCAACCAAAGTTTGCTGGCCCAGTTTGAACAAAATACCAGAAATTCAATTTAGGGAAAAATGTACAAGCCACTGCCCAGGGAGATAAATCAACTCCCTTAGAGTATAAAGAGTAGAAGGTGGAGCTGCTTTCATTCACACTGAACATAATATGTGGCTGATGACTCATAAATTGCTATTGCCGCAAACATCCGCCATGGTTTTTATCATTTTCACCAGGCTTAAGGGTTGCAAGTTCAGACAGGGTGTATTGTATATGAACCTGTATTCATGAGTCAGAGTATAAACCCTTATTTAATTGCTGATAAACACCACTTGACTGATGTTTTTTCCTTGTGGTGGGTGCTGACCTCAGGAGAGAGGAGGGTCCAGCTGTTGGTGGAGGAGCCACTGCTGCCTGTGCTGTTGCTGCTGTCAGACATCGCCCCCTGCAGGCTCACGTTGCACGAGACAGACTCAGCTTTAAATCCTGCACATGACGACAGCAACAACGTGTCCTCAGTGTCAAACCCCCTCAAGGCATTTAGAAATAAAACATCTAGAAGTAATAATCTAACTGCAGCTCGGTTGTTAGATTTGCTGCAGCCTGCAGAGTTCTGAACATGAAAACAAACCTCAGAAGACAACACTGCATGCATTATTAGAGGTGATTATGAAAAAATTTCTTGCAAAGGGCAGAATTGTGCAATAGGAGGTATAAGGTTTAAGCAACAAAGCGCTGGGCACAAAGGATAAAGCGCTCATTGTTGTTGATTTGCGTTATGTAACGACGTAATAGCACCCGTAATACACCGCTGCGCAGTAAAATAATGGGTCTAGTTCGAGCTGTTTTTAAAATAATCACGACTGCTACTTCAGCTAACCACTCACTCAGATTCATTCATTCAGACAAGCTGTGCGGCAGTTAAAAGACCAAAAATGGTCAAAGCTCAGACACGAACAGCTCATTGATCCCGAAACAAGCAGACGGAGGGTTGTACTCACTTGTCGGTCACCCTAAATGCTCTAAGGGTCGTTTTTACACACAAACCAGGTAAACTTTGGGACCTATGGTTGTTGTAGCAACCGATTTCAAGGTTCACTCATGATGGTAAACAAAGGATGGTAGCTTGAACATTCCCACTCCCACTCTTCCGCGTTCCCACTCAGGCCCTGCAGTTAGCAAGAAATGCTACACTTTATCCAATTAAACCTAAGAGAAGACGTTTTATTTTCACCACTATACTTACAACAAAGTCGCCGGCTGTTGTATCCTTCAAAAAGTTTGATTTTTCACTGAGAACAACGGTCTTCTCCTCCTGTAAACTTGGGAACCATGGGAATTCCAAGCTGCGTCACGTTAACTCAAGGAGTCTGTCGTCCAATTGTATTTTAACGTGCGCCAGGGAGCACCCGCCCCTAAATCAAGGATGGACCTATCAGATAGCGGGAGCGTTGAGTCGGGACTGCGACGTCCATCCAGGCAGATTGACGCACGCAGCTGAAAGTAGCAGGTGATAGACAGAGCTCAGTCTCCGGGGTTTATAATACAGCTTCATGTGTGACCCTGACCCTCAAGATGCATGTGTGCACACATTTATACACAGGAGGGAGAGGCTATTGGACCATCCGCACTGTGACACGTCTGCAGAGCTATATTTGACCGCGGGACTTACCAGAGTGGACAGTCCCTGCACTCCAATTGCTCCTGTGTGGACACTCTTTTCATCATCTGACTCCTTCTCCTCTATAATTAGTGTGTTAAGTGTTTTGTTTGTAATAAGCACATTTCTACTTCCGCACCTCTGCAAATCTTAAATACATTTAAAAGGAGCTATTTGTGTTCTTAGCAGAAATTTAACTTTAATATGTCTGGTCGCTGCTTGGTTGAGCATTTTAATCCACCTATTGAAACATGCACTGAACATAACTGGAGAAGAAACTAGTAAACAAACAAAAAAAATAATAACATGGATATGTTTAAATAAAAAGTTAAACATTATAATCATACATTATTATTACATTATAATTATTTAAATTATTTTTTACATTATAATTGCCACACATTATATTCTAACCGTTTCTGCTACAAACAAACAAAGGACGCAAAAAAAAGAAAACCCTGTTTTTTTTTATTTATTTTGTTTTTGGTGTTGAAGTTAAAGGTTTAAAAAGAAATGAACTAATGTGTCTTCCAGTTTCACTTGAGCAAATGTATGAAAGAAAATATGTTTCTCCAGATTTAAAGTTTCATAAGACGTTGAATTTAAAACTAAAATAAACTATTTTTCACAGTCTCCTGTATTGAAGCCCAATTTGATGTAAACAAGTAGGTCTGTAAGTAATACTTATGAGATACTTTCTCATACTATGAGTTAGTATATTTAATTATTTTTTTCTTAGTTTTGTAAAACTAATTTATAATTATTAAATTTAATTTCAAAAGTATGACTAGCATCTTATAATTACAACTTTACTTATCAAAATAATGACAGTATTCTGATATACTTTTGAGATGCTGTCATAGTTTAGAAATAATAAAAAACTATGAAATGTTAGGTCATAATTATGTGATACTAAGTCATAATTATGAGATATAAAGTTTTTTTTGTATCATTTTGTTTAAATGTGTGCACAGCCATGTGCGAAATAAAAATGAAAAATGAAAATGAGATATAAAGTCACAACTTTGAGAGAAAATTATAATTTAATACCTCATAATCATGAGATTTTGAGAATTAGGAGATAGCAAAATATTTCTGTTTCATATTTCCGTAAACTAAGTCATTATTGAAATACTATTATGATGCGTGGTCATATTTTTGAGATGCTGCGGACTTTTATACTCCTGACAACTAAAATCAAGACTGTCAGGTAAATAAAAGAAAACTTCATTTTGAACTTTGGCAAAACATATTATCGTTTCAAAAATTGGAACAAATGAGGCGCATAAATGTAATAATGACACAAAAACGAGTCAGCCTTCACATCAAGTGTCCAATCAAAAACTAGAGTGGCTAACTTCTTGTCAAATGATAGCCAATGATAAACGTGACGTCATTTCCGCAGTGAGAAAAAATGTACCAATAGGAAGCAAGTTTTTTCGCTAGCTTGGCCAATAGGATGAGGCCAAGACTTTTTGAACGATGAAAAGCGGGCTGGAAAACATTCGGGAGGGAAACAAAGGGAGAGCAAACATCTCGCCGTTGTTGGACGCGAGCACTTTGAAGAAGTGAACATTCTCTTACGCGAATATATTTGCACTTTTGTAAGGTAATTATAAACCTTTCTCGATCGTGCTACCCAATAGAGCCAATAATAGCGGGGTTTAAACATTTGTTTTCTCGAAGTTGCGTTTGTTTTCGGCTAAGCTACTAGCCGCTTTGCTAATATCAAGTTGGCAGAGTTCTTTGGACTAGTTTCGCTCTCTGAATGTGAACTAACTGCTGAAACTTTTCCACCAGGCTTCCGCCACCATGTCCCAGAAACAGATCTACTACTCCGATAAATATGACGATGACAAATATGAGTACCGGTGGGTCTTATTTATACAAGCTACATTAAAGTTAGCATTTTTGTAGACTCAATATTTCCACTGACGTGGGTTTGAAAATAAAGTGACAACTATACCGCACGTTATATTGTGTATAAATAGGTCTTTTATAGTATTTTTTTTTTGTAATGTGTCTTGTGTACAGACATGTAATGCTACCAAAAGAGATCGCTAAGCGTGTACCCAAAACCCACCTGATGTCGGAGACGGAGTGGAGGAACCTCGGGGTCCAACAGAGTCAAGGATGGGTGCATTATATGATCCATCAGCCAGGTATTTAATGACGGCAACCACGTGACCAAAATAATGGTGAAAAATATTGTTAAGCAGATATTTAGCATGTCAATCATCATTTAAGACGTTTTTATACTTTTTTAGTCACGTATTGACACTAGAATAGACGGATGAAAAAAATGTAAATGCTAAAATAATTGGGGAAAAAATGTATACAAATTTAAGAAAACTATCCAGTGAATATTTGGAATTCAGCCTAATAATATTTACTATTAATTAAATTGTAGTACAATTGGGATTTTATAAAACTCTGATTCTGTTTTTTAAAATTCTCACTATTTATACAACATGTTTTCCAATTACAGACTATTTCAAAGCAGACTTTAGGTTTAATTTGGTGAAAATAGGCTGAAATAAAGATAGCTGTAGTAAATAACCTTGTTTTGATTCTCAATTATCGGTAAAGTACGAGTAGACCTGATGATTTACAGTCATGTGTGAAGATGTTTGTGTTTTCTTGAGGGATTCTTGTCTTGTCAAGAATGTCTAAAGTCTGAACTAGAATCTCTAAAGACATTCTTGCTTGTTGGTGCAAATTGATGCCATTTTTACCACATGGTGTGAATGAAACCTAGTAAATAAAGAACCTGCGTAAGAACAACTCAAACCAGTCAGATTAGTTTGAAATGGATGAAAGAGTTCATGAATTAGAATTTTGAGTGATACTGTGTGAAAGTTGCTGCAGATCAGGTTGAGTTTTCAGAGATTACAATGGACTCTAATCAGAGTGAAATCAGCATTGATACTGAAGATCCAGTTGAACCTGAAGTTATCTCATCAAGTTATCAACCCACCAGCGTGTCTGTCCATTCTTTCAAATAAATGCTTGTGATCATGTAGTGCAAACTGTTGGTTTTACTTTATGATCAGCTGTAGGCTACAACGTTGAATCAAAAATGTTTAAATGAAATAATTTTTACTTGATGTTTTCTTTTTTTTTACCCATCCAGAGCCACACATCTTACTATTCCGACGTCCTCTCCCCAACCCAAAATCATAAAGGAGGTTCTCTGGGTCCTGCAAAGATCAGTCCTTGTGCGCCACAGATCAGCTGATCCCAGAAGCCGTCACGCTCTCGGGTGACAAAGCTCTGCTGCGACAGGATTGTTGGACTGATCACCCCGGACCTGGAGACTGGACTATGACTTATGAACTATGGTCGTGGAATTGTACATGTTGAAGAAAAGATCACCCTTCTCTTGGCGAAAAGACTTCTGCTTGTGTCGACACATCACCCGCCAGAAACCTTTTTGATGAAACCCACCTGTTCAACTTGCTGAACTTGTGGATATTCTAGCTTTTATAGTGATACAAGATGTGAGGAGCTAAAGTTCAACATTTGAGTTATTCATTCTATTAGTGCACCAAACTAGACAGAAGTCTATAACATTGTTTTGCGGTTTTAAGTGACATGTTGCTGCTTGATTTAAATGACACTGTAGATTGGCATTTAACAATATTGTCATGTTCATGAAAATCCGCATCAGAGTCTCTTGAAGTGATTTGAGATTTTCTTAAACCAGTTCTTGATCTGCTTTAAAGGAAGTCTTTTCATTTGGTCTGGATGCATAAGTGAGCTGCTCGATATTTATGTTGCCTTTTCTCTAAATAAATGTACATTTTTAAAAACTTAAAGGTGTTCTTTTGATCGTCTCCGAGTATAGAGTCCAAAATTTGGATTAAAGCCACTAGTTTATGAATCCTTTGGTACTACAAGAACACTAACCAAATCCTTACATTTTTGTGTAATTTCAAGATTTAGAAAGTGCTTGAAGCTGCCACCGTTTCATTAAAAATCCAGACCAGTTCTCCATTCTGTGCATCATTTTTACAAAACGTCTTTGCAGGGGCTTGAATGAAAAAGTACCGTAATGAAAACGGCAATTCTTGTCAATAAAAGACTGGCAGAACATAAATAAATGTTGCAATGTACATGTGAAATATCAAATGTGCTAGGGGGAGATGGAATGTAGACATTCTTGTAGATGGAGCAATGACATCTGCTTTTATGGGACTTTTATATACATTAAATCAATAAAATACTAGAAAATGTTTAAAACCATCTTAAAAGTGCTTGAATTTGACTTTATGAAAGCTGTACGAACTAATGTTTACACAAAAACACACTTCAACATCGCCCAAAATGTCTTTTATTAAAACATATCTAAGTTTAGAAAGCAGTTTTTGTGTCATTTTATAGCTTTTTAAGTGATTTCTCCATAACAGTTGCTGATTTCATGTTTAGCTGTCATGGAAATAATGTTTTTCTGATTTTTTTTAAAGCATAATGCTGTATGTTATCTAATATATATCATATATTTATACACAGTTATATGTATTTGACCATTTGGTTTCACAACTTCTGTACAAGTTGTTGCAAAACCCCACAAACTTTGCTGTTTCTCACTTCCAGGACTTGACTTGTTTATACAGAATGTGACTTGATGCAGCAGGGTGCACTTATTCTAATAGACTCACCAAATCTAAACAGTCACACTATTGCATCATGTGAACTTGCATATTTTTGTGCTCTGCACATAAGTCTAGTCTCATGCATCCTGAAACAGTCTTGCAGGCATGTAAACAAACTTTCTGCAAATCCGTTTTTGAAAACCATGAATCAGTCTGCAGCTTTTCACAGTTTGAACTGTAGAGGGCAGTGCAACACAACAATAGAAAAATACAGATTTTCCATCAACTGAACTGGCTTTAAAAATAAAAAATAATGCAATGAACTCAACATGAAAATTAATGTTCAACTCGAGGCGAAATTTTGCCTTATTCTGCATCGTCAAGTCCTCATTTGGTAGGCCGTGAAGATCCTTTTGGGAAAATGTGTTTTCAGAGACATGCAGGCTAGCAGTGGGTAGTAAATACACAACTTTGTAAGTCACAGGTAAAAGGGGGAAAAATGTTTTGTGAATCACAGGAACATCTCTGACAATTTTTGCAAAATGCTGCTCCTGAGGTAATAATGATGGTCAGCAATCTGGGCCTCCTTCTGAGATTCACACGTCTGTAGTGAGTCGGAAAATAAAAAGAGACATCTTAGCACCTGGAGGTGGAAAAAGCTTGAGCCTGGGCAGAGATATCAGCTGAAAACGGGTTGCTGTTGGAATCTTAAAGGTGAATAATAACCTGAAATAGATTTATGGTTTATCAGCCTGCGTGAACACTCACTCAGGAGGATGTTAATTTTAAAGAGCTAGATTTGAAAAGATATTTAATGGTGGTCAGAAATGATGTAAAATCAATAAATGACGAGCGAGTGAAATTACAGCTAATCAGAAATAATTTTCCAATATTGATTAAACATCAGGCTTTTATTTTGTTAAATCAAAGATTAATAAATGTCACACAAAAGTTTGTATTCATTCCCCCAACAAACACACCAGATTGTGAAATGAGACCAAATTTTATGAAGATAATCAGAGAAGCAGCTTTTTTTTGTGCTTAATATCTTAAATAAATCATCTAAATATGTCAACATAACCCAGGAGTAGCAACAAAAATATAATAAAAATGAGCATCATTCATCTTGTTCTCCTGGGAACGTTTGCACCATTAAACGTGTATTAACAGGGAAAAATGTCTTATTTCCATCAGAGGCAGTGATGTAATGATATAAACATAATACATGCATGAAATCACATTTTGATTTTATTCATTAACTGGTTTGTTTCCTTTTAATTGATCTGATGTCTAAAATATGAAACCGTTTTCTAAATGGCTTCTTTCTGTGATCCTGAAAGCTTCACATGGCTAACACAAACCTCATTATTTATTAGCATATCAATGCTCATTAGAAGTTATTTTCTTTTTTGTGTCATGGCTTTTGCCTTTGTTTCAGAATCTTTAACACTGCAGTTTTAGTTTTAAAAACTAATTTTAAAATCCCATCTTGCCATAGATGGGTGCATCTCCTGGTGTGAATAGCAGATCCTCGTTCTTGTGTCGCTTGAACTTTGAACAACAACGAAAAAAAGGCATTCAAAACTAATTATTACTAAAGTAGATGAAGGCATTTGGAACTCGTCTCAATCTCTGGTTTAATTTCCGTGAGTCAGAAGTGTGAGATACTGGTTTGGTTTGGTGACCGTATTGTGAATAAAATGAGGGCAAACTGAAACATATTTAAGACACTTTGAGACAAATTAGCAACCAATAAAAAGTCTATTTCTTTGCAATTACATCAGGTACCACAAGTGGCATGACAAATTCTAAAATTTGTTGCAAAAGTGTCACACGAACCAATTCAATGTGATCCAAACTGAACATTTACATTTTCCTGATAATGTTGTGTCTAAAATGTCCAAACTTAGCTTTTTTTTTAGCTGGTAATAAATGAAACCATGATTTCCAGTTACCCAGTTACGGCATGGAAGTCCCAACTCCTCACCTGCACACAATCATGTTTTCAAAAAACACATTTTAGTTTTTTTAGACTGGGTGACATCATAATATTTGACATGTTTCGGGACTCGATGGGTAACAACTTAGAAAGATACTCAGCTCGGCTTGGTGGATATGACCCATTATTCGGCTGTTTTAGACATCTTGAAGACCACTTAGGACAGAAGGTAGAAAGCAAATTAATTTCTGCCTGCTCCCTCCAACTGGCCTTGAAGGCTGAAGTATCTCAAACTTCCCTGGAGATGAATCCAGCTGGCGGCTTCGCCCCCTCAATTCTCTGTCTACATGAGACTGTGACCTCTTGGCTCAGTTCGCTCTGCTCGCTTATAACATCAAAACGAGCGACAGTCACCGCTGCACTGGGAGACGGCCTCACTTACTGCAGACACAGCATCCTACAGATATGCGCACACCGCCCACTCAGCTCCAACGTTCCTCCTTGTTCTTGACGCTCGCTCCTCTCCTGGCCGATAACGCTGTAGGCTGCGCTCTTGCGGCGGCCTCGTGTCGTCGCTTGGGAGCTCCTCACCCCCCCCCCACCTACATCATGTTTGATTATGTTGTGACTGTGTTTTGCTCTAAATGCAGTGAGGTGGCTTTTCACTGTATCAAGTCCCTGAACTACATAAGGAGGGCAGAGAAGTGAGACAAGATTTTTTTATCCTTACGCACCTTCCCTTTTTCACCTAAGTTTTACCACTTATCTGTTCTAAAAGGGAGCGCTTTGCAGCGATTGCCTGCAGGCACCTGATTTCCTGTTTGTATTATATATACGGTATGTGATTTGTCTGATCTTGGAAACGGCTGGACTGAAACCAAATGTCGTTGTACCAGGATGCTGGTTCAACGACAAATAAAGCATTCTGATTCTGATGAAGGAGGTGGGATTTAAAGCTTGTACTGGAACCAGCCACTTAAAATGTTCACTCGCTCACTAAGTCTTGTTCACTATAGTATTCTTCATAGGGGACATGGAGCATCACAAACACCACTTAAATGCAGTGTTCTTCATAAACTGGTGTTCTGTGTCCCATAAATAAACATCAGGACTCACCTGAATAATACAACTGAGTTTCAGGTAATGGATGACATTATTTACCTGCTTTAGATGAGGAAATGTAATTACCATCATAAAATATAGCACTTACAGTTATATAAGCATGCATAGAATGCAGCTGCAACTGTATCACAGCCTTTATTGTTCTAAAAATGAATCATAATCGAAAACAATCTGTTAAAAATTACAACGCAAACTGATGACTGTGAAAGCTTTAGTGTCTTGTGATTTTTAACATTATAATCTTCAGTTTTAACAACATTCATTTTATACACATTTGATTAATAAATTGTCATCTTGCAGCTCAAACAGACACTTTACAGCTGAAACATCAAGAGAATTTTAAGCATTTTCAATAAGTTAGAAAATCACATTTTGTTTTAGCTGTAACTTCTGTATGTTTTATGCTTGTTGCCCTTTAATCACACACTAGATGTTCTCATCAGTCCTCTCTTTACACACCACCTGCTTTGTGTTAGTAATCAGAACACCTGTTGTCAATCAGTAATCACCTCTCCTATTGCATACACTCTGGAGTTTCTCTGTTTTTTGTTAACCGTTGTTATTTTTTTGCTGCCTTAGTTTTGGTTTTGAAAAAATACCATGCGCTGAGTGAGACAGTCAGTGATTTCAGTCTACTTTAAAATTTGTTGGGGTCGGATCGGAAAAAAAGGAAAACAAGAAATCGAAGCTGTTACAGTTTGAGCACAAAAACACAAAAGGTGTCTTTTTGCCTTAAATGGACAAATCTGTGTGGAGCACATTCTTGGTTTTATGATGGCTTAAAAATAATTACTCTCTCTGAAAAGCTTCGTTTTCACTGCTTTATGTATTTTCCAGTTTGATGTAACAAACTGCTGCTTTAGGTTGGATTTTTGTAAACAGACATGAGAGATTAGAGGTTTTTCCCTGGGAATAAAATTCTGCTCCACTCATATGTAGACGGAGCTGTGTGGAAATCAAGAGTTCCTCTGGACAGATAGCAAATCGCTTCCTAGAGACACATTTCTGAGACCTGACATGAAATCACAACTAAGAACTGACATTGTACCTCCATTCGATAGCAAAGAACTTCAGAAAGAAGTTCAGATTATTAAGTTTAGCCAGGTATGTGAATAATTTAAAGGAAAGCGATGATAGAAAAGGGCGATGGAGGACAACCGGGTGTGAAGATGTAGAGAATGAAGAGCAGGAGCAGGAGGAGGTGAGATTTTAGGCTGAAATAATAAAAAAGGTGCAGCACAAAGAGACACAAAGCCCAAGCTGGGCACATCTTAAAGGGGATGACGAGAAATACCGTACATTTAAAAGGTAAGATATAGAAACACTGAATGAGAGAAAGGAAAAAGGTCAGACGAGGAAATGGAAAGTGCTTTGGCAAGATAACATATTTATGTCTGTGTTTTCGGCACAGCAAGAAGACATGGATATTTAAAAGACTGTTAATAGAACGTAGAGCTCAAAATTGTTCCATTAGAGGATCATGTTCTAAAATTGAATTTTAGAACAGCATAAATAATTCATTATACCAATCATTCAAAGTGCACAAAAAAGCCGAAGTTAATATTCTGCAAAACAACAAGCTGTCGGTTCTTTGATTAACACATCCAACGTAATGTTTAATTTAGTTAACATAATTTAGCAATTTGTTCCAGATTAATTCTGCAAGGGCAAGAAGAAAATATGAAATGTTTTAAATTATACATTTCTCCAAATCCATCTGTTTCTCAAAACCCACACGAGTTCCCTGGCACCTGATTCAAATAGGTGTTTTCATTTTAAATGAATCATATATTCAGTGAAATATTTAGCCTTTTCTAATTGGAGATAATCAGTTCTGCAAGATGAAACCAATTAAACCTTCAAATAGAAATGTTCCACCTCTTTCTTGTTTTTTATTTTATAAAAAAGTAAAGAAATAAATGGACAACATGGATCTCTGAAAATCTGGAACAACATTCTAGTTAGGCATTATTTATTTTAACATTTTATGGACTGAATAAAAGAAACTCTTTTCAAATCTAATTAGTGGGTTTGGTTAATAAGGCTTGATGTCCTTCTGTGTGTAATCTGGCATTTAAAACCCACACTATTATACCTTTTTTTCCTCTGTGATTGCAGAAAAACGGTGTAACAATAAGTGGTGAATGTTTCAGCATTAACAGCAGGAGCCCTCGGCTAATTAAATATATAGGCTTTGACATAAAATGATCCTATCCAGGAGCAGCTTACATCAGGGGGTGTGGGTTTAAAACAAGATTCTGGTCATGTTTGCTACGCAACCTAGCATTAGCATAGCAGCACCACTAGCTGCTACTGGAAGCTAGAAAACTAGCATTTTACCTCAGCGCTACAATTTGAGGGATAATGAATTTGCTATGTGGCAACCATTTACATAGATAGTTATTATTTAAGTCTGATATTTAGTTTTAATATCAGTATTCCTGTGGCTTTCGTGTAATACATAAATCATGCTAGCCTTACGCCAATTAGACAGAAATTTGAGGGTTAAAAATTGAGGTGGGTTAGCGACTAAATAGGCTGCATGAAAAACTGATGACTTTTTGAGAAAATCGTTAAATATTAGTATTCCTGTGCATTTTAATGTACTTTATACAGCCAGTTTCAAAGATAGCGGTTGCTATTAGCTAGGGCTAGTTTAAGAAGAACCAATAGGGTTATTTTACCAAAATGCTTTGGTTTATTTATCATGTATGTTAGAGATTTTACACTTTAGCATTAAACAATGATAAACCACCATGTTTGTAGATATTTTAAAATCCTCTCAAAGTAGCTGCTCTGGTGATTTGTGAATTTCTTTGGTAACACCCTTGGTTTGAATCTGGCTTGAAAAAAAAAATCATAAAAAGAGGAGGAATGATCATGATTTCCTCAAAAAGTCCATGTTTGTAGTTTTCAGACAGTGCTCCAAATGAACATTGAACCTTTTTATTTCTGATTGTGCAAGTCAAATCATATAAATTTAGCCTCCATGATGAAAGCTCTTTTGGCAGTGAGTGACATTCTGACAGGATCAGTTTAAAGGTTAAGTATCAAAACAGTATTCCTGTTTGAGATGCACAGATTGGAGGACTTAGGCCAGTTTTATCAGCAGTGTGTTGATCCTTTCCAGAACTACCTCTGATAAAGTCATAAGAAGTAGAGGTTGAAGTGGACACCCCTTCAAACACCTAAATGTCATATATCTTATTCTTTTTATTTAAATGGACGTACCATGCTGCTGTATGACGTCTGTAGAAAGATCATAAACATCTACCATAAAACTGAATGTAATTTGCTGAAATAACATCGAACTAGATGAATGTTAATGTGAATATAAAATATTTTTAACAGGAAAAATCACTCTTACACGTCACTCTGTTTATAAAATCAGTTGGACAGAAACAAGTAATCATGTCCTGAATAAAACCTTGCCAAACTCCTGCTCGCTCTGTGACTAAGATCTGAAATGACGTCATTCACTTAAGTGGACCTTTCGCTTACAACAACACATTAAAGCCTGAACACTAACTCATCCACCTCCAGCCAATCACTCCTGCTCTTAAAAAGGTCCTTTAATGGAGTCGGCCGGTCAGACATTGATCCAGTCTGAGAAGCTGGACTTCGTAAGACTCGTAGTTCAGGGCACAACCGAGGCTAGTTGAATTGATTGACCCTTGCAGACGGAACTTATCGGACTTTATGACCTGTTTGTAGAAGAGTTGTTCTATGAATTGTACTATTGAAAAGTGTAATGAGATTGGCAGCGAGAGCTTCTCTGTTGGGATGGTTGGTGGCGCACTTAGCGCTACAGCAGGAAAATCAGTAACGCCTGTCGATATGAGCAGCAGAGGTCAAGCCTCCTGTCCTTCTACTGTAAAGGCACGATGGTTCTTTCAAGGCCTTTTACTTTCCTCTCCGTCACTCCAAGGAGATACTTTCCAACCATACGTTTGGATTATGTCCTCGGCCTTTATTCAGAGGGAAAAGGGCTCAAAGTGAAATCAGCCGTAAGCACTTTGGGGTCTGGCTCATGTATTTTCAAAAGCTCTTTGTGTGAGGGAGGTTATAAATCAATTTTGGAATCAACTGAGCACTTTATCTTGATTTTCATCCTTGACAGAACCTTTAGGGGTCTTTTAAACATTAGTATATTTCGTGCACTGGCAGGAGGCGGTTGAGTCGTCTGGCTGCTTTCCGTATGTAGAACAAGGCGATTCAATCTGGGGTGATTCACTGACTCACTCATACAAATGAGGCACATTAAACTGCACCTGTTGATAAGGGAGGTTGAGAGCAAGTGGGAGTGCGTGGCGTATTGATCCGGCTGGAGGAGAGCTAGGGAGAACTTCCACATGGCCTTGATGTGTGAAACGCCGTCTGGACCTGGAGACTGCTCTATTGATCAGCATGTTGACTCCAAAGTAGCCTCTCCATTCAGGCCCCTTGACGGTAACGCACGTCCAAAATGACAGTAATCAATAGGAATGGTTAAATGACCCCTCATAACTCTGATATGAATTGCCTTGGCAGAGCAAATTTATCTTTGTGGATCATGGAGCCACTCCTGAGGCTTCTTATCTTCCCTCGGGATAGTCGCTGTATCAAACTAGGGCTTAGTGTTTATGGACTACACCCACAGCCATTCGCTGAGTGTTTACCTCTCTTAGCTAAAGGCTCTCGTTACATGATGGATGGAAAAACGTACAAGCCACCCTCCTCTTTGCACTCACTTTTAATCCAAACACATTGGAGTCTGATAGTTGTCGAATGGTAGCGGGTAATCAGACAACATGAATAATGCATCGCAATATGTCTGTCTATCATTGTGTTGATTATTGTCAGAAGGATCCAAAGCACTCCTGTTGAAATAATAATAATAATCATAAAAGAAGAGACATGCAGCTCAGCTCCAGCTCTCCATTCAAAGGCTAAATATTCACATTCCCTTTAAACATACAGCATACATAATGCAGTGCGACCGAGGAGTTCTAAAAAGCCAGAAGTGTCAGCGTCGGTTGCTTCGTGAGCTCAAGAGGAGAGACGATGGTAAATTCCTCCATCATCTCGCTTTGCCCCAGCAGTGCAGACACATCGACAAACAGTAGAACACAGACAATTGAGATTGATGCAACTGCAGAGACATGCAGAGGGCCCTGAAGCAGCCTGTAGCGGGTTTCTCTGGAAAGTTCACAAATAACAGAGTCAACTGAGCTTATATTATTGAATATAGAGTATGAAAATATCTACGCTAAGATCTGTGCAGGAATAAGTTTCAACAGTGTCAGTTGCTTGGAAAACTTGCAAAAAAAGTATATTGTAGGGAAAAATGGTTGGATTTTTGGGCAGAAGGACGTTCTGATCAGACCCTCAACAGTCTGATTCAACATGATCTTTGCTGTTTGTAGTACATTTTTGACATGCTGTTTGGTTTCTTTTAGACAAACTATTTTGTCAGGTTTAATTATTTAAAAATGGCACCCATGTGCTTGTGTACATGCCTGACAAAGTTGGGGCCCCTCCTCCTGGACTGAGGTCCACTCTGTGCTCTGGGTCTGGAGGTGGACCGGGCTGGACTGGCCATCGGACATTTTCCCGGTAATGGTAACTTTGAGCTGGTCCGGACAGGGACGGGTCGGCCGCGCAGCCCGTGACTTACTTCCTGTTTCGGTGTACGCTCAAAAGCACCAAGTTCTCGCTCTTCTCTGCAAGTTTTGTTTTTCATAGTTTTGAGGGTTTTTTTCCCCCAGAGAACTTTTGAATACTTTTCTTGCAAATCTAGACTGTACAATTTCAGACAAAAAACTTTTTTCCCAGAATTTAATCCTAGAATATATTACCTATTTTCCTTGAAATGATGAAATCACAACACCAGAATATCCAGGTTCTATTCTCATATATTTAGACTTTTATTCATAGAATTTTTGACTTGTTTTCTTACAATTTCTAAGACATTTCTCAGAATTTTATCCCATTTCTTCCATAATAAAAGCTTTAATATGCGGTGTGTTTGATGGTAAATCAACTCATTTTACCAGACCACGTGTGAGATAAACAAACAAAATGTATTTCAATATTTGGAAAAATTTGTCTTAAAGTGACTTTTCCAGCTTGAACCAATCAAATGTCCTTATTAAAGAAAAAGCCCTTCTGTTTTATTGCGATGTTGAAAAAGTTTTTTCTTACCACGAGATAAACTTTTCAGATTCAAATCTTTCATTATCTCCTGAATATTTTTGTCATTTCTAGATGATGACATAATGAAACCCTTATTACCACAAACCATGCTTCGTTATCATGAACTTGTCATAGAAATGCATTTTAAAGCATGGCCTCTCTCTGCTCCTATAATAACACACTGATGCAGTGGTTAGAACCTGTAATTTAATGTGTGGCTGCATTTTATTATCATAATATATGGTTGCCTCCACATCCTGTGGAACACCTGGGATTTCTGCAGTGTGAGAGGAACATGCTGAATAAAGTCTCACATTGTGTTGGTAGTGTAACACAGAGGTGTGGATTCTGCAGTGCATGAGCCGAGTGAGTATCAGTAAAAGAAGTTATGCTGAGTCACTTCGATTTAGTCATTCTTTTGACTTCTGAAGTACATCAGCTCTAAGTCTCTTAAATATTCAGTTTCTGTTCATGACCTTGGCTGATCGCAGCTATCAGCGTTATTTTGAGACAATGAAAAATAGCTTAATGTCCTGGATTAAAAAGATGGAGATAGTCCTGGAAAAAATTCACAAGCACTTACAGACAACTCTGTTTGTTATTTTCTTGTCATACTTAAATGTTCCAGATCAGACAACGTGTTCTCATATCAGACTAAAAAACAACCAGAGTAAATACAAAACAGCTTTCAAATGAGAATGTCATTTATTAAGGGAACAAAGCAAAGTCCTATGTGGAAAAGGGATTGAACCTCTAAATTGTATTAATTGTAACAACTTTAGTCAAGAATTTGCGATGAGTCTCTCATGTCACCTTCCAGAAAGTTCCACTTTTGTCTGATCAGTCCAGAGAACATTTTGGGGATCATCAGGATGCCTTTTGGTAAATGTGTGACGGGTCTTTGTAGTCTTTTTGATCATGAGAGCTTTAAAATTTCTCCCATGATGCCATTTTTGCTCTCTCTTTCTCATTGCTGAATCATGACCTCTGACCTTAACCGTAACCAAGTGAGGTCTGCGGTGCTTTAGATGTTGTTCTGGGTTCTTTTGTTCTTGAATTTCTTTAGAACAGGACATGTTGCTTTTTGAGATCTTTTAGCCTCCTTCATGTTGTCAGACAGGTTCTATTGAAGTGGTTTCTTAATTCTACAGGTCTGGTAGTGATCAGGCCTGGGTGTGGCTGGTGGAACTGAACTCGGCTTAATAAATATTGTTGTTAATCAGTTAATAACAAGGTGGGAAATTACTATTTCCTAATAGAATCAGGTAGGTTTAATAGCTTTACTTTAGTAAGAAGTTATTTATGTAGCACCAGGTTTGGTCAGCTTCAGAGCTCCAAACATTCAGCGATCAGCTGAGTTCAGGACGAGCTAAAAGGATCGGTAAGAAATGAAGAGTTTATAAAGAAGTTTGACAGGATGGCAGCTGAAGGATTCAAACAGTGTCGGACCAAGCTGAAGGAATTTAAAGCCTCAAATAGAAAAGTTAAGGACAGCACTGGTATGACGCGACGGCACGCGAGAGTCCAACAGATCGAAACGCTCTCCTGAAATCACGAACCCGTACCGGACTACGAGGATCCGCCCCGACCCGCACCGGACCCTGCAGCGAAAACGAGACTTAAACTGTGCCAAAAACAAAGACCAGAATAGATCTGTAAGGGGGCAAATGCTTTCACACTGCAGTATGAGATTAAACAAAGAAAAATGAGGCAACTTTTAAGGAACATCTTGATTGATTTTTGCAACGTGTCAAAAGTCTTCAACAAAGCTATGGCACAGTTATTATTCCAGGTTGACTTTCCTACTTATGCAGCTTTTATAGCTTATTGATTCTGCTGTTTATCTAATGTCTATTATGTTTTAGAAGGAGGGTGGGAGGGATTTTAATCACGCATGCTTATAACCAGTTATAATTGCAAAATAATTACAGATTTTCAGCTGCAAATGGTGCCAAAGTGTGCTCATCGGTTAGTCTTATTTCTAATAATTTATAGTTTTAATTTACACAACCTAAAAATCGATCATTATTGCAGAAAGCCAATGTTTGGGAGGAGGATTTCTCACCTCAGCAAGGGTGAAAAGACAGTGAAAATGTGAGAAGCTAACTGTGAAAATGGCAGCAGCATTAAGCAAAGAGACGAAAACTAATGAAACATGAGCATCGTATCAAAGGAAATGAAATAAAATCATCAGCGAATATCAGAGGAGAGAAGACATGCAGGATAAAGCAGCTTGAATGTCCACTGCATGCACATGGAAGCTAATCTTTTCTGGCAGGACTCTGATATATGCGTCCTGCTATCACCATTTTTCAGAATGTTACATGATGACAACCCCTCTCCATTTTTATCTGAGCCCTAATGCTTTTAGCCTCTCTTTCTGAATTAGCTGTCAGACGCTGTGGTCTTCTCCTCAATGCTTCTTTGGAGCTCAAATGACTGAATTAGGCTCTACCTTTAAACATAATTGCTTAATTGGAGTCTTTTCATATGCCGTCGGGCGAGGACCTGAAAAAGGCTCCGATAACTCTGTAATTATGCTGCTGAGGCAGATATTTTGCGGCGGAGTTCTACAGAACGAGCTGACAGGCTCATGCTCTTTCTACATTTACACTTCCTACTTAGGGTTTGACATTTAGTCAAGATTGCAGGGCCTCTTTTGTTGCTAATAAATGAATATGTTCCTGTCTAGGGGTGTGAATGTCAGGAGTCGTGAAAGCATATCGGATGTCCAAAGATTTCTGGATTCGGCTCGGATGGAGGTGAGATCTCACAAAAAAAATCTTTAGCCCCGCTTTTGTTCCCTCTGCACTCTCCGCTGTTTCTCGTTTGAAAGGTGGAAGAAGACTATTACACAGTACATCTTCTTTCAAGTACAGCTCTTAGATACAAAGTGTCAGATGGAGTCAATTTGTGTTAGATGTTTTGGGTAGCAGCATCACATACGAGGCAGCAGCTTTCACCGGAGCCTCTCTTTTTCCGAGGGCTTGGCTGTCAATATAACTTACACAGGAGCAAAGATTTGCCATGGTGGGGAGGGAGCAGCCGGAGAGGTAAATACAGTTATGGTCTGAGGTGAATAACAGTAGGATGTCAGAGGGAAGAAGGAAGACCCAGAGTGAGAAAGGAA
This sequence comes from Callopanchax toddi, assembly GCA_006937965.1. Taxonomy (NCBI): domain Eukaryota; kingdom Metazoa; phylum Chordata; class Actinopteri; order Cyprinodontiformes; family Nothobranchiidae; genus Callopanchax; species Callopanchax toddi. The sequence goes on from SSNR01000012.1 coordinate 4,129,291, forward strand.
GGGAGGGTAGGAGCACGCCAAGGAAGACGGAAGATTAGTTTTGGTCTGGTAGCGACAGATCATAAAAACACGAAGGGGAGGAAAAAGGAGATGAAAAAGAGAGAGGGGGGGAGGATTAGTGCCACTTCAGGAATGACGGAGCAGGGGGGAGTGGGAGAAGGACGAGTGGGCTGGGAGGTGGGAGGAATCCTGGGAGTTTAGTTAGGATTAGTTTTGCTTCAGGAGCTGGGGATTGAATGAGGAAGAGAGTCGGGCGATCTGGTTGGCATCGTGAAAACAAAACCTCTTATCAATCAATTGTTGACAAAGTGACTCCAGAGAAATCACTCTCATTCCCAGTGCTCCCAGTCCTCCGGGTGCTGTATATCTAGTGGAGATGACACAAAGATGTTTAATCCATACATCTGGTCCCCATCTTTCTAACACCTATATCCAAGATCAGGATTTAGAGGTATCTGGTTCAGGAGGGAGACCCGGACGTCTCTCTGCCCAGCAACACTCCACACCTCCTCCAGGGGAATCCCAATGTGTTCCCAGACATGCATGCATAGGAGAAAATCCACAAACTATGCCTCTATGCAGCTATATTAAGAGCTTTGTACCCTGCTAAAATGTAGCTGCACACTTCTTAGTCTTATAAAGATTTCCCAGAGTTGCTGTGTGCCCTTATTGGTGTCTTATAAAATTTAAAAGCATTACATTTCTCATATTAGCTTCAGACTGATTACTTTCCAAGCTCTTCCTTGAATTCTCAGAAGGTAAAGCATCTGTGCAACTATTGGTATACAAATATATAACGAATGGTACAAAAAGTATGCAGCAATTCACACACAACAAAATGATGAATGTGTAGGAGCAGCTGAGGTTTTTACACTCAACATGAGATGGTTAACATGTGTTGTTGTGATCTCTGTTCACCCTTAGAAACGCACTCTAGAAGGAAGTGGGCGCATTTTCTGCTGCATCTGGAAACAAAAACCAGTGCAAACCCAGTGTGAATGCATGGATCTGCACTCCACATCAGAACACTGATACAAAGAGAAGTTAAAAATCCCAGAAACAGCAGTCTAGTTTTGGAAAATGGTGCATTTCCAGTGATGAATTTTGAAGTAGATTATTACCTCAGGTACTCAAGAAAAGATGAAGACTCCAAAGTTGACAGCTGTTGGGTTTAGGCCAGACTGACCTACAACTCCTAGAACCAGTTGCTCTTATCTGGAAAATGAATGCTATTTAAACAAAGCACACAGGTCGCTCTGTATGCAGTGAGTTGTAACACGTATGCACATTTAAGAAGTAAAACAGAGCTCACATTTTCCTACAATTTCATGCTTGTGGACCCTGACGTTTTTGCCCAGTGTTGGTATTAGATGTGCAGTCAGATGAGGCGACCATCATTCCTGGTACGTGCACAACTCGCCGTGTTCAATCGGAAACCGAGCCACTCAGTCAACACTCGTGCATTTTTCACATCAAGCATATGGCGTGATAAATCTACGCCCGCTAATGGAAAAATCTGAAATGAGACACACTGACGAAACATCAGTCATTTCATTAATAGAACCACAGTTTAATTGCACAACCAATTAAAGGAGTTACTGACCATGTTGGCTCTGCAAACAGCTGTCGTGCAGAAATAAATTCAGCACATGATCATCTTGTCACTGCCGCCACAGAGAAATACATTCAGGCGAGTTTCAGGGAAAAGCCTGCACCGTGCAAGCAATGGTTCAAAATGATCTTATATTTGAAGCCAGTCGATCCCTGAAAACTTCAAAACTAACCAACAAGAAACTAGATTGCAGCACATGATTTTTTAGGAATTAGAATCTACAAATGCTTCTTTTTCAGTTGATCTTTGATTGGTCCAAATTGTTCTATCTGAAAAAGAACAATTTGCCTGTGAAAGTGATCACTTCCCATGTGCTTTTGCAGTCATAAAAAAAACAACAACAATTTCCCATTGTTGTTATTTGCTATGACGGAGAGTAAGGAAATTATGCGGAGACAAACATTTGCTCTGTCTGCTGCTGGTATACTTCCCTGGTTATTATACGATCCGTTTGCACAGCAGCCAAAAGCAAATATCAGTGTTTAATGAGAATAAACACAATTGCTGGATCTTATGTTTGTCTAATCAAGTTTCTTGGATTAAACAAAAAATACGGGAACAACAGATGCCTTCGAGTTTTCTTTGCCAGCATTTAGAATAAGAAAAAAAAACCCCTCAAAATCTCTGCCAGGTGGATTTTTCTATGAAGGTGTGAGTATTTACTTCTAGGAAGTAAATGAAACATGACTATATCTGGTTTAATAAAAAGGTACTGGTAGGCTCAGCTGTGGTTCTGGAGGACTGTTCAGCTCTGTCAGTTCTGGACGTTCTCCTAAAGGAGGTCACAGGGTGCGTGGTTAACACCGGCAGAAGGGGATAACAAGTCCAGTGCTTTGTACAGATTGACTCTGAAGACTGTCCCAATGTGAATATCAAACCTCTGCCATGACAAATAGGCAAAGAGGGCGAGGGATATAGCGCCGGGCGAGAGCTGTGAAAAGAGGGAAGCATGAGTGAACTGATGGAAAGAGGTTGCTGTGAGGAAGAGAATACGAGGCAGACGGACAAAGGGGACAGTGCTGAGAGAGGAAGAAAGAGACAGAAAAGGAGGATGGGTTGTGTTTAATTAGTGGCCCTGGAGAGCGTCTTGGTTGAGCCAAGAAGGAACATGGGATGTTCTCTAATTGGCCCTGCTCAGTGGAAAGGGAGGGAAAAGCAAAAATGAAACAGAGAGACTCACAAAGAAGAGGAGGAAAAGAGAGAAATGAACAGATTTGTGCCTTCTTGCTTTGCATTTGTAACAGATTCATAAAACCTTAAAGTCATATAGTCATCCTTGATAATGTTTAATTCAATAGTAGGGTATTTTGTGTCTATTTTGACACATTTTTGCACGACTTAAACAAAAATCTAAGTGTAAATGGAAATGTTTTGCTTTATTCTTGAACACTTTTATATTTTGTTCTTTATTAAACACTTTAGAGGTTGAATTTCTTTATTTTATTTTATTTTTAAATGAAAGATGTTCTTTTAAGCCTTACCTTGACATTCTATTAATAACAGTCTTGATAATAGTTTAAATGTATTTCTCATGTTTCTCTCCAACTTTGGGTGAGAGGTTTTTCAGTTATGCTGAATCTGACAGATTCCTAAAGTTCTGCAGAACCTCTGAGGTCACTAAGCCTCGTTTCCACTGCAGGGTTCGGTACAGATCGGGGCAGGCCAGGCCAGGGCGCTATATTAAAACCGGTCCATAGAACCGATCCGGACCACGCCATTGATCGGCCATGAACGGTCCTCTTCAGTTGTCGGTCCATAGAAGAATGGAGCGGTGTTAGAGCGGAGCTGTGGCGTTAAAACCAGCTAGATGTCTTATCTGGGAGTCGACAGCGTAGCTAAAGAGCGACCATCTTACTACAGACAGCTGACGTTCTGCTCTCTATGGTAGCAGATGGAAGGTGAGCGATCAACTTCACTAAAATACTCTTAAAATGGTTGGCCTTATTACAAACCTTATTATGTATAGGTTTGATACGGGATACTTCCACAGTTTATGATTTTCCCGTCCATTACTGATATATTTCACAGGTATTTAATAGTACATGCACCATTGACAGCAATGTTACAGAAGGGGGCAGCTGTCTGTGGTAAGATGGCAGCCGTTGTTGCTGCGTCACATTCCATTGGTGAACAGCTTGGGTAAGATATCTAGCCTTTATATATGATATCTATGGTTAAAACAACAGTCCCATGATTGGAGGACAGAAAAATATGGGGGTAAAATAGACTCATTATATCTGTGTATGTGTACTACTTGATTTGTAATTTGTGTGAACCTGTTTGTGTGTAACTTTGAGTTGTATGTGTACATGATTTGTAAACCGTAAAAAAGATTTTGTGTGTAACTTCCACTACTTGCAAATGTGTTTTCAAATGCAAACGCAAATATCTAGAAATTATAAATATAAACAAATGAAACACACACAATTACAAGTTACACAAACATTTAAATTTTACATGGATTTTTCACTTTCAACCCCACAAATGTGATAATTACACCTACACATCGTTGTGTACGAATTGTCTGATACACACGGACAAAACTACATTTACACACAGATCAGTCTACCGGCGTTCGAAGGGTTTCGAGCCGTTCATGCTTCTGGAGATTTGTACATACATGGTGTGTTTAAATGCAGGTGGAAAACTGGGTGGTTTGTATTTTCTTCGAAGTCTAGTGTTTTTTCCCTGTGAGTGATTAGCTCAGACTAGCCGTTAGGTCATCTTTTCACAGAGCTCTGCTTCAACCTATCAGGATTAAATAAGATGACATGTTCACAGACACAACATTAGCTGCATTTTTTTCCAAACCTCCTCTTTTTGAGTCATTTATTTTGCCCTGATCCTCTTCATGGGACATGAAGCCAAACTTTTCTCTGAGTCTTCAGGGAAACAGAACTCAGACAAAACAGTTTGTTATATCAGTGCAAAAATTACCAATAAAAATATATATATTTTTTATTGCTAACAGCATGGAGGAATGCTTCATTTCTGCTCATCCTTCATATTGATTGCATGTCTTGTTTAAATGTGTGCTGACTTTTATTCCAGCTGCACTGAATTCTAATAAAGTCCTAAAGCAAATGCAATGTACGGAATTTGATTTATATTACTCTGATAATTCGCCGTTCTGTGTTTACTTGAACTGTAAACTAGAGGTTGTAAACAGAGGAACAAGTGAGGGAACCTTGACACCACGTTTGTTGTTTTCCCTTTGATAATGACCAGCTATACGTGTGTGTGTGTGTGTGTGTGTGAGATCTGTGACTGAGGATGCCGTTCTGGTTTAAGAGCTTCGGCTGTTTAAGCGCTGCTGGGAGAGAGAGTTGTCTCCTGGTCTGGCGTGTTTTTAAGTAATGGGATTTTTAATGGAAGGATGACCTCTTTTTTTCTAAGAAACCAATTAAGAGAAATTGATTGCACAAGAAATGGAATGAGAGTGTGTCGTAAACTAATTGTCCCTGTAAGCAATCCACCTTCCAGTAGGAAAACTCCTGCCTCCAGTGAGGATGAGGCCAATCAGCCCAGAGCAGAGCGACGCTGTAGAGAAAAATCACCAGGATTTTACTCCCAGAGGCGAGAATGGAAGTGCTCTCTCCATAAGTCAAGGTCTGTCTATAGGCAGGTGGAACTTCTCTCTATAACATATTGTTTGAGCTTAAAAACACAACGAAACAGGCTGATGTTCAAAGTTGGGTGATAAAAAAATCATTAAATCCTTCAACTGAATTCATTTGAGTAGATTTTGGAACTTGCAATAAAAGAAAGAAGTTGAAATTCTAAGGGAATGTCTTAGAATTTTCACATTTGTTTTAACAAATCTAAAAGTTTTTGGTCTTTTGAATAAAACATATTACTGGTTTGAAGAAAATCATCTAGTGGCCAGTTGAGAGGGTTTTTTCTTGCTACAACTTTAAAGTATTTCATGGTCTTGTTGACATTTTTACACAATTTAACTCATCTTGCAGCCTTTCCAGAAATTGCTGCTTAATTATTCAAAGATTTTCTCAAATTTCTGAAAATGTCACATGCAAAACAGACTCAAACTCACAAAAAATGGAAGGATTTTAGTGTGAAGACAGAGATAAAAGACAGGCCACAGAAATGTTGAACACCTCCAAAATCACATTGACACAAATGAATCATTTAATTAGATTATCTTTAACAGGACTAGTACATTCTTCAACCGCCTGTTTTTTTTAAATCCTGCACATCTGCCCCCTGCTGGAGCATCTGAAAACTACAGGTGGAAAGTTCAAATGTATTTGTCAAAATTATATTATTACATAATGAAAAATATAAAATATTCACATAAATATTATTAAAGAATGATCCAATAAAGCATTTAATTAAAAACATAATTTTACTGACACTATTTTTTCATATTCCAGGCTCTAAAGGGTGATAAATACAGCTAATAATCTAATCTGATCATAACGTCACTAATAATTTGTCAAACAGAAATAGAATAGTATGTTATAACAAACAAGCAAACCCCTCTTGGACTCTGATGACTCACACACTTTGTTCTTTAATTATTCCACCTTCTCTGTGACTAAAAACAGACTTCAGGTCTGAATTCTAATCTAGGTCTCTTGTTTGATTATTGCGTACAACACAGAGATTAATACCTGTACAGTCTTTGTTCCACACCTCTTGATGATCGACAGTATTTAATGGGACTCACAATGATTCACGATCATAATAGTAGCTGATTAAAGTACAAAACTAACACCTCAAAAGTATTTTATCAGCATGGAAGACAAAGATTCATCACTGGGAAGTCTGTCATCAGGATGTATTGATGAGAATTACATTGTGTTGTTTTATTCATGTGTTTATGACTGTAAGGTACTTTAAAAAATACCAATGCTCTCCTTACAAACACACTGAAACTTAGCTGCTCCTCATAAACTCTACTTTAAACTGTTTATATTTAAAGGGACACTATGTAACTTTCTCATATTTTAAAATCTTTTTTCTTGAGCCAGTATATGTGCTAATATGACCCTTTTCGGGAATAACGAAAAGTCACTCAGCCCCATCTGCTGCTTGTGTCCAAAAAAGTGCGTTTGTGACTTCTGAGTCTCTGGTCTGGTGCGCTAAAGTCTCAGCGCTAGGCTAACCCAATGTGGCTAGCCGATATGCTAGCGCCGGAGGTATTTTTAAAATGTTTCCTGCATTTTTTCCATCTCTCCCTGCTTGAACACAGCTGATTTCTTTGAATGAGTGATGAACCGCTCCAGTAGCGAAGGCTGAGGAGACGTTTCAACAGTTAGATTTAGGTGTTTCTGAGCAAAAACAATGCTAACATTTTTATGACAGTGACTTAAAACGGACACTAGGGGGTGCTAAAAACAAGCCAAACTGCAGAGTATGCCTTTAAAGTCTCAGGATTCAAACCGGACATCTAAAATCACATTGAACACTGCAGTGCGCTACAGAAATACGACTCAAAAAGAACTTTTAAACCTTTGAACACCTCCACATCATCATTCTTTTTATGTACAATGCACAGGGCCATGAGACAATTAAGTCTCTGGAAATGTAAAATATATATTTGCAGTTTTAGTGGCAACAACTCTTTTATAGTGGCTGATACAAACACACAATAGAGTATTTTATTTTTATCAGCGCAGACAGCAGGTATAAATTTAGTAGGTGTCTAGAGGGATGAGTCATTTTACGCCAAATAACATCTGCATTTTTTTGTTGTTGTCAACTTGCACAAACGCCGGCCACCCCCACACAGAAAACCCTGTAATCCCTGTTACACAATATGTTCCCTGAACAAGCCCTGACCTAAACCCCATCAAACACCTTTAAGGTGAGCCAGGTCTCAGTGAAGGTAAGTAAATCTTTCCTCACCAGAAATATAAATGAGGATTTTCAGTGAATAATCTGAATTTATACAAAATGACTCGCTTTTATAATTTTACGACTATGCATGCACATGTTTTTGCTGCAGAGGGTCAAGGAGAAACTTGGTTGCCGTGACATGGAGCAGATAGAAGAGGAGGGAGAAAGCTCAGAGGATATGAATAAGGGAGCAGGAGAGATGGATGAGGGGAGTTGGGAGAGGCAGGAGAAAGACAGAGATGGATGGAGTGAAGAGTCTGGCTGTACAGGGGCAATGCCATGGAGAGAATTCACAGATGCACGAAGGAGATCGGGGGAGAGGCTTTGGAAAAATGACAAGTCAAGAAGTTGGGGAAGGAGGGGATAATGAACAGAGACAGAAGGGGGGGGGAATAGTGTGCAAAAGAGAGAAGCATGGGCCAAGAGGGAGACGTGGAGGGGTTTAGCAGAGTAAATTTAGAGGAGTACACGCCGAGAGGAATGCAAAAACGCAGCGATTCAAGGAGATTTGAGAAACAAATCAGACCAGCTCAGCACGTTCTTCTTCATCCACCCTATTTAGGATGGTGGTATTATTCTAAGCGTAGCCTGGATCGATACCCGTGACAGCGTTTCTGTGATCAATCAAAGTGCCAGGACAGAATTGATCACGCTCCGTCAAATGTGACATAAACAAGGCTTCGAGATCAATATAATGTTAGTGTATTCAGCCCAAGACAAACGCCGTGTATCTCAATTAACTGCTCATTTTGCAAGAGTATACTCTGATAAAGGAGTCGTTTAAGCACATCTACAAGGCGTCGGGGTGAAAGATGACGTGTCACAGAATCCACTAACCGAAAAAGATTTAAGATGCATTTTTATTGTTGACACAGTTAAGAAATGCATTGAGCAGTCACTTTTAAATGGCCTGATTGTGTTTGGAATAAAACATTGGGATAAAGAATCATAAAACACAAGGAGCATTCACGCTAAACCGAGTGCTGCTGAAGAGATCGGCTTTTTCTCTGCAAAAGTTACCGCCACAGCAAAAACAATCACATATAGTGCTGAGACACAAGAGGTCCCTTAATTATAGGTAGGAGCTAATTATGCTAGCTTGAAGTTATGCTTGCTGCACAGATGTCACCGTTTAATGAGACAGAATGGTGCAAGAGTCAGGGAGTTGAGGCGAAGTACCGCACATCCTCCCTGATGCTGAGGTCACAGCGGATCCAGGCGTTTGGTTTCAAATCTTCATTAGAGCTCTGATCATTCTGTAGCCTATTAGCTGCAAATGAAGATTGATGATCAATACTCAAATTCAGCCTAATGGAGAAAGATACATCCAAACCTTTGTATCCTCGATGACTGTGATTAAACAATAACACCTTTGGGAGAGAATTTGAGAGAGCGCCACCGCTCAAAGCGCACATGCTTCTATAATGGCTAACAGACGTCATGTCCGACCTCCGGGTGTTGGTAGCTGCGACGCGTTGGGAGCTTTCGAAGCTGTGATGCATCATTATGATATTGAACGGCTGAGTTTCCTCTCTTTCTTCTGCCAAAACCCCCAACATCCCTCAAACCAAACATGCACTCCCTCTACCTCCACTGATGGATCATCAGAGGGACGTTTCCTAGAGACGAAAACCCTCAAAGTAATTGGGAAATGGATAAAATCACCAGATACCAGAGATTAATTGGTCCAATTGAGAATACCTGACTGATTCAAGTGAATGAAAATAACAGCTGAATTTACAGAATTCATAATTTTTTTTTTTTGGGCTTACAGGAAATAATGTAGCAACTGGATTGGTTCAAAGTGTCAAAGCATGCAGTATTTTTTAAAAATTTGACCAACCAACTCGCTATTTGTCACAGAATGTTGGACAGTTTTATTGTTCTATCATTGCCACCTTCCCTATGTGCCATTGGGCATGTGTTTAGGATGACCCCTTTTCCAGGAGGAGACTCCTGGGTCAGTCCAGGACTAGCTGGAGGGATCATAGGCAGGTCTGGCAACACTTTGGGATCCCACCAGGAGCTGATGGAAGTGGCTGGGCTTCCTTAGGGCTGACCCAGAATCAGAAGATCAGACTAGACTGCATTCATTTAACGTTGCGTCTGATGGCACAGACTTTTGGAACAAGGTCTTTTGAAGACATGACACCAAATGGACATCTTTACTTTTGATACATAACATCCCATAGGTTTAGTTTAGCTACAGCACAAAGAGGAGACCATATTGTCTGTTCTTTTTCAAACGGGTAATGAATTAATCAAAAAGAAATGTAGATTCTGTGAGAGAAACCCAGGGGAGGAATGTGAGTGTTTCCTCGTGCTCCAGGCCTCCGTCGCTTCAGCGCTCCTTCACTCCTCAAGTCACCACTCCATCACAGAGTGAGAGGGGGGAACGGACAGCCTCGCCAGAAGCCAACGAATCAGCAGAGCGAGCAAGTGAGGAAGAGTCAGGTGTGAAAGAGAGAAATACAGAAAGACAAAGTATAAAGGAGACCCAGATGCTTCCCAGAGAAGTTTTCCTTCCCATTGGTTATCCTCCATCACCCCGCCTGTGTTTTCTTAATCCCAGTGACTCCCTTCATGGACCTTTGGCTCCGTGACCCCATGTGTTGGCTGCCATTTCTTAGCCCTGCCCTGTCAGTTTCCACCTGGCCCACACGCAGCCCGACGCTGGAGGGTCAAGTGTCGTCAGCAGACCTTGAACTTCACACCATCGTTGTAAGACAGCGGATCCTGTGACGGACTAAATGTGACAGTTGAGCTGCTGACCTTTGGCCCAGAGACGACAGACAGGATTCAGCATCCCCAGCTGCTGCACCTACATGCTCCACGGATACAGCAACACACCCAAAAGGGATACGCACACAGTCAACTTAGTGTGCAATATGAAGGACCAACTTAAGAATTTTACTCTAAAAAACTCAAATAAGAGCATGCAGCTCCACATTTGCAGTGATCAAATAATTCATTATTTATATAAATTGTGCATTAAGCTTCTTTCTTTATGGAAAAAGCCTTCGATAAAACAACTTCATACACCTGAAACAGAGAGAACCCACGAATTCAGACCTCACAGGTTCTAACTGCAGCACTTTGTAATAAATAATCATTTATTTTGTGCATGTCAGTTGGTTTTAACAAGCTGTGAAATCCCAGTAGAGTCATGACTCTGGCTCCTCACTGAGTCACCGCTGGCTGAGGAGCTTTATGGAAATCAGTGGGATTTGGAGGTAAAAGGTTTTTTCTGTTCACAGCAGCGTCATGTGACTTAGGGCTGAAGCTGTCCCCGAGGCATCGTCCCCCCCCCTCCTCGGCAGTCAGAGCTTCTGTTTCCATCAATTTATACAATATTTCCATTTACTTCACCATCTGTCTCCATCTCTGAGCTTAATTCTGTCTCTTTATCTTTAGATTTTTTTTCTTGATGCATTCACATCACTTTCTTGTTTGTCTTCTTAAATCCTTCCTCTCTGAACAAATAGCCTGCATCTCTTTTTTTAAACTTTGTTTCCTAGAGAGACCTCGTCGCTGACTTTCTCCTCCTCCTTCCTCCCCTCCTGCTCTCTTGCAGTGTTTATTTAAGCTGTTTCACAGTCACTGCACCCTGCTCCCACTGTGTCAAACTAACAGCCTCCTCCTCCCTCCGTCTCCCGTGGACACACTTTGTGTCTCTCTGTATCTCTGTAGTCCTTTCTCAGCTCCCGTCTAAATTCATGTACGTTCCTCCTTAACTGCATTGTTTCTCTCTGACACCCTTGGTGCTCCCTGCTTCTCCAGACATTCAGGGATTCATGGTTTAAAGACATCACAACCCTCTCTGCTCCGCGTCGTCGGAGCCTCTCAGATCTTAGAGGAGACGGCAGCAGAAAACTGGGCCACATAAAATAGGCATAGGCAGGAAAAATATATTTTTAGACTTTGTTGCTGTGACGTGTAATTGTTGAATAAAGAGAAAAGCTTCTCGTGATCGTGATGATCAAACAAGATTTATGTTCTCAATGGGCAGTTCAATAATCTAGAGTGCAAAGAATCTGAGCAACAAATAGGATTTATTTTAGGTTTGAAATGATTTGATGTAAAAAATACATTTACAATGACATTTTATTTAAAAAATACATTTACAATGACATTTTATATCTCAAACGCCTGCTGATACATTTTTTTTTACACTACTCATAAAATACACACTCACAAAACATTTTCATAAAAAAGCACGATAAATACACAAAAACACACAAAGCTGCCTGGAACAGGCTGCCAGGCTGGTGCCTGAAAAAAACTGTTTACTTAGGATGATAGGATAAAGCACTTAAAAATTGCTAATTGATATGCTAAAAGGCAAAGATGATATCTAGGAAGCTAGCTGGTAAATGTTAGTTTGGTAGATGCTAGCCTGCATAGATGCTAACTGATAGGAGGCATTGATGCTAGCTAAGATGCTAGCTGGTAAATGTTAGTTTGGTAGATGCTAGCCTGCATAGATGCTAAGTGATATGCTAAGAGGCAATGATGCTAGCTAAGATGGCTAGCTGGTAAATGTTAGGCCCCATCTCAATACTCGCACTTCCACCCTACGTTCTTCAGTGAAGTGCAATTGGAATTATGGGTAATACCCTTCGCTGAAGTGTGCACCCATGCGGACTTCAGCGAAGTGCGTAGCGAGGGTGGAAAAGGGGGCAGGGCCAAGGTCCGGATTCTACAGCCAGGAGAATCGAGACACCTAAGCACTCGCGCACCTCCGCGGGAACGCGCAACTGAGGGGCGCGAGGATGGAAGTGCGAGTATTGAGACGCGGCCATAATTTGGTAGATGCTAGCCTACGTAGATGCTAACTGATATGCTAGAAGGCATTGATGCTAGCTAAGATGCTAGCTGGTAAATGTTAGTTTGGTAGATGCTAGCCTGGCCTACATAGATACTGATAGGCTAGATGGCATACATGTTAGCTGAAATGTAGTCAATCATTTAGAAATCATTCAAAATACCAACATTAAGGGACACAGAAAGCTCCAGCCTAGTTTCTACCTCTAATACAGACATGGTCTCCCGCACATGTATGAATATATATCATTTTAAGCTGATGTCCATGTAAAATAGATATCCCTTCATTAGACCTCGAATGTTTTCTTGATATAAAGGCTGATAGAGAAAAAATCATTCTGGTTTCTTGTCATAAACATGATCGAAAGTCAGAATAGCTTCCAGAAAAAGTGATTCCATGTGGATATGTAGACATGAAGAGAGATGGTGAAATTACCCTGAAAATAGCCTGGACCCTGTAGAGTTAAACGTGTCCAGCTTGTGAAACACAGGGTTCCGTTTTATTGCAGAGTAGTCACAGAGAAGCAATATATTTGTCACTCAGGGTAACTCCGAATGGCAATCATCAAGAAAATAAAAAATAAAATATGTTTCTAACAGGAGGCCTGGTTGTCTCCTGCCTTTTTCACAGCAGGTCACTATTAAATATTATGGGGTTGAAAGAAATATGAGGGCGCAGCAAGGAGGCCAACTTTTTTGTGCCTCGAATGTTGTCATGGGAAAAATGTGATTACTGTAATAATAAAAACAGGTACTGGCTTTTTATGATGCCAAGAAAAAATTGATTTTTGAAAGGTTAAAAAAAGTAAAAACCACACAAATAAACTCATTTGTTGGTAAACTTCTGTTTTAAATTGCTGCTCGGAGTATTTTGAGCGGTTTTGTAATAAATCACACTAATTATGAATTAAACATGTGACCTTGCCAGCTGGAGGACTGGTTCAGGCGATCAGCTTTAGTTCACAAAATTTCAAATCAGGGCTCAGTAACTCAACAGGTTTGAGGCGTTTTTTACAGCTGAATCTATTTCCACAGCATCCCGGTGATGGAGAACAGGTCTACAACCTCCACTTTAGAGGTTTTTGAAATGAAACAGACTTTCTGAGAGCAATTCAAATACCGTCCACCTTCCACCCACCAGCACAAACACACATTCACACATGCACTCACCTCCAGAGCTCATCCCCTACATCACTTACAGCGCCTCTGACAGCTAAAACACTTTGTACTTTTATATTTTGTGTATTCAACACTTTCTTCTCTCCATGACAGTGTGGGCAATTATACTATCAGTGGCAGTAATAAATTCTGGCCGGTTCTACGGGCCTCCACGGACCTGGCTCCCATCCTCGTCTTTCCCTCCTGGGACTCCCTTGATGTGGTGGGAACTGAGGCCTGTTGACTGCTTCAGCACCAGCTCTTTTATAATGTGTTTCCTCCCCTGCTGATTCCGTATTCCTGCTTTTATTTTGGGCTTTTCTTCTAAAGAAAAATAGCGATAAGGGCTAGTTTCGAAAGAAAAAGCAAGCGAGAAAGAGAGAGGATGTGGTGCTAATGTAGTCTAATAAAAGTGAAATGCAGATCACGGGTTGTAGTAGACTCAATTAACATCAAGATTACATCTCTGATCCCAAAAATTGGCTTATGTGATTATACTCTAGCATAATTTGGATTAGAAAAACGAGCGAAAACTAAATGAGCCTTTTTTTTACCAGCAGATTCAGAGAGATGGAAATGTTAAATATGACTGAATAAAAACCCAAAGCTTACGCAGAAACTTTACTCTAAATGGGACCACGAGTCACGAAATAAACATCATGCTTTGTGAGAATATAAAAAAAGTCTCCTGAGAGCAAATCAAGTATTGCAACTGCCCCCTTTTAAGAAGGCGGGTTGGAGTCTTTCTTGTACTGATTTTAATTGAGGTATATCTTAATTAGCTTCCTGTCTGACTGGGAGAGTTGGGAACAAAACGTCATAATCAACACACCAGTTCTGGGTCCTTTTATAGACTTGTGCTTGGTATAAACTTGTATTTATAGAGAAAAGAAAGAGTTGATAGGGAAGTTGGTAATAAATGGTTATAAGTGATTGTAGATCAATAACAGGTCTGTTAAAATCAGGTGACCCAACTGTCCTTCGTTAGCCGGTTGGGCCATAATTATTTGATTATTTTGCTGTTTTTAATGATGCCAACATGTCAGTGGTTTAGATCAGAAGTCCTCAAACAGTGGGCCATGGACCAGTATTGGTTCTTGGCTCATTTGGTACCAGGCCATCAGAACGAAAAGTTGTTTTGATTTAATGATTGTGTCTGAAAGATGCGGTGTTGTCGGATTAGCATACTTTTTCGGAACAGCATACCTTAAGGTATAGGTGTAGGCTTTAATGTTTGATGCTCTGCAAGATTTCTTTACTCACAGAACTCTTTTCTCGTGTGGTGTCCAATAACTATCGTCTATAAGGATTTCCCAAGAGTTTTAAACTTCAGTTTCCCCATTTGTGTGTTTGCCAATTATTAGCTGTGGCGGCCATCTTGAAATGGGTTGATTCTAAAAGCTAATCAGTTGCAGACGTACATCCAATGATGGCATTCAGACTGTTCTTACCACGGACAACAATGTAACAATAAAAATTGACCAGAAAACATTTTTATCTTACATTTAAAATTCAACTCATCCAAAAAGGACGGACAAAAGTATTTCCTGTGACCATCCTTTGTTTTCCTGCTGTCCTTTGAGCAGATTTGAAGCTACAGGAACACACACTCAGGTACAAGCCTACCTCTGTAAGCCTGACCCACATTAGGCCCCCCATTAGTCATCCGCCTGACTGAAAACAACATCCTCTTTATAATATGAAGATAACAACCAAATCTCTTCTCATTTTTACTGATTATTCACACACAGCATCAAATGTTAGTGTAGATCTCTTAAAATATTTGATGTATTTTAGATTTGTGTGGCTGAAAAATGCTCGTCGAGCATGGTTGAGGCTTAAGAACCAACGATCTTATACAACTTTTAGTAATGCACCTTTAATTGGAGGCTAACTATGTTTATATGCGAGCAGTGCCTGTTTTATTCCCCTCTACAGCACATTTCACTCTCATTAGAGAATCGTGCACGCATCTCGAACAACGGGAACACGAATGTAGCGACAGAAGCGCAGCAGGATAAACCTCGAAAGAAACGCAGAACAGAAAGAGCCCACTGCAGCGGGGAAGACGCTCAAAAAGGGAATCTTTTTCATCTTTTTTCTCACACTGTCAGGATGTCAGGAATGTCTGCTGTGACACGATCAGCTGCCAGCGCTGGCAATTTGTAAAACTGGCAGGCACAAGGAAAGATTACTGTTGTTACCTGTTTGAGTTGAATCCAGATGTCCTGCGAGTATCTTCCGTTTTCACTGATGGATAAATGTTTCTACAGAAGGACAGACATCAGCGCTGGCCCCTTTTTACTCTGTCACTTTCAGCTCTTGCTGTCAACTGTGTTTGTTGTCTAAAATGTATTATCTCATGAATTATAAGGAATGTGAATCACATTTTGATCCTGATTCCTTCTCATTCTCACCCTTTGTCCCAGTCAGTTTCTCTATGACATCCACTGCTGTCGTCCCTGTTGGACATCCTCTTTTTTCCCTGCACAGATGGTTTCAGTGACTCCTCAGAGTCTTAATTATTCTGTCAATTACTGTGGGAAAATGTGCAATTACAGCGGACAGTTATTCTGTGCCGCGTGGCTCCGTATTTATTAGACTTACACCTGATTCCAGGAGCTCAGGGGGGTTACGATGTGCCGTGCTGTCTTCCTTGTCTCCTCTAGGCGTGTGTACGGGACTTCTTGAGGGAATATCACGCTTATCTACCAAATTTTTCTCTCTGTAGGGATTCTTGCTAATGGCTGAAGATGTACTGTGAGCACGCAGCCACAAAACCTCAGTTTCTTCTGGATTTCTTGAAGCTTAATGGACATAAAAACATAAATATCAGGTTTGTGTCAGTTAACAGCTGTGGTGAAAAGTTTGGAAAGTGACACACGTGTTGTTTTTCTGCAGTTTGCGTGGAACTGTTTGTTGGGTCAGCTTTAGGTGCTTCACAGAAAATCAAAGTTAATATTTCTCTGCAGTAAGTTTGTCAAATTTCACACTACGATGTGAGCAAACACGTCCGTGCTGCGTTAATCTGAGGGACCGCTGTTCTAACCCGGCCTTCAGGTCAGTGGGTCCCTCTGCTCTTCATTATGAGGCTCTAATCCTGACACGAAACTCCACGTACGCGGCCAGCGAGGAGACGGACAAACAACGGGAGACCTGCTTATTTTCCATAAGCCCAAAGCAAACACTGGAGCTGCCGCGGGTGGTTGATGCTGACGGTCGGAGGAGTGTGTGTGGGCTACAGAGAGGATGAGCCGATAACAATGAGGGCTATAAGTGAGAGATACGGGCCTACTATATCTAATTTGTCTCACGACAAGCAGCAGCACAACTGGATTAGTATCCAGAATAATGTCACAGACGCTGCTGCGGAGCCAAAAGGGGAGCGGATGCTCAACTGACGAGGGAAGTGAGGAAGGGAATTAAGGGGAATGTTGAAAAGGAAGAAAGGACTCGGAAGAGGACATTGAAGAGAAACTAAAAAAGAGGGGTGGGAGGAAAAGGAAGGAGAATGAATAGAAAGATGGAGAGGGAGAAGATGGAGGACGGTGATGGAACAAAGTGAAGAGCTTGTGGAGGCTCTCTAAGTCCTCCTAACCAATGAGGACCTTGATGCTAAGAGGGCTCGTTCACAGCAGGCAGCTGCAAGCTCGTCATTTTAAAACTCCTGTTCTTCATCTCATTCACACTCTAAAACTTTGCACTTTAATTTTAAAAAATGTAATATGTCGTCACTCTCGGGCTTAAACCTCATATCTCCAGTGTTCATCATTTTCGTGCTTTTACAAAAATCTGCTCTATTGGTCACGTTTCACATCAATCAGTGGTTTAACTGATGAATGTTCAAAGAAAAATGTCAAATCCAGCTTGTAACTTGTGACCACTCAGGGTTTTTACTGGTAAAAGAAGAGATTCAAGGTTTTTTGCCCAACAATGATATCATCACTCTAAAAAACAAAGTCTGAACGAGATCGGTCATCTCGTTACAATGTTCAGTTCTGGCATAAAAACATGGATGCTGTTTTGACTTGTAGCTTCTATTTGAAATAAACTGGCCACTCGTGGACAATGAATATTTCACTTTGACCCACAAAGTGTGAAATAATCAGGAAACAGAATGCAGCCCAACATAAGAATCACCTTACTTTTCCATCATGTGATCAAACCCAAATTGAGCACAAGTAAACTCAGAGCACTGGTTGTTTAGAGAAGCAATGAAACAAAAGGCCTGAGTTTGAACCCAGCATCGCTTACATATTCTTTTCTTGCAGATCTTGGACTATTACAATTGTTCTGTTTTCCGAGGAGGGTTTGCATTTGGAGCAGGTTGGTGTAGACTCTCAGTCAAAGTATGTTACTGGGCTGTGATGATTGGTGGCGACAGAAAATGATGCCTGATGACTCTGGGACAATTTAAAAAGGAAATTTGTTGTATGGAAGTTCAAAATATCGTCTTCTTCCAGCACTCGAGGAGAATGGATACTTTTCCCCTCTCTCCCTCCCTACCCTCATGTTGAGGTGTTTTTTGCATCCCCATCTCTGCCCCCTGTTGGAGCAGTATAAATGACCAACACAACGTTTTGTCTTAGACAGTATTAGATGAGTCTTTCCTCCATCAGCAAGGAGAATGAACCACCTGACAGAGAGGGATGGAGGATTCAGCTGCTCTGCACGCATCAGAGAGTGGATCAGTGATCCTTTGTTCTGGTCAACTACGTAAAATGACTGAGTCTGATAGAGAGAACTTGATATGTGATGACAAAATGAACGCCTTTCTCGGAGGGGAATTATCAGCCGATTCAGAGCGTGCGATCACAGGATGTTGGGGAGGATTTAGCAAATGCGTGAGCGCTGCTGGATCCACGAACCACAGAGGGTGATCAGTATGGATCACGGATCGTTTGTGACCCGTTGCACCCCTACTGGGCATGTGTGAGTTGCGTGCGTGGGTTGGATGTACTAGGATTGTGTGTGTGTGTGTGTGTTGAAGCACGCGTCAAAGGAGCTGTGCGTTACCGGTGCAGTGCCACGCCCATTGGAGATGCTTTGAGTGTGTGTGTCGGAGGTCCTGTCATGTAGCTTCAGAGGCCATGTGAGCACTCATTCACTGAGCTGCAACAGGATGTGAAGCTTGTCAGATTGAGGGGTTCCCCATCGGTACTGTGAAGGCGCTGGTCCAGAAAGGCGAGCTCCGGCAGTCGGTTCTGGTATGCACTCATGATATCTGATTTTCATGCGGGTTAGTTGTGTGCACCCCTGTATAGGACTGGATATAGCAGATACTAATCCTGATACTACACTTGGGAGAAAGGAGGGACAAAATAATGGTAAAATAACAAAACAAAATGTTTGTAGCCAAGGTTGAGATGGCCATCTTGAAAACACAATCTATTCACAGTAATGGAAATTTAATTAAAAAAGGCAGGTCCTTATTACCATAAAGACAACTAATGAAAGGGTGACCCGTGTACTGCCTGATTAGAATCATCTCCTGATCACCTCTGTTTTAAAACACACCCAACACAGGCTAGAGTAGATCTCTTTAATTGTATAAAGATTCTCCTGTAAATGAACTTTAACCTCTTTGAAGGCACAAGGCCCACAATATGGCCTCCAAAGTTACAGTGGGAGTCATTTTAATTCGATTAAAAAAGAACTTTAAATTTTCTTCGTTATTTCTGTCCATCTGTAAACTGGCAGTAAGCGAGGACGTAACCCTCCTACTCCCTCTCATTAATTGGACAGCAAGAAAGCTGAAAATAGCTCAAATTATTAAAAACATTTTAATTAACATCTATTGGGAATATCAAGCTTTCTTGCATTGTGATTTTTGAGACTATTAACCAGTTGCCTAAAAACAAAAAGGGCCTATTGTGGACATTTCTTCCAGGTTTATCATTTTGTCTTTGTTGTTAACTTCAGTCCCATCACGGTGATTGACAGATCGACGGAGGCTACATCGAGTCGGTTCGCTGTGAAGTCAACTCCACTGACACCCAGTAAGAAGTGCAGCACAATGTATCACAAAGTGATAATTCCCAGTTAATGGGAGGCAAGAAGAACAACAGGGAGGCTTATCAGCTGCGTGATGTAATGTTTACCGGCTTTTTAATTAATTATGAAAATTAGCCAAAGCAGTAGGCACGCTGAGAAGTGAAATCAGATCTTCACGCTTATCTCTGCCTTGCAGCACTCACAGTATGCTGTTTGAATGACATCTCACGCAGAACACACACACACACACACACGAGTACCACTCAGTGTTCTTCACAATAACACACACACACACACACACACACACACAACATCCCTGCAAACAGAGACGTTAATAAAAGTCACAAACACCCACACAAAGAGGCTATAATGCTGAATTAATGCAAATGTTAAAAACACGGTTGGATTTGTTGGAGTGAGTTCTCCTCATTAGATTCACGCGTCAACATGGTCGACGCATGGGAGCTGGCCTGATCTATATTTGTAGGCATTGATCTGGAGAAAAAGGTGAACCAAATATGTGCAGAGTAACACAAACAAGCAATTACTCCAGTGGCAGACATGACATTTCTGTGCTGTTAGTGGGTTTAGGAAATATAATATTTCCTTCTTAGTTTTCTGTCAGAAATTCAATGTTTCAGTCTTCAAGGAGGTGTTTGTGCAAAGGCCGTCGAGGAAGAGATATCAGAGTCCGTCTGAGAACCAGGGAATGATCATCAGTTAGACTCAAATAGATATTTAGGCCAATTTTTAATGTTGTTTTGTTTTTTGTTTTTGCAGAACTGCTTTGGAATCAGAACAATGTAATGTAAAAATAATAAAATTCAAGACATTCTCTTTGTGCACAAAGATTTTTGACAACATCCAGTAGCGATTACTGGAGATAGTGAGTCCTCGAGCTCCTTGGATTTATCCTTGATGCACTATTGGACCATCTTTCTCTTTATTTAGAATTTTCTTGGTATCTCCTTCTCAATATTGAAACAGGAAGTTTACATTTTTAATGAAAAACTTGTCATTTTTAACACACACGGTTGTCAGGTTTTGAAATAAGCTCTGATTTTGCAACGATAATCCTTAAAAACCAAATAGAACTGGAAAAAAAAAATCATTGCACACAAGAACTGTGATGCATCTATTCAGAAAAGCAACTGGAAGATATGCTCCACCTTTGTAAATGGTCTGCTTTGTTTCCTGCATCTCCAGTTGGCTTAGGAATAGGGTAATCTGGGGGAAAAAAGACAGAAGCTAGAGTGCCACTCTGAAGTTTCCCCTCTGGACATGCAGAGAGAAGTTTTGCAAAAATAGAAAAAATGGATAAAAGGAGTCTTTTCTTCCCCTGCAACTTTGGATCAAAAGAGGTGAGCTGGAGGTGTCTGTGGGGGCAGGTGGGATCACTCATTTCTGTTCAATACGCCGCTGATAGCGCTGGGTCCTATGGATGGCCAAATTGCCCGCAGCTGGGCCAGATGAATGGAGCCAAGCATTTTCTTCAAGCAAAATTGCTGCAGACTAGTTTCAGCACAGAGAAAGCTGCATCTACTATTTTCCTCCCACTTGTCTGTTTATCAAAACTAAAGATGACAGGCCTTTTCTGTCCGGGGCAATAAATTCTCCATAAATAAAATCTTCTCTTCTTGTTTTTACAGTCAGTTTTTTTGCAGCGTCTTGCAGATAAAATATGAATTTTAATGTTATAATCTTAATCTCAGCTGGAGGTCTAGAAATGTAGAAAAACAATCCTTAACAGATTCATTGAATGTGTGCAAGGTCACATAATGAATGGAGGAATTAGTCAGGCAGCCGTAACAGAAAACACTCATTTATATGCTTCTCGTAAGACTGAGCTAATAATCAATGCATCCCACACATCTCCAATTGGTTTCCCTTACAATATATTCAATTTATCATCCTTGTGTGTTCTATGTTTATTTAAGAATGTACAGTACTTTTTTTTTTGCAGGCATACTCTCATGTAGTCCTCTGCAGCAGCATGCATTCTGCACATTACTACTCAACACAGTACATGTGCAGGCATCCTGGACCATGTGTGCTCAACATTAATTTCCCTGCGTGTTGCCTGAAGCGCTCCCCGCGGACCGGATTTCAAGAACTATATCTGTTACAGAAATCAGAAAAGAGCTTGGGGGGGGGGGGAAACAAAGGCTAAATCCAGAGAGCAGTGGAGAGGGTAGAGGGGGAAAAATGGGAGAAGTTAAAGGAAATTGAGGAAGAGATGCATGAAACTGCGAGGGAGGAGGGGAATGTTGTGCTATTAGCTGGAGTCACATTACAGCCTTATGGAGTTTATAAAGTGCAAAAATACCTCTCACCTGAGGCCACACGCTGCTGCTGTGTGACAAAACTAATGTGGCTGTGTTTCCACTGCGCATGCATTTGTTTATGTGTCTGTGCATGGGCTCTTTCTAACACTGGAGGGAATGTTTGTTCAGTCATCCATCCATCCATCCATCCAGAGTGTGAAACAGTAGAAGGCTGTATTTAGCAAAAACCCTGCAATCGTCTCTTTAATAAGGGTCATAATCTCTGAGTGGACACAAACGCTGGAATGAGGAGGTGAAAACCAGCAATTAATGGAGAAAATCAAGCTTTCATTTAAAAAAAACAGAAGTTTGAGACAGAACACTTACGTATTAAATAGATGTTCATATAAATCACAGCATAATGCAGACTAACACTATGAGGTCAGCTCAAGACTCTAGACAGAAAATCAGTTCCTAGTAGGTTATGGGATGTGATTTAGCTGCTTCTGATTGGCTCACATGCTGAATATCTCAGCCAATAGCGCCATGTGAAATACGGTCAAGATGATGCTGCATTCAGGACAACTTGGAAATGGAGATAAACCTTGTCCTGTATTGATTTTAGAATGAACAAATACAGGACGGGTGTAACGGCAACATTAAGTGATTTGGGTAGCAACACACAATACAGCCTGGTACTTGTAGAGGTACTTACAAGGTATACATGTACTTGTGAGAGTATGTACTGGGTAAGTACCAGGTACTTACAGCGAAACATACAGGGTACTTATGAGGGTTCATACAGGACTCATGTATACTTTACCCCATTTGTCTGTAAAATACACAGTACTACTTACCCTGTAAGTCCATTCGTAAGTACCCTATACATATCCTGTATATACATACATTACCTGTACAGAACTATCATATGTAGCCGTGTTTACCCTGTACTTGTTCCATACGTACCGCATACTTATACTTTATCTCCCCACATAATTACCCTGTACAAAACCACCATAAGTACCTTGTATGTCCCCCCAAACGTACTTGTATGAAACCTCTATAAGTATCCATACTCACCCTGTACATCCACCCGTAGGTACCTCAGATTTACTGTGTACATTCAATGTAAGTACTGGGCTGTATCACAGAGCTACTTAATTAGTCTGATAAACATAATGAGATGAGATGATGGTGACTGTCACCTGGTGTGAATATGTGCGTATAGCTGGAGTGAATAAAATGAGGATGAGTTTATTACAAATTAGACATAGTTTGTGATTAAATTGGGAGAAGAACTTTAGTGCAACAGTTAGGCAACTGTTGCAGTTTTGTCCCCTATTAGTCACCAGCACCATATGGGCTTTAGATTTTGAGATGAGACCAAAACTAGTAAAACATTTCAGCAATACATTTAGTTGGAAACCAGTAAATAAATCAATGTATAGGCTGTGAGCTTCATCTGTCCAAATGACCGTATCACGTGTTTGACTTTCGTATAGAAACTTCCTCTAAACGAACCGGATCGCTCTAAAGTCTGATGAGGATTGGGAACTAACCTTCATTCTTTCATCTTCATTAAATACCATGAACTATAAAAGATCTGATTATGACAAATCTGAGGATAATTTGTAATCAATATAAATCTACTGGTGATTTAACTTTTGGAGTCACCCCCAGTCAAGATGGCCAACACAGCTAAATGGTCTTAGTTTAAAACTCTGGCATCAGGCAATATGCTCTCCTTCAAGGAAGGCTAGGCCTTTAATTAATATCGTGTACTTGTGCCGAGGCCTGAAACCACTAAGGAGTTGCTCTTGCAGGCGAGGCCTCAGCTGGTCTGTGGGAGTCGAGCAGCCGTTGCTCTGCCTGTGATTAATTCTCCGGTCCACATCATGTCCAAAGAGTCAAACATGCACTGTTATTTATCTGCAACCCGGTGAGACCCTTCCAGGACTCCCCTTTGGTCTCCTGACATGAAACCGTGGTCTTATTGTTGTTTGCTGGTGCCTTATCTGAGAGTCTTGTCAGGGACGATGGAGGGAGAACGGATAGAGGTGGAGGATGATGGGCTTCAGAGCTTCACCTGAATTGTTTTTATACTCCGACTTTGTGACGTAAAACTGAAAGTAAAATAATACGACCACCTCTTCCGGCTCATAAACTCCAGGTTAATGGAAGCTGTCGTAAATTTGACTGGATTAAATGTTTCTCTCCGAGTGTCTCGGATGACAATTTGACGAACCGTGGCGTCATGCTGTCCAGATATAAAACCCCGCAGTAAGAGTGTCAGATACGCCATACGGAGACTGACACATTATTGATATTTACAAGTGTTTTGGCTCATTTTAATCCCCCCGTGCCTTCGTGGAGTGTTACATGATCTGTGTGTGTGTGTGTGTGAAGGAGGAAAGAGACGCACAATAAAAGGCTGTTAGTTACAGAACATTATAAAACACTTTGCTCCAGTGGAAGAGCCTTAATGATAAAAGAACAACAACAGCAAACGACACAAACGTTTGCACCTCCAGTTATCACCATCACACAGCCAGAGGGCGATTGCATGCGGTATGTGAAGCACGTAGCGCGACGGAGGGGGGATGACCTCCACGTTTACCCTCACCTTTTTGTTTTAACTCTCCCAACATTTATCGCCAACCCGCTGTAGTCAAGGTGTTGTCGTAGCTGCTTGTGATTTTCCTACACAGATAGCGCCATGAAAGCTGCTCCGAGGAGAAGGGGAAAGGAGGAGGGAATGGCTCCCACAGCGGGGTGAAACTACAGACCAATCACATGATTATAGAGCTCAGAGCAGCACAACCTGCTTTCTGCTCGTGTTGGAAGAAACTACAAAAAGTGTGAACACCCTTCAGTTTTCCATCTCCGTCTACAAAATGTAAAATGCGCATTTCTTCTGGTGTTTTAAAATCTTTTTAAGGGGGTAACAACCCACCTTCCCGCCATCTTTGTTTCTGTCTTCACCATAATAACCAGCTGTATCCTGGTAAAAGAGGTGGCCCAGTTTCCTCCTCCTCCCCCCGGTTCTCCCACTGGTGAAATTACCAGTTGGTTACTATAGAGACGTGTTTATAAATGCAGTTTATGACTCCCTTTTTGCCCTTTTTCTTGCAGCATTTACCTCCTCGTTTTATCTCGCCTTCACCTCTGAAGTGACATCCGTTTTTTTTCTTTCTACTTTTTTCTTGTTTCAGTCGGTTTCATTGCTTTCTCCTTCATCTGCCCCTTCCGCCCAGTTCTGTTGCCCTTTCTCTTTGTCGAAATCTCATTATTTTGTTAATTTTGTCGCCAGCCGCCGTCAACGTGACTTGCAATGGAAATCTTTATTGAATCGCATTAATAAGTAATTTAGTCCAATACATATGTGCTCCATTAAGTTAGCTTCCTGAACTCTGTGTTTGCTGCACCGTCCTCTTCTTTGGCTGCAGGGTGGAAACCCTTTTTTCTCGGACTATAGGGCTTTTTTTTTATGATAATGCATTTACGTGAAGGTGCCATACATCATTGTTTGTGAGGCTCTCCCATACCTTTGTGACCAGGGAGATAATGTAAAGAAAATAAAAGCTGTGGGTTGTCTTTCTGCTCCCTCATGAAAGTATAATGGGGAGCTGATTCATGCGTGTATCTATCTGAGAAGACAATGGACACATAAGTGTATTTGTACCACTCAAAGGAAAGTGCTGCTGAGGCTACAGTTTTACTCCTACTGGGTTCAGGTGTGGAGGGGAGCTAATGCACAACAAAAGCTTATGCTTTATGTAATTATGCAATAGTCTAACTCAAAACAAGCCTCAAGCAAACCACTTTGCTCCAGTTTGAGTCCGCAAAAAGGAAGTTCAGCGAGGAACATGTGGCGGAAATTTTAATGTAAATTTGCTGTTTGACATTTTGAAAATGACCCCAAAGAAACTTGAGTTAAACCAACCTAAAGTAAGAAGAATCCAAATAAGGGATTTTATATAATGTACAGATTTAACAACCACGTCCAAAAGGTTTTTAGGAAAATTGCCACAAAGTTTGCTGCCTCAGTTTTTATGATGGAAGTATGTTAAAATGAATGTTGTGAAGATAAATTAGATGAATTACAATTAAAGGCACACTATGTAACTTTTCCATATTTAAAAAAATCCTTTCCTTGAGCCAGTCTGTGCTAATATGACCCTTTGGTTAATGAAAAGTCACTCAACCCCATCTGCTGCTTGTGTCCAGAATACCACGTTTGCAACTTCTGAGTCTTCAGTCCGGTGCTCTGAAGTCTCACAAAGTCACGTATCTTGCGAGGGTTAGGCTAACCTAATGTGGCTAGCTGTTATGCTAGCGCAGAGTGTTTTTAGCTCATGATTCCTGCTTTTTTTTCAGTGAGCGATGAACCGCTCCAGTAGAAAGCAATGAAGGCTGAGGAGACATTTCAACAGTTAGATTTAGGTCTTTCTGAGCAAAGACAATGCTAACGTTTTTACAATAGTGACTTAAAATGGACACTAGGGGGTGCTAAAAACAAGCCAAAACTGCATAGTGTGTCTTTAAATGAACTTAATCTCAAAACCCACTTCCGGTGTATTTGTGACCAAGGCACTGAAGAAAGCCCAGTAGGTGTCAGGACTCTCCTAAAGATGCGTTGAGCAGTATTGTCAGGAATAGCAGCAGGCAGGTGAAAGCACCTGCAGCACAGCTAGGAAACAGCTGTAAAGAAACCAGTTTGCTCCAAGACAAACATCAAGGGCTGACTGATATTCTGCAGACGGTTTTAGGAATTGGACTGATGAGGACTGAAAGAAAATCACTTTCTCTGATGAATTCCTTTTCTGATTGTTTGGGGCATCTGGAGAATTGATTGTCCAGAAAAGAAAATTCGTGGGCTCCATTAGTTTAGTGTCATGGCAACAGTAAACCACCCTGAGACCTTTCGTGTGTGGGGTAATTGTCGGCCAGGGGAGTGGACTCACAGTTTAGCCTCACAACACAGCCCTAATTAAGGAATGGTACCTAAACATCCTCCAAGAGGGACTCCTCCAAACCGTCCAAGAACAGTTTGGTGCTTTCTCCAGCATGATGCCGTAAGGCTAAAGTCAAGTGGCTCAACTTCAACATTTTGGGTCTACGTTCAGGACACTCCAGACTTTAATCCCATTGAGAACTTGTGGTTGTTTTTTGTTTAGTAGGGGCAAAACGATATATATACTATTAAAGGCCTCTCACATTACCCCTGTTCTTCAACAGCTGCACTGGCTGCCAATAAAATCTAGGATCACATACAAACTGCTTCTCCTCACTTTTAAGGCCATACACAACCGTGCTCCATCCTACATCTCCCAGCTCTTCCAAATCTCTACACCATCTCGAGTGCTCCGTTCCTCTGCTTCAGTTACCCTGTACAGTCCTCCTGCTCGGCTTACCACTATGGGGAGGGGAGGCGAGCCTTTAGCAGATCTGCCCCCTTCCTGTGGAACTCACTACCTGCTGATCTTTGAAACACTGCATCTCTGTCACTTTTTAAATCTAGGTTAAAAACACACCTCTTTAAGGTTGCCTACTCTGTGTAGCACCTTGGCCCTGGTTTTTGATTTAACTTGTTGGTTTTAGTGTCCTGCTGCTGTTTTTATTTGGTTTCACTGTATTTTTTAACTGGTTTTATTGTGTCTTGTTGCTATGTTCTTGTGTTTTATTTGTGTTGTGTCTGCACATGTACGTGACCTTGGGTTTTAGAAAGGCGCCTTAAATAAAATGTATTACTATTATTATAAAGGTTACTTTAACATGCCCAGCTATCCCTATATAAACACATAAAATACAAAATAATCTAATTGAAGGACATTTTTTTTGTCTCAACACGCCAAAAATGTTTTTTATGGTTTGGATTTCAACTGAAATTTTCATCATCTTATTTGCAGTATGTTTACTCTTCCTCTCTTTAAAAAAAAAAAAACCCCTATGAAGTTTGAAAACATGTTTAGGTGCTTTAGCTGCAAAAAAAATAAAAATTAAATAAATAAAAATCATAGCTGGTTTTTGACAAACAGAGTGTAAACCAGTTGATGTTTCTTCACCTTTTGCAGCTATTTCTGGTTCTCTGTTTTTTACTTTCAGATTTACGGAGTCTTTTTGAACACAATAAAACGTGTGAAACGTGCAGCTGTGGCTCAGCTGTGGCAGGTGAACAATCACACTTTCAACCAGCAACTGCATGTTTTCTTCTACCTTAAAGGTGCAATTCCTCCTAATCCTGTTTTCAGTCTACCTGAACCGACTGTGGTATAAAGAACAGGAACGTCTTTTTTAGTCAAACACAACATGTAATGCACACTTTAGTCCCCCAAACTATTTTTTTTGGTACAATTTCCATTTTTCCTTGAATGACTGTCATGCTTTTCAAATCGAAGGTGTATAAAAGCATCCCGCAGATTGATTTTGCTGTCGATAAATCCAGTTACGCTCAGCGGGCTTTGGTGACATTTAAAACCATTATTATTCTGCCTGTAGATGAATGAAGAAGTATACTGCGTTTTTACACAAATCATGACCAACCATGTTGTTTTTTTCTTTAAATATGAGCGAGACATGCTAACAGGATCCATAATGGGGGCCTGGAATGACAAGCAGAGAATTACAAGCAGGCTGCTGATTAGAAGTCCGTGATTCAGTTTGAGTGGGATAAAACTGTGTGTGTGGAGGGATAAAGTGTGTGTGTGCGTGAGATTATGTCTGTCTGTTTGTGCATCTGCCTGCATCATGTCTCTGATTTTCCGCAGCTTGTCATTGTGCCTCCATTCTAAGAAGGCATATTGGCATTGCAGGGAGAGGCTGGTGAGATTATACCGTACAAGACAGCGGGACGTGTCGCCGTGACATTGATGACACGACACGTGTCACCCCTCCGCCGTCTCTTCTCTGCCGTTTGGCTCTGTGTGGGCCCCCCCTCTGGTTGTGTTTTTATTTTTTTTCCTTTCTGCTGCCTTCTGGGATATGATGAGGTGCAGTAATATATAAGAAATGACTTGGTGGCAACTCATCTAATATGATTTGTGTAGGAGCTCATAAAACCTGGCCAGGCGTAACTTTAAAAGAATGGAATGGAAGGGCCGCGCACGTTCGGCTCCTCTCTGTCGCATTGCAGGCGTCGTAAATGTGTTTCAAATCAGCTCGTGGGATGGGGATTATCTGTGAATTTCTATCAGCGCTAATGACATCCACATCATTTTCTCCCTAAAATGTGTGTGGATGCACGGATCCCCACCTCGGAAACTCGCCTTCGGTCTGTAAAGAAGCAATGAGGCGTCCGACTCACCCTTCGCTCCCCCCCTAACGCCGTCGTCGACTCTTTCCCTGGAAATAAATAATAAACACATTTAATTTAAAATGAAAATGCACTGCGTTTCTGTGTTAATCCTAATTTATTCGCCTTAATTGAGCTTCCATTTGCTTTGCCGACGCTCGGCAGAGGTGTTAATAAATACGCCTTTGTCTGGATGCCATGAAGCATTTAGCTGAGCCAATTCTAATATACTGTAGCACTTCACCTGCTGAAAAAAAGGACCCTAAGTGCAGCTAATACACATGAGCAGGCACCGACAGTGGAGGTTCCAGAGGAGGGTGCAGACTGGGGTTAGCTGATTTGTTAGAGAGGCACATTCGTAAGAAAAAAACACTGTGTTGTGTTTACGTTTTTCACATTATAGTGTATAAGCCGTGTCCACAGTCATGTCCAGAGTCCCATAGGGGTCCACGGTCGAGTCCAGGTCCTGCGCCATGCCTTGTCGGGCCACCTCGCGGTTGACCCACTGAGCCACGCCGTGTCGGGCCACTGCCCAGGCACCCACCTGACCTCTGCCCTGATAGGTCACTGTTGACCCTCCCTTTTCTTTGTGTGTGTTCATTAGCGTCCTTGTGTGTGAATGTTTGGCCCTCCTTCCTGTTCCCCCTCCCCCCACCCTTCTTGTTTCTTCTGTGATCTCCTCTTTTGGGGGGGGGGGGGTTCTGTCATGATCCCGCCCCTGTGTGCCTGTTTGTGCCTTTTTTGTCCCTGTTAAGTTGCTCTAGGTGTCCCCGATGTGTCTGATTGCCTCACCTGTCCCTCGTGTGCTGCTCATGTGTCTGTGTATTTAAGTCCTGTCTATTTGTCAGCCATTGTCGGATCATCCGGTTTTTGTCCATGCAGTCTTGTCCTTGTAAAACCCTTTTTTTTGTGAGCCTTACCACCATCTCCTCCTGATTTTTGGGTCCCTCCTGCTGTGATCTTGACAGTTCGACAACATAAAACAGCCTATTTGTCTCTAATGCCTGAGACTCTGCCCTTGCAAGGGGGGGCCACAGGGGGGTTCAAGCTCTGAACCCAGACCCTCCCTAGAACCGCCTCTGGGGACTGAGAGGTGGCTACAGGTTCATCAAAGGCCCAATTTTAAGAAGAAACTTGAAACAAAAACTGAGCAAATTAATTTTAAAAAGACTTTTGTTTACTGTAACACAATGTTGAGCATTCGCTTAAAAGAAAAATAATTCAGTCTCATTAATATAATAAATGTTTGTTTATTTAGGAAAACATGCTGATGATGTCACTGTATTTGGTTTTTTTGGCTCTGTGATATTTAGTTTACATGTTTTATGCTCCAAAGGTCTCCAGTGTTTGTTCTGTTCCCAGTTAACGCACCTGTTTCTACTTACCTGCTATTTGTTCAGGTATAAACTTCAGCTTCCATCCAACTAAACTGTCCCTCTTTCTGTCAAAACATGTAAAATTGATCATTTTTGCATCTGTCACAGTTTTCACAGTGTTTTTCATTTTTTTGCATTTGGTTGCTTTTTTCTGAGTCATGATTTGTGTTGCTAATATTCATGTTCTCACCTAGTCGATGTCCTAAAAACAAACAAACATTTTAAATTTGTCAAGAGATTTCCTGTTGACAGTAAAGGCTAGATGGACGATAACAGTAAAACGTCAACATTATTAAAGAAGAATATGAGTTTTGAGAGGATCTTCAGCCTATAGTCACCAACTGATCCAGCTAATTGCCAGAGGTGAAAACAAAACTTAATGTTTGTCTAATTAATAGTAATTTGGCTAATTATTAATAAAATGCACATAAATACACAAGTATGGGGGTAAAGTGTTATGATGACATCACTACATATTTGTATGATATGGAAAAATTAATTATTCTCATTAAAAGATCTACTTTATTTATTAAGATTTAACTTTTTTTGTGTTCATAAACATCATGTAAAATAGATTTTATATTTGCTACACAATAAAATCCTGAATCTAAACTTAAATAGTGTTCAGAAAATAATAACACAAACATCTACAACAGTTATGCCATGTTTATTCAACTATTTGTAACAATTAGGGCAAATATTCGATATTAGCAAGAATTTTAAATTCACTTTCAGATCTGGAGAAGAAGACATGGACTCCTATTTGTTGTTTCCGGACCCACAGTGGGGTCTCGACCCTATAACTTTGGGAACCACTGATTATATGGGCAGTGACACAGAATGCTAATTTCCTTCAACATGTTTCCAAAATGTCAGCTGGAATGCTTCAAACGAGGTCCGTTTGTTCACTGTGACCGGTGTAGTTGCACCTCCAGAAGTATAGTGTTGATTTAGTTGTTATGGTTACACAGCACCGCCACTGAAAGTACCCAGATGAGTATTCTGATTATTTCTTTGTATTTTGATATGTAATTAAGGTCTCCCTGCTAGGTGTGGGCATTTAGCATTTTTGTTGAAATAAGTCAGTTTAGAAGAAAACCAGTTTTTTGAGATTTTCCTGCATCAGGTCCCAGCTGATCGCTCTCAGTCACCTCGGTTTCCTTTGTTGCTTTGAAAGTGGCTCATTTCCATTTGCAATCAGCAACTAAACGTCAAATACCCATAAAAGTAATATAAAATCAAAAACCATTAGGCATAAATGTGGAGTTAAGACAACAAAATGTGCATTAAATAGAAATTAAAACTATTAAACACCAGTTCAGAGTGAAAAACACCACCTCCATCTTTAGGTGCTTCCTCACTGTGACATTTACTGCATCCGGTGAATAATTAATAAATACAAAAGGCTGAGTGATGCACGCTTTAAGCTGTGAGATGGACACTCTTTATGCTAAAAAAAGAAGATTTAAAACAGAAACCTTCCACATCCTGATAATATCTCTTTGCATCTTAAAGTAAACAATGTGTTTTAGAAGTGGAGGTGATATTAGCTCCAGTTTGACCAGTGGATCCATTTGTCTCCGGCTCTCCGCAGCTCTAATAGTGCTGGTTTGGCGAGGAGATACTTCTCTGATTATAACTCCAGTTTCTTGCTACTCATCACTTTCTCGTCGCTCCTTTCCTCTAAATGATAAAAAGGTAGCGTTCCGTCTTCTCAAAGCCCGAATAATCATTTTCTAAAAGCAGCTATTTAATTGCAACACAGAAGTCTCCTTTTTTTTCCCGGAGTCTTTGGCTGTTCTTGAACTGTGCTCTCTTTTGTCTGTCACCATTTACAGCTCTGTCTCCTTCTCTCTTTGTCTCTCGTTCCCATTAGCACAGTTTTCCCTTCATTACCCTTAATGCCATCATTTTCTTTTTAGAAAATTGTAATTGGGCCTTTTGCTTGTTGGTGAAATTGTCTCAGGATTTGCTGCACGCCCAATCAGCTGCAGAGAAAATCCACCCTGATGTTCTCTCTCGTTAAATTCAGTGATGACCCTCAGTCTGACCCAGCACGCTGACAAAAACATCACATTACACTTCATGCATTCAAAACCGTGTTTATTTGGAGCATCTGATTAGAGTCCTCGTGTTTTTCTAGGGGCAGAACAGATATCTGTTATATATAAAGTGGTCCTCCTCAGCGTGGCCCCAGGCGAAGCATCTGCACACATCTGCAGCACGCACAACATCCCCCGTTGCCTTGTTATCTTCTCCAGAGCTGCTAAGTGATTTATTTACCTGCTCGCCGCGTGTCGTTCAGGCAAAAGGACGAGGGGCGTAAAAGGGAGGGAGAAAGAGAAAAGAGGACAGGCGTCAACAGGAGGAGAGGTGATGAGAAACAGATGAGAGGAGAGTGTTCAGACGATGATAACATGCTGACGAAGAGGGGAGCAGGTGGAAAGGTACATTCAGCCGTCGTTTACAGACTGACAGAGCCAATGAAGGTCCGGGCTGCAGGAGGGGAGTGGAAAATGAAAGCGACATGACTGAGGCGCAGTAAACTCATCGAGCCTCGCGCGCCACCCTCAATCAGGAGATTTCATTTGGCTAAAGTAAAATCTTTGCAAACCCCAAGGATGCCACTTCTCATTAATTTGGAGCCTGTCATCAATAAGAAGACATCAACAGCTGAGGGACACCAGGTGGTGGGAGAGGAAAGGTATTAGTCAAGGAAAAGTGGGAGCGCCGTGTCATCGCTGGTGTTTCCAGTGGGCGAATTCATCATGTAATAATTGTAAATAGTCATATTTGAATTGTTCCATAAGAAAAGTTGTGCTATTATTTCCTCCTCAACTCAGGACAAAACTAAAAAAACATCTTCAGGACAATTTTTGTGTTGTAGCTTTTTGAACAGCCTCAGTATAGAGAAATAGCAAATTATAGGATTAAGTTTGAATGCAGCCAAAACTTTAACACTTTTGTTGCATTCAGGGGTCAAATCTGGCTGGGATTTTGTAATATTTCTGCTGAATTAACCCTGTAATCTGAATTAGGTGATTAAGGAATAAAACATCACGTATGCATGAACGGCATGTGAAAAATGTGGTGATTTTTGCATCAAAAATCAAACATTAATACATTAAAATGACCATAACATGAATACTATTACATTATATTATAGCATTTATGTGCTAAAATGAATCAAATGTGAATAAAGCTCTTCTATATTTGGTTTAGAAACATCCCTGTTTTACATGACCAGTAATCAGATCCTATGAAACTTTTAGGGTTTGGTAATAAAACCTCACGCCTGTTGGTTTTTTGTAATGAGGATGATGCATAAGAGCAAATAGAAAAGTGTTAAATTCTTAATTATTTGCTAATTTTATTCATTCATGTCAACTTTATCCAAACTTGAACAATTATGTGAATTGTTTTGTGTATTTTAGGTCTCATTACTGTTAAAAAAATCTGCATAATAACTCTATTAAGGTCAGTGCTAACTCCCTTAGATTCTACTAAGTGACTACTATTAATTAGATGTCAGTTTAAATAAGTGGAAAGTAAACCAGTTCTGGTTCCATAGTAAGCAGACTGGTTGAACGCTGGTCTTCCAAGGTCAGCCCCAGAGATATGAGCGCCTGTGAGGCAGCACTTTTATCCACCGCCAAGACTCACGCTGCTCCCTCCAGCTCTGCCTCTCCTCCTTCATGTCCCCCCCTTTCACTCTGTCCCCTCTGGATCT
Source organism: Callopanchax toddi (assembly GCA_006937965.1). NCBI lineage: Eukaryota > Metazoa > Chordata > Actinopteri > Cyprinodontiformes > Nothobranchiidae > Callopanchax > Callopanchax toddi. Next base: position 4,163,399 of record SSNR01000012.1, read on the forward strand.
GCAGGCTTAACGAAGTCAACCGTGTAAGCACGTCTCCCCCACCGCTGGAATCAGCCTCCGTCAGGGGGGAGGCCTTGCTTTGCCGCCCAGCGCAGCAGAGGGCACGCGCCACCGGTTTAAACGGAGAAATCCCCCCACTAAAACCACCCTCCTGTACTTTTAGACCTTTACCAAGCACTAAATTTCCAGATTTTTGAGGATTCCTTCAGGCCGATCGAGGCTTTTGGAGTTCGAAGCGCTAAACGACCCTGTTAATGTCACCGGGCAGGAAAACGGGCAATCTCTCAATTTGGCACGAGGCGCTACCGCAGCGGCGCCAGAACTTGATAGAGTGAGGAGGTTTAAAGCGGCGGGAAACCTGGTGACCTTTCTCTGTTTTCTGACGCGTTGACTCGATTGCCCTTTTGAAAATGCTAATTCCAAATGGTCCTCCAAGAAGGCCCTCAGCGTGCCAAATAAAAGGCTAGAAGAAGACTAAAAGCCTGCGCCCTGAAGACACAGTGTTCTCATTCTTCAAACTTCAAGGATTCAAGTAGATTCGCAAAGAAAGATGCTTCTAAATGCGCCACAACGTCGCCGTGAGTCCGCGTTTTACCATGATGCTTTTGGCCACCCGCCAAAAGTTGCACAAAGCTTTCCCTGGTTTCTTGAGCTCTGCCACATAAAAAGCAACTTAATTATTTGTGATTTCTTTCATTCAGCCACAGAGGTGTGCAAAAAGCGACGAAAAGCATAATTATCTTAATGGAAGACTGAGATGCATGCCCTTTGTAACACAAGCACCTCTTAACAGCCAAATCAATAGCACACTACGGCTGTGCCCTCAGCCCAGGAGTGGATCCCCCCCCCCAACTCCTCCACCAAGCACTGATGATCATAATAAGCTGCTTTGATGCGATTCCCATCACCACAAATAATGAGACATCCTCAGTCTAGAGAACACTATTACCTTCTACGTCTCTTGGCAAAGTTCAGCGTACCAGAAGTTTTTCTCCGAACCTCTCCGGGTGTTAAATCCCACTCGTTTACTTGCAGTTTGAGTGTATTCTTTTTAAAAGATTAATCACGAGGAACTCGAGATAAATATAGAAGAGTAACTGATGACCGTGTCTCCCTTATTATCAGCCGGTAAAGAGAAATAAAAAGGGACTTTTGAGATCTTTAAACCAGACTTCGAGCTGCAGAGTCTCCTATAAATCCGTCACGTCAGCTGTGAGTCGCCGAGCTACAAACAAGAAACACTGATTGCTTGGATCATTACTCCTCCTTACTGGACTTCTGACTAACAGTCCTCCTCTGAGGCGCTGCATTTGGCCTTTGCACAAGTGCTTACTGCAAAGCAGACTGCGTGGCTTGCTAAAATAGCACTCTGCGCATCAGCTCACTCCCCTGTGGTTTAGACTGATGCTCACAGGGAGAGAGGGGGAACGAGGGTGTTTGGGAGAGGCAGTTCCTAAAGAGGCTACATGAATTCCAACGCACGGCGATGTTAATGCGATCAGACGGGATGATTCATCCTGACATGTGATCAGGAGCAGAACAAATGGTGCGAGACTTCCTGATGAACGGACAGCGCCGTCTCAAACTCAGCACTGCAGCAGAAACTGAAGATATCTGGATCTCCACACAAAGAAACGACCTCTGTTTGATCTGTGCAAACATCAGCGTTTGAGCGTATTCCTCTACAGAGACGCCTCCTTATTCTGCTCTGTTTGGGTGTTTTAGGCTTTAAACCTTCAGGCAGGGGACACATAAACACAAACCAATCACAGACCGTCTGTAAGGACCATAAACAAAGCTGTCACTTCAAATTGCTGCTACTTACAAATTCATGCTCTGTCAGCAGAAAATGAAATTTCACATAAAAATCTGTCGATACAGATCCCTCCCACCGAGGTGTGGATATAATTATTTTTGAAACGATCCGTGAATTACATTTCGTCTGATTTATTGTTTGGTTCTGTCGCTCCTTTCTCTTTCTGCAGCACGTGGCCGGAGAGGAAGACAACCTGCCTTCAGAGGTTTGAGTCATGAGAGTTTGTTAGAGGTATTAACAGGTTAAGTTCATCTTTTTTTTTTTTTACAGTTTTGAGATTAGTAGAAAGTTACCAAGTTGCATCAGATTCTGTGTAAAATACTTCTGCAAGAGTCTCAAGGTAAGATCTGAAAGTCATGAAAATAAAGGATGTAGAATCTATTCTCATTTCACAAAATGATTATGAAAAACAGAGGCTAAAGGGTGGTAGAGTTCAACAAAACTGCGCATTTTATTTCTAATTTCACAGCTTCTTTTTTGAAGTTTTAGTCATCATTTTACTCATTTATCAACTGACCTTATTTGGGCAAAAGGGCGGAGCTTAATCACGTAACACTAAACGATTGTTAAACAATTGTTTCTGTTACAGGATTTGTCAAAAACCCACTGTGTCAAACCCTCTACACAGCTTCTGCCCTCTGGTGACGGATCTATGTACTGCAGGTGGTAAGTGCCAATTTTATTTATTATGGTTCTAGTTCAGCTTTTTATATCAATCATATTTTGTGTAGGCATTAAGCAGGTTAGGTTGGTGATTTTAACAAGTGACACAATGACTAGGAATGGTACGGATTTAGGAATTTATAGAAATTTACTTTTGTTTGAACTGGATCAGTCGAGGTTTTGAAGCTAATATTTGGTACTTGAGGTGTTTGATTTAGACAAAAACTTTTTTTTAAAATCTACAATCTTGACTTGTCCACTGTCCATCATCTAAATTGTATTTTGATTCCAGCCCTCGTCGTTTACACAGATGAAAGGTTTGAAGCACACACACACACACACACACTCTTCATGCTTCACACTCAGCCATGCTGGGTGGGAGGTCAATTACTCAAACTGCTAATTAGGTCAGTCCCGCTCTGGAGGAGGACGGCTGTGCAAGATGGTCAGGCCTGACACACTGACCTCACGACAGCTAGTCTGAGCATCACGAGCTGGGATCGTTCCAGAGCCGAAGGGCTGAGTGACCTGAGTGTCAGTTAGACTCATGACTGAAATCGTGACTACAGGCCGTCTGGGCTTCCTGCCATATGCTCTGTGGACACACCACCACCAGGACAAAAGTCTTTTTAATGAAGAAATCGACAGTTAGTCATTATTAGAGAGACAGAAAAAGACAAAGTTGTGCCAGATTTCCAACTCAAAATGTTTCCATTCTGGATTGTTGTGGATGATTCATTTTCTCCATCCTGACTTGTGGCTGAAAACGAAGCAGCTGTTTTCACTGTTTGACGTTATGAATGGAATTATTGGGGAGATGCTTCATTTCCTACATTCCTGTAAAGTACCAGCCACTAATTATGTTGTATTTTTTGCAGAATCTTATTGCCGCCACATTCCCCCCCAAAAACTGTTTTCACTCACATCATTTCACATTTCGACGTCAAATTTCCTTTGATAACATACGAAAATTATTAAAAGAATGAAATAAACAAGTTATTATTATTATTAAAAATGATTTATTAATAGTTAAAGGCACAGTGTGCAGTTTTGGCTTGTTTTTAGCACCCCCTAGTGTCCGTTTTAAGTCACTGTCGTAAAAACGTTAGCATTGTCTTTGCTCAGAAAAATCTAACTGTTGAAATGTCTCTCAGCCTTCATTCTTCAACAAAGAGACATAATGAACATAGTCAAGTATTTACAAGAAGCCATGGACACGCTGAGATCTTTTTTTGTTGTTTTAGATTTCCGATCCCAGAGAGCGCGCACATACAAGCACGCTTTCGCAGAATAAAATGTTGATGTCCACGCAGGGCCTTGCTCCGGTAGTGATTGTGACATTTCTCCTTCTCCCTTAGGGCTTTGCAACTCCTCCTGCGCACCCTCTCATCAAAAATGCTCCAATTTCGCAGGAGCAATATCTTCTGCTCGCAGAGAAAAAGGTCACATGCTCCATTATTTCAAAGTGAACTTTCGACCTAACATTTACAGAGGAGGCAGAAAATAGCTGTCAATGTGAAGACGCAGCAGGTGTAGTTAGCTGTGTGTTTTTGGATGAAGAAGAGATGGACAGCATACAGGGGATTATCATTATTCAACAACATGAAGTCCTTTTTTTATTTAAGGAAAAAAGCCTAACAGGAACATTTGATCTGACTGTTCCAGCTGCATGTACCGCACAAGCCATTATCACAAACTACAAGTGGTCCCCATGCTAATAATAACTCCTCTTTGTGTGCATTACCGAGCCTATATGTGCCAGGGTATAGCCAGCCCCCGAGGCTGCGATGGCACGGACTAACGCTGCCTTTTGACTTTGATTCGCTCTGCAAGATCGCTTCTCTCTGAGTGCAGTTCTACCTCCTCTCATTAGAGCTGCGTGATGAGATGCAAAGTGAAATCTTTTGCCATTTGGGAAGTGTCATCAAGTCAGCAAAGTGACAATAACAGTGAATCCACGTTCACTAATGTCACCTGTCCTCCAGCCAATCACAGATCAATAAAAGATTTTGCAATTACCAACAAACAGCAATTCATAATGACTTTGGTGTTAATATATTTTATACTTTTTTAATTTGTGAAAATTTTGGCCCATTGGAAATGCATGTAAAATCTTTCAGCAGCTTCTAATCTTTCAAAGATTTTGTGCTCTTCAAATGTTGATCGTTTCAGCACACTTCCTCCTGGAAATGTCATTCAAGTTTTAAACAAGTCAAAAGACTTTAATCTCTCACATATTAAAGCCATGATTGGATCTTTTTGCTATTTTTTTTTTTGTAAAATCACAGTTTAAGTTTAACATTTCAGCAAAAAATACTTTTTCTAGTATTTTTCTGTTCTCCCCTCAGTATTTCTAAACGGACATCTATTCTCAGCGTTCCCCTTGCTCTTCCACCTCTTGACTGTCAAAACACAATTTCCCATCATTCGACATCCCGTCATCCTGTCAGTGCCCATTTATCTTCCAAGCTGCACTTTAAAATGAGCATTTTTATACTAAATAAACTTTTCTACCCTTTAAAATGAATTCAATATTCATTTGCGTCCTTGTCCTGGAGCTGCTGATTTACAGTTTGGGGACACACATGGCTCAAGGGCTGTCTATTAAGCGCCCCTGTTAGGGTTTTGTTTTTGAGAAACATGATCAAAATTTAGTTTTTTTTTCATGTTAACCTCTAAAATCACCCATTTCCTCCTTACAGGCCCTGACATGAAATACTTCACTCCATTAGATCTTCTGATTGTTTTATTGAACTCACAAGACAAGTAAAACAAAAACATGCCCACCCTTTTATCACTGAGCTTTGAAGTGAAAAAAAAAATTATGTTGTTCTTTTAAAAGTAGCATGTTTTCAAATGGGCATTTAAAGGGTTAAAATTTTGATGATACCTTAATATGTGATTGTTTTGATCAGGATGGAAGTTGATCAAAAGATTCAAGTCAAAAACATCAAAAAAATAATTTTTTTTATACAGTTTTGGAAATTGACATTGACAAAATAAATAAATAACATCAACATGAGGTAAACAAACTGGGAATGAAAGGGTTAAAATCCTCAAAATTACTGAATGTTTTATAGTTTTAAGGTGGACTGAAGTTGAACAAATTTTTGCCAAAGAAATAGCAGAAAAAATATGAATCAGCAGTTTTTGGACGTGGTTATTTGATGATAACAATCCAGTCCGCCTAGCCATTAGCTTATCAGTCCTTTCAGAATGAAGTTTCTCCACTATGAGGAATCGGGGATTGTTCATGACCTTTCCACTTTAAGAAGCAATGCATAGCATTATTTTTCTCCTTGTTTTCTAAGCCCTTATGTATTGATTTATTCATCCATGCCAGTTTGACACTATTTTATCCCTCTCTTCCACTGAGCAGGTTGTCTTCACCCTTGCTTCTGTCCTTTCCAGCCATTTACCAACAGATCATTCTCTTCCCCAAAGGCTCGGCCTTCATCCATGCATCCAGTTCTTACTACTCCCTTTTCATCACTGCCCAGTGCAGAAGAACATTGTTCTTGATTGCTTGGCAGATGCCATTATCCTTGTCTTATATCTTCACAATCGCATTAGTCGTCTGCACAGCTGGGTAGTTCCCGAAGCGAGGCAGGTTAAGCGTAACACTCGTGGGGACGCAAAGATGGAGTCCCACCTGGAGCTCAGGCCTTTTCTCAGCATCATGCTATTTAAAAACACTGCAGGCTCTTTCCCCCCCATTTGGCTAATGCTCTCCTCTCCTCACACCTCTCCTCAGGTTAGTGTTCTGTAAACTTCCAAACCTCAACTTTGATTATTTTCTCTCTGTTCCAGCATCAGTCTATCAGCGCCTTTGGGTTCTCTCCAGTTTTTTACTCCGTATGTTTCCTTCACTCCATCACACTTGCAGGTTACAAGGCTGCAAAACATGGATTCTAAGTAAATGAAAGATCTGTGCTGCTGAGTTCTGTCTCTCTCTCTCTCTGTGATTTTATATTCAAAGTTTGACATTTCACCAGGTTGCCTTGTTATTCAAATAAATCACTGTTTACTGACATCGCCACTGGACGTTAAACTCAATCACAACAACCTCATTTAAACCCATTAAACCTGAGACGACTCCAACACGGGAGGAGGGTTGGAAATGAAACAGCCTAAAGGGAGAATAAAGAAATCCCACTGAGGAAGAAACAGATTTTTTCTTCTTTTTTTTTCTTCTTACTGGAATATTGCTTACAACGGTAATGAAGTAGGTTAAAGAAGGAAATCGATATCGAGCCAACAAGGATATATGAAGGCGTCGAGGCTGATTGATGAAAACAAATTATCTGAATAATCAATATGCCCATAGCTGCTGTTCATGAATTAATCACCAACAGATTCACAGGCGAGGTAACGAGTCGGGTTATCCTCCAGTTTCTAACCATCCAACTCCCAACAACAAATCTCGATATTTTCATCTCATTGGCGACTGTGTGGTTGGAATTCATGACAGGAAGTACTGCTCTGAATATGCAGCGTTTTCCACCTGAGTGAGACGAGACAAAAGGATGACAAACGTTGGAGTGGATGGAGGAAAGTGATCCAGTGGAGCTGCACAGATAGGCGGTGGGACAGTGAAGGGAAGAGAGAGAAGGGGGGAGCAGAAAGTGATGGGACTTGCTTTTTCATCCGCCCCTTTTACTCCAGTCGCCACGGCAACATGCCTGCAGGGCACTCAAGAGAGGCATCATCACCGACAAAAACAACAGAGAGGCAACGGAGTGAGTGAGAGCAAACGGGAGCAAAGTCGACAGACTGAGAGGACGAGAGCTGGAGGAGAGGAAAACGGGCGGCAGATCCACAACCGATTACTTCGCTTCATTCAGACGGGTGTGAACTGTGGCCTTCTGGGAGTCCGCTAAGAAACACGATGAACATTCATTCATCACTGGAGGAAATTCAGAGTAATGCTCGACTCGCTCGGCTAAAGTTTAATCATGTTTATAGGTGTGGATATCACGGATATCCTCTCCAAAAAGGACACTGGGAGATATGAAATAGGCAGAGTTAATCAAACCGAGGCTAATGCTTAATATTTGGAATTAACGGGGCCATTAATATGGTGGGCCGACGTTGGGCTAGATGGAGTGGTTAAACCACTACCGGCAAAATTAAACAGGTTAATTAAAGCCTTCAAATTTTCATACCCCCCTCCAAGTCTGTATCCCACTGTTAAACACACACAGATACACACTCCGACTGTTACGGGTAATAGCTTTCTACACTATTCATTTTCTAAATATTAATCTGAAATTAATTCTAGCAAGCCTCAGAAATGCTGCTATCATTGCAAATTCCTTAAGAATGCTTTAGAAAAGCAATTAAACACAAGAAGTCCAACAAAAAGACATTTGAGTGCAAAATGTTTTCAGACTGAGGATTTATCATCAGGTTTTGTTATTATACTGTCTTTATTTTATCAATGTTGTCCAAAGATGCTGTTTTTTGATCATTTTATCACAATAAGTGTACCATCAGAGACTTCTGTCTTAAAGTGTTTTCTTTTGACCTACATTAAACCCTGCGTCTATATACAGGAAGAACAGCAGGTAAAGGACTCTGCTGCATTTTAGAGAAATAAAGTTTACATCCTACAGGACTGATGAGCTAATGGCTAGTTAGCAAAGACCAAAGCAGATTGCTGTTGTCTTGAAATGGCTACAATTTTCTAAATGTGATGTTTCATGCTAAATTTGATCAACTTTTAATAAACCTTTACATTACCATTAGTTTTGCTTTACATGATCATTGACAGGAATAATTAAAATTCCCTCTGGAATTGACCCTGCAGATCAAAAGTTTGTAAAATAATATCAGATGAAGTTCTAGAGACCGGAGCTGTTTTAATACAACAACAAAACTTTGGTCCTGGCTGTGCTTGGACTATCCATTAACTCATGAATGAAAGCTGAATGAAAATGACACGATTAACCCTTAAAGGGCTTAATTTGAGGCCTCACTGGTTAAACTGATGCAGCAGGCTGGTCCAGTTAGCTGAAATGACAATGCAGCAACTCTAAATGGTTCTCAGTCATTTGTTTGGTCCCAACCTGCTTGTAAACAACGTTGGGCATGTTTCTTATGAAATAAGAATATTCGTTTATTTTAGGTGAATGTGGAGGCCAGGCATCAATCCCTTCATCCTCCAGGAACTGCCTGCATACTCTAACCACATGAGGCTTATAATGCACCAGAGACTTCCTCTGGTCTAAGGATTTCACACACAGTGTCAGTCAGGGTGCCATCAGTTACACATGTACTGTACGTATTAATAATTCTGAATGGTAGTGATATTATTGGCCATTACTATCGTCATTATGATGGGGATCAGTTTTTGCTATGTTTATGTATGCATTTTTTTGTCTGTTACTTATGTATATATTCATATGTGCTATTCTGCCACTGTTTTATTTATGCATGTTCAAAATAAAGCCATATCCATCCATCCCTCCAATCAATCAATCAATCAATCAATCAATCAATCAATCAATCAATCAATCAATCAATCAATCAATCAATCACAATAAAATGAATGTAATGACCACATTAGGTCTCTTCTAGTAAAAACTTTTTCAGATATCCAGTGTTTATTCTAGATAAAATAGATCTAGGCCTGAAAGTTCAACTACACATATAATTTGTTTAATGAATATTGACATTTGAGAGATCTGAAATATAAATTGATAAAGAAAAAAAAGAAGCTTTTAGCTCACCAGAAATGTTTTTTTTTATTTTATTTAAAAGCAAAATGATGATGAATATTTGCCATCTAAATCTAGTCTAAACAATAAATGTGAACACATTGTTAAAAACCTGCAGTTCACACTTACATGTCGCAATAAGCTACACTCGTATTGCAAATATGGGTTTGAACATAATAATAATAAAGTATGGAAGTGTGTGTGTGTGTGTGGGGGGGGGGGGGGGGGGG